>JAESUZ010004179.1:0-522624 GCA_017311185.1 Proteles cristata cristata
AAGCACAAATAATAAATATTTCTAAGGACGTCACTAAGAATAGCCAAGAAGAGTTCAAAGAAGTAAAACAAATTTGGAGGATTTATGCTTCAGCTATCAAGACATATTAAATCTACATTAAAATAATAGGTGTACTGGTATAAGGACCAACAAATAGACCAAAGAACAAAAAGAATAAAAAGTCCAGATATAGCAACGCATGTATTATTTTTGATTTATGAAAAAGCTAGTCTTACATTAAGGTAGGGAAAGGATCATCTTGTCAATAAATGGTCAATATCCATTTAGAAAAGAAATAGGGACTCTTATCCCACATCATATAGAAAAATCAATTCTGAGTGGATTATAGATGTAAATGTAAAAGGAAAATAACAAAGCTCCCAGAAGATAAAATAGGAAATGCTTTCATGACCCTGGTGTATGGAAGGATTTCTGAAACAGGCTCCCAAACATTCTAACTATAAAAGATTGACTAATTCAACTACATGTTCAAGAGAAACTTTTGTTCATCAGAAGATAACATACAAGAGGAGACACCACACAGCACTGCCAATGCCCCTGTGTAGAAGCTGAGATCACCACTGAATCTGAAATATTTAAAGTGGATACAACATTGTTTCAGTAATGCAGACAACTAAGTGTGTTGTTGTGGGTGATGGTGCCATTGGTAAAACACGTCTCCTGATATCCTACATAACAAACACATTTCTATCTGAGTATGTACTGATTATCTGTGACGAGTATGCAGTCACCATTATGATCGATAGGGAGCCATACACTCTTGGACTTTCTGATACTGCCGGACAAGAGGACTATGACAGATTACGGCCACTGAGTTATCCACAAATGTATTTCTAGTCTGTTTTTCAGTGATCTCTCCATCCTCCTTCGAAAATGTGAAGGAAATGTGGGTGCCTGAGATAACCTACCACTGTCCAAAGACTCCTTTCTTGCTTGTTGGGGCCCAAGTTGATCTCAGAGAGGACTCCTCCACAATTGGGAAACTTGCCAAGAACAAACAGAAGCCTATCACTCCAGAGATTGCTGAAGTGAAGTGAAAAGATGGCCGGTGACTTAAAGGTGGTCAAGTACGTGGAGTGTCCTGCACTCACAGAAAGGCCTACAGAATGTATGTTATGAGGCAATACTGGCTGCCCTGGAGCCTTCAGAACCAAAGAAGAAGTGCTGCTATGAACATCTTTCTACACTGCTGGTGTCAGCTTTGTACTAAAAGCAGTGTTCAATTAAACTAAAGATGAAAGATTACAATTCATTTTTGCAGTAATGACAAATGTCTTGCACCCACCCAGTATTCGTGTGAGACAAGGCCCCATGGGTGTGGTCCCCTTCTCAGTATTAGTTAATTCGACTAACTGTGTATTGTCAGAAAAGTGATTCGTACTAGGTTTTTATTTTGTCACTTCAAAAAAATTTTTTTGTTGTTTAAAAGCAAGGCATGCTGGTGATGACTCTGTAATAGACTAATTTGGGTTGTTAAAGCTACTCCCAGGCTCCATCCACTCTGGAGTTGCAAATATTTATGTACCCAACACAGCAGCATCCAAATACATAAAGCAACTATTAACAGATATAAAGGAAGAAATGATAGCAATATACTAACAGTAGAGGACTTTAACACCCCCACTTACTCCAAATACATAAAGCAACCATTGTTCTGGAGAAAAATCTGGGATAGCTAGGATTTTTTTCTTTTTCCTTTTTTTGGGGGTGGGAGGAAAGAGTGTGTGGGGCATTTGTTTTTATTTAGTCATTTTTCAAAACTTCATTAGCCATTAGACAGCCCTTAAGGGGAGAAGGATGGATTGACTCCACATTCCACTTCCTAGATCTAGTTTAGAACACTTGTCCCCTACCTGATGCTCTTAGGAAGGAGTACAGTAAATGCCTCATTTGATAACATACTCTTATTTAAAAGTTGCCTTTTCTCGGGGCGCCTGGGTGGCTTAGTGGGTTAAGCGTCCGACTTTCACTTAAGTCATGATCTCGCGGTTCACGTGTTCGAGCTCCGCGTCAGGCTCTGTGCTGACTGCCAGCTCAGAGCCTGGAGCCTATTTCAGAATCTGTATCTCCCTCTCTCTGTGACCCTCCCCTGCTCATGCTGTCTCTCTCTCTCTCCTAGAAATAAATAAAAATATTTTTTAAAAAGTTGCCTTTTCTCTCCACCCAGGAGTAGGTCCAGTACATGATGAAAGTCCTAAAAGTAGGTAGAACCTATCTTGTCCCTCCTCTTTTCTAGGATGCACTCTGTGTGTGACTGTGACTTTCAGGGAAATTTGATTGCCATATGCTGATTTTTTTAATGTTAATTTCTAACTTCTTTCACCAATAAATGAAGAAAAATGCTTTGGGGTGTATTTTGAAATACACCCAATGGATTGAGTGTGTAATTAAAAAACATTTTTCCCTATCACAAAAAGATAAAATATAAGTGAAAAGTCAACTATAGAGTAAGAAATTTACAATTTATATAACCTGCAAGGGACTTGTATCTAGAATACATAAAAAACTATAGGTAAAAGACAATAAATAAAAAATACAATATGGATTTCTGGGAAAGATGGCAAAGGAGGAGGATTCTAACCTCACTTGTCTCACGGATACACCTAGGTACACCCACATCAGTGTAACGAACCCAGAAAACAACCTGAAGACTGTCAGAACAGACCCTCCACAGCTAATTGAAGAGAAGAGGCCACAATGAAAAAAATTATGAGAGTAGGTGGAGACATGGCTAGAACCAGACTCCCAGGAAAACTAACCACAAATGGGAGGGACACCACAAGCATGGAAAAGGGAGAGGAAGAGATCTCATACCAGGCACCCCAGATATGGGTGACTCGCACTGTGAAGATGAATCCCCATAATATTTGGCTTTGAAACCCAGAGGGGCTTAACTTTTGTTTGTTTGTTTGTTTTCAACTTTTACAATCACTGGAGCTTACCACATGGAATTTTAAAAATCACTTGGCTTGGGTCTGGGAGAGCTGGAGTGCAAGAGGAAACAATCTCCACCATTAAAGAGACAGCATAATAAACAACCCTGCAGAGATACAGCATAGAAGCAGCAGTTTGAAAAGTGGCTGGGAGATATAGAAAGGAGATTTATTTACTAATCTCAGAACTTCTCCTGGAGGCACAGGGATCTTTAGGAGACCTCAAGAATAAAAGACCTGGCAGGCACCATTTCTCTCCCCTACAACCCCACTCTAGTCTAGATACCCTGATAGCTGCAGGAACCAGCTGGAACACTCACCATATAGCTGGCTAACACTGCTTGCCCTACCCCTGCATTCTCCTGCAGGCTGCCCCATCCAACCAGCCCCACTGGGCAGGAGTCCATCCAAAGCAGCACTAGATGCCTCTCATTCTGTAAGCAGCAAGCAGCTCTAACACTGGCCAGGACCACTCCAAAGTGACTCTTGCCTTGGGAGAGGGAATATAATCACACACACATGTTTGAGTATATTCCCAGCTGTGGGCTGGGTACAGACCTCTGACTGCCAGCCCCACCCACCAATGAAAATCTCAGCACAAAGAGAGTACCCTGAAGTTTGGTGTGACCAATGTTCTGGCAAATGGGCTCAAGGCAGGCATCTGGTCTGACGCAGCCCAAGGTGGCCCCAGACCAAACCTCGTCCACAAAAGACAAAGAAGGCCATTGCAGATGACTGGACTGATGGCAAACATGGCTCAACCATAGCCCTAGGTCATGCAACACCCAGAGAAGAAACCTCTGAAATGCTAGTTTTTGGTGAACAGGGGACATTACATTACAGGACACTACAGGGCTTCTTCTTCATAAGGCCACTATTTTCAAGATCAGAGACATAGCTGACTTTCCCAATACATAGAAACAGACACAGATAGTTAGACGAAATGAAACTGTGGCATATGTCCCAAATGAAAGAAAAGGACAAAATTGCACCAAAAGAGCTAAATGAAACAGAGATAAGCAATATACCTGGTAGCTAATTCAAAGCAATGGTCATGAAGATACTGGATGTGAGAAAAGAGTAGAGGGTCACAATGAGAACTTCTACAAAGAGATTAGAAAATATAAAAAAGAACCAGAGATGAAGAACTCATTAACTGAAATTAAAAACACACTAGAATGAATAAATAGTAGACTAGAAGAAGCAAAAGAACAGATCATTACTGAAAGAACAGTAATGGAAAGCAACTAAGCTGAATAGGAGGGAGAAAAAAGAATAATAAAAAATGAGAATAGGTTAAGGGAACTCAGTGACACTATCAAATGTAGTAACATCAGCATTATAGGGATCCCAGAAGGAGAAGAGAGAGTAAAGGGGGACAGAAAATTTATTAGAAGAAAGAATAGCTGAAAAATTCCCGAATGGAGGGAGGAAACAAGTCCAGACTCAGAAGACTCAGAGCCCCCAACAAAATAAACCCAAGGAAGTCCTCACCAAAACACATAATAATTAAAATGGCAAAAAGTAGTGGTAATAAGAGAACTTTAAAAGCAGCAAGAGGAAAAAGTTATATGCAAGGGAAACTCCATAAGTCAGTGACTTTTCAGAAGAAACTTTACAGGCCAGAAGGGAGTGGTATGATATATTCAAAGTGATGAAAGGAAAAAACCTGCAACCAAGAATACTTTATTCAGCAAGATTATCATTCAGAATAGAAGGAGAGATAGAGTTTTCTAGACAAATAAAATTAAAAGACATTCCTTACCACTAAATCAGTCTGACAAAATATGTTAAAAGGAATTCTTTGAAAAGGAAAGGCCATAATCAGGAGCAAGCAAATTAGGAAAGGGAAAAATTTCACAGGTGCATACAAACATAACCTAAGTGGTAGATTACTTACTTATAACACCAATATGGAAATTAAAGCACAAAAGCAGCACAATCAATTATAGCTATAAAAATCAGTCAAGGGATTCACAAAATAAAAAAATGTAAAATATGATATCATACATATAAAATATGTGTGTGTGTGTGTGTGGGGGTGAAATTTAGTGCTTTTACAATGGGTTCAAACTTAAGCAGCCAGCACCTAATATAGGCCGCTATATGTATAGGATATTATATATAAGCCTGATGGCAACCACACATCAAAAACCTTTAATAGATATGGAAAAAATAAAAGAAAATGATATTCAAGCATATCACTGAAGGCCATCAAACCACATGGGAAGAGAGCAAGAGAAGAAAGGAACAAAGAACTACAAAAGCAATCATAGAACAAGTAACAAAATAGCAATAAGTACATACTTATCAATAATTACTTTGAATGTAAATGAACTAAATACTCCAATCAAAACACATGGGGTCATGAAATGAATAAAAAAGCAAGATCTATGTATATGCTGCCCACAAGAGACGATTTCATACCTAAAGATCAAAAGTGAAAGGATAGCGGGACATCTGAGTGGTTCAGTCAGTTAAGAGTCCGACTTCGGCTCGGGTCATGATCTTGCAGTTTGTGAGTCTGAGATCCACATTGGGCTCTATGCCGACAGCTCAGAGCCTGGAGCCTGTTTCGGATTCTCCCCCTCCCCTGTTCATGCTCTATTTCTCTCCGTCTCTCAATAATAAATAAACATTAAAAAAATTATAAAAGTGAAGGATGGAAGAACATTTATCATGCAAATGGGAGTGGCAAAAAAAAGCTGGGGTAGCAATACTTATATTGGACAAAATAGACTTTATAAAAGCTGTAACAAGAGAAAAGAAGGACATTACATAATGATAAAGGAAACAATCTAACAAGAAGGTGTAACAATTGTAGATATTTATGTACCCTACATGAAAGCACCCAAATACATTAAAGCAACTATTAATAGATATAAAGGAAGAAATTGATAGCAATATAATACTTGAGGACTTTAACACCCCACTAGCTCCAAATGGTTAAAGAATAAAGAAAATTTACACTATCTGCAGATGACCTGATACTATAAATACAAAACTCTAAAGACTCCACCAAAAGCTACTAGAACTGATAAATGAATTCAGCCAAGTTATAGGGTACAAAATCAATATACAGAAATCTGTCACATTTTTCCACATTAATAATGAAGTCGCAGAAAGAGAAATTAAAAAACAATCCTATTTTCAATTGTACTAAAAATAACAAAATATCTAGGAATGATTTTAACCACAGAGGTGAAAGACCCATACATTGAAAACTATAAAATCCTGATGAAAACATTTGAAGATGACATAAACAAATGGAAAGATATTCCATGCTCATGAATTGAAGGAACAAATATTGTTAAAATGTCCATAGTATGCAAAGCAATTTAGAGATTAATGCATTCTCTATCAAAATACCAATAGCAACTATAATAAACAGTCCTAAAATTTATATGGAACCTCAAAAGACCCCAAACAGCCAAAATAATCTTGAAAAAGAACAAAGCTGGTGGTATCACAATTCCAGATTTCAAGTTATACTACAAAGCTGTAGCAATCAAAATAATATGGTACTGGTATAAAAGTAGACCCATAGATTAATAGAAAAGGGAAGAAAGTATATAATGCATATTTAGGCATATAATCCACAATTATATGGTCAACTAATCTTTGACAAAAGAGACAAGATTATACAATGGGAAAAAAGACAATCTCTTCAACAAATGGTGCTGGGAAAACTGGACAGCTATATACAAAAGAATGAAACTGGACCACTTCCTTACGCCACACAAAAAAATAAACTAAATGGACTGAAGACCTAAATATGAGACTTTGATACCACAAAAATCTAGAAGAGAGCACAGGCAGTAATTTCTCTAACATTGTCTGTAGCAACATTTTTTCTAGATATGTCTCTTGACGCAAGGGGAATAAAAGCAAAAATAAACTATTGGGACTCCATCAAAACAAAAAGTTTCTGCATAGCAAAGGAACAATCAACAAAACTAAAGACAACCTATTGAATGGGAGAAGATATTTGCAAATGACATCTCTAATAAAGGGTTAGTATCCAAAATATATACAGAATTTATGCAAGTCAACATCAAAATATCCCAAATAAACCAATTAAAAAATGGACAGAAGACATAAACAGACATTTCTCCAAAGAAGACATACAGATGACAAAAAGACACGTGAAGGGCAGCTGGGACCCCTGAAAGAGACGCGCAGACACCGGGCGTCCGCGCTCCTGGCTGGCTGGAACTCAAGAGGGAAGGCAAAGAGCTAAAAACTGGGAAATTTGCCTGTGAGTTCGTGTTTCGGGTGACGAGCCATAGAGAGACCCGGTTTTCCTCACTCCAGCGGCGGCGCGCCTGCCGCCATTGTAGCTCCAGGGCGGCTGGGACCCCTGAAAGAGACGCGCAGACACCGGGCGTCCGCGCTCCTGGCTGGCTGGAACTCGAGAGGGAAGGCAAAGAGCTAAAAACTGGGAAATTTGCCTGTGAGTTCATGTTTCGGGTGACGAGCCATAGAGAGACCCGGTTTTCCTCACTCCAGCGGGCTCAGGCTACGCGGACCCGGCAGGCAAGCCCCCGCGCATGCGCACCAGCCCGACCCAGAGAAGGAAGCAGCGATCCTGACTCAGCCCCCAGAGCTCAGCAGGGAGCCTGGAATAGCCCGAGGGGGTTGTCTGGGAAGCTGTGACTAAGGCAACTTCAGCGGGGCGCGGACTGGGATTTGGAGATTGGAACTGGCCTGGGTTGAAGAGTGCAACCAACTTCGGCTGCGTCCCCGGAACGGGGAGTTGACACGCCAAAAAAAAAAAAAAGCGAGCTGCAGCGCGGGGTTCAAGAAGGGACTGGAGCACCGTCACTCTCCTCCCCACAATCGCCAAGGCAGAACCCCCGCCTGAGGCATCGGATCACGCCACGCCCATCCCTGCCTGAGAGGTGCCCTCCTCCCTTTTTTTTTTTCTTTTTCCCTTTTTTTTTCCTTCTTTCTTTTTTTTTCCCCTTTCTTTTCTCTTTTTTTCTTCTTCTTTCTCTTTTCTCGCTTTTTTCCCCAAAACACTGACCTGATTAACTCTGGTCGCCAGCTTGCTTAAACAATCACAACAAGTCCAGTCTGTAAATGTAAATTCTACACCTACCGACTTTTTCAGCTATTTCTCTCAGGAGTAATTAGACTATATAGTTTCTCTGGATAATTCCAGCATCCTTCTCTCACCTATCCAACCATATTCTACCCTTTACCTCTTTGAAAAAAGTTTCTTATCCCTTCTGCCTGTTCATTCTATTTCCAAATCTGCCTTGTCTCGCCCTGCCTTCTCTCTTTTTCTCTATGCTCTTCAACCAGCACTGCATACACACGGCTATTTAACTGTAGCTGGGAAATCCAGGTACATGCTTTAAACTGTTCTTTGTCCATCGGTTTTCTTCTTTTTTCCTTTTCTTTTCCCCTTTTTGACCCTTTTATGTATTTTATGCTCCCTATTCGCCCTCCCTCCTCCGTCTTTTCTATTAACTTTTTCGTTTTCCCTCTCGCTTTGCATGTTAGTTGAATCAGCCTGTGCGTTTGTGTGCTCCTGCTCCCTGTGTGTTTGTCTGTCTGTTTTCTTTTCCAGGGCTACCTCAAGAAACAAGCTAGAGTACACAAGGTGAAGAGTCCCAAATATCACTACGAATAGGAAAATAAAATAACTAAGGTCCCAACAAGAGTGACCGAGGGATACCATTCAAAAAACAATCTCTGAAAGGATAGGCCCTGGAAAGTCAAAGAGTTTCTTGGATATAGCAGTGCTCATAGAAACAGAGAGCATAACAGGTCTGTAAAACCAACAAGAGCCGGAAAGCTAACTAAAATGACGAAACGAAAGAGCTCTCCTCCAAAGAAACTCCAAGAAGACATGACAGCTAATGAACTGCTCAAAACAGATATCAGCAGCATAAGTGAACAAGATTTTAGAATAATAGTGGTGAAATTAATAGCAGGGCTTGAAAAAAACATAGGCGACATCAAAGAAACTATGGCTACAGACAGAATGGAAAATAAAAATAGGCATGAAGAATTAAAAAATGCGATAAATGAGATCCATAATAAATTAGAGGCCTCCAATGCACGGCTTGAAGAGGCAGAAAGGAGAATAAGTGATTTAGAAGACACCATTCTAGAAAACAAGAAGCTGACAAAAAAAGAGACAAACTGATCCAGGAACAGGAAAGAAGAATTCGAGAGCTCAGCGACACAGTCAAAGGCAACAATATCCGTATCATAGGAATCCCAGAAGAGGAAGAGAGAGGGAAAGGTGCTGAAGGAGTCCTGGAACAAATTATAGCAGAGAACTTCCCCGACCTGGGGAAGGAAGTCAATGTGGAAATACAAGAGGCTCAGAGGACTCCTCTCAGACGTAACTTGAATCGATCTTCTGCACGACATATCATCATAAAAATGGCAAAATACAAGGACAAAGAGAGATTTTTGAAAGCAGCTAGGGAGAAAAGGGCCCTCACATACAAAGGGAAACCCATCAGAGTGGTGACAGACCTATCTACTGAAACGTGGCAGGCCAGAAAGGAATGGCAAGAGATCTTCAATGTGATGAACAGTAAAAATATGCAGCCAAGAATCCTCTATCCAGCAAGCCTGTCATTCAAAATAGAAGGAGAGATAAAAACCTTTCCAAACAAACAGAAATTGAAAGAATTTGTCACCACGAAGCCAGCCCTACAAGAAATTCTGAGGGGGGTGCTCTGAAGGAAAGGTTGCAAGGAACAAAGATTCCAGAGACACCACCACAAACATGAACCCTACAAAAGATACAAAGACTCTAAACCCACATATTTCAATAATAACACTGAATGTAAATGGGCTGAATGCTCCAATCAAAAGACATAGGGTAGCAGAATGGATTAAAAAACAAAATCCATCTATATGCTGTCTACAAGAAACTCATTTTAGATGGGAAGATACCTTCAGATTAAAAGTAAGGGGATGGAGAAATATATATCATGCTACAGGAAATCAAAAGAAAGCCGGAGTAGCGATACTTATATCAGACAAACTGGACTTTAAATTAAAGACAATCACAAGAGATGAAGAAGGGCACTACATAATAATTACAGGGTCCATCCATCAGGAAGAACTAACAATCATAAATGTCTACGCACCAAATATGGGAGCACCTAATTATCTAAAACAATTAATCACAAACAGAAACAAGCTTCTAGATAAGAATGTGCTAAAGCAGGGGACTTTAATACTCCACTTACAGCAATGGATAGGTCAACCAGACAGAAAATCACTAAAGAAATAATGGACTGGAAAGATACATTGGACCAGATGGACCTGACGGATATATTTAGAACTTTACATCCTGAGGCCAGGGAATTTACTTTCTTCTCAAGTGCGCATGGCACATTCTCCAAGATAGATCACATACTGGGACATAAAGCAGCCCTCAATAAATATAAAAGAATAGAGATCATACCATGCACACTGTCAGATCACAATGCTTTGAAACTTGAAATCCATTACAGGAAGAAGTCTGGAAAACTTCCAAAAACATGGAGGTTAAAGAACACCCTTCTAAAGAATGAATGGGCCAATCAGGCAATTAGAGATGAAATTAAAAAATATATGGAAACAAATGAAAATGAAAACACAACAATTCAAAATCTATGGGATGCGGCAAAGGCAGTCCTAAGAGGAAAGTACATTGCTCTCCAGGCCTATTTCAAGAGATTAGAAAAAGCACAAGTCCAAAATCTAACAGCTTACCTAAAGGAACTAGAGGCAGAGCAACAAGAACGCCCTAAACCCAGTAGAAGAAGAGAAAATAGTAAAAATTAGAGCAGAAATAAACAACATAGAGACCAAAGAAACAATTGAACAGATCAATGAAACCAAGAGTTGGTTTTTTGAAAAAGTAAACAAAATTGACAAACCTCTAGCCAGACTTATCAAAAGAAAAGAGAGAGCACCCAAATAGACAAAATTATAAATGAAAATGGACTTATTACAACCAACCCCTCAGAAATACAAGCAATTATCAGGGAATACTATGAAAAATTATATGCCAACAAATTGGACAACTTAGAAGAAATGGACAAATTCCTAAACACACACTCACTACCAAAATCCACACGGGAAGAAATAGAAAACCTGAACAGACCCATAAACGAGTGAAGAAATCGAATCAGTGATCAAAAATCTCCCAACAAATAAGAGCCCTGGACCTGATGGCTTCCCTGGGGAATTCTACCAGACATTTAAAACAGAATTAATCCCAATTCTTCTCAAGTTATTCCAAAATATAGAAAGCGAAGGAAAACTCCCGGACTCATTTTATGAAGCCAGCATCACACTGATTCCCAAGCCAGACAGAGATCCAGCAAAAAAGAGAACTACAGGCCAATATCCTTGATGAATACGGATGCAAAAATTCTCAACAAGATCCTTGCAAATCGAATCCAGCAGCATATCAAAAGAATCATCCACCAAGATCAAGTGGGATTCATTCCTGGGTTACAGGGCTGGTTCAATATTCGCAAATCAATCAATGTGATACATCATATCAATAAAAGAAAAGATAAAAACCATATGATCCTGTCAATAGATGCAAAAAAAGCATTTGACAAAATACAGCATCCCTTCTTAATAAAGACTCTCGAGAAAGTTGGGATAGAAGGAACCTACTTAAACATCATCAAAGCCATCTATGAGAAGCCTTCAGCTAACATCATCCTCAACGGGGAAAAACTCAGAGCTTTCCCCCTGAGATCAGGAACACGACAGGGATGCCCACTCTCACCACTGCTGTTTAACATAGTGCTGGAAGTCCTAGCATCAGCCATCAGACACAAAAGGAAATCAAAGGCATCAGAATTGGCAAAGAGGAAGTCAAACTTTCACTCTTCGCAGATGACATGATACTCTACATAGAAAACCCGACAGACTCCACCAGAAGCCTACTAGAACTGATCCAAGAATTCAGCCAAGTTGCAGGGTACAAAATCAACGTACAGAAATCGGTTGCATTTTTATACACCAACAATGAAGCAACAGAAAGAGAAATCAAGAAACTGATCCCATTCACAATTGCACAAAAAACCATAAAATACCTCGGAATAAACCTAACCAAGGATACAAGAGATCTGTATGATGAAAACTATAGAAAACTTATGAAGGAAATTGAAGAAGACACAAAGAAATGGAAAAACATTCCATGCTCATGGATAGGAAGAATAAATATAGTTAAGATGTCATTACTACCTAAGGCACTCTACACATTCAATGCAATTCCAATCAAAATTGCACCAGCATACTTCTCAAAACTAGAACAAACTATCCAAAAATTTGTATGGAACCACAAAAGACCCCGAATAGCCAAAGTAATCCTGAAAAATAAAACCAAAACGGGAGGATCACCATCCCAGACTTTAGCCTCTACTACAAAGCTGTCATCATCAAGACAGTATGGTATTGGCACAAAAACAGACACATAGACCAATGGAACAGAATACAGAACTCAGAAGTGGACCCAAAAGTATACAGCCAACTAGTCTTTGACAAAGTAGGAAAGAATATCCAATGGAAAAAAGACAGCCTTTTTAACAGATGGTGTTGGGAGAACTGGACAGCAACATGCAGAAGAATGAAATTAGTTCATTTTCTCACACCATGCACAAAAATAAACTCAAAATGGATAAAGGACCTGAACGTGAGACAGGATACCATCAAAACCCTAGAGGAGAAAGCAGGAAACAACCTCCTTGACCTCCACCGCAGCAACTTCTTACTTGACACATCCCCAAAAGCAAGGAATTAAGAGCAAAAATAAACTGTTGGGACCTCCTCAAGATTAAAAGCTTCTGCACAGCCAAGGAAACAACCCAGAAAATTAATAGGCAACCAACGGAATGGGAAAAGATAGTTGCAAATGACATATCAGATAAAGGGTTGATATCCAGAATCTATAAGGAACTCACCAAACTACACACCCGAAAAACAAACAACCCAGTGAAGAAATGGGCAGAAGATATGAACAGACACTTCTCCAAAGAGGACATCCAGATGGCCAACAGACACATGAAACGATGCTCAGCATCCCTCCTCATCAGGGAAATACAAATCAAAACCACACTGAGATACCACCTCACGCCAGTCAGAGTGGCTAAAATGAGCCAATCAGAGAACTCTAGATGCTGGCGAGGATGTGGAGAAACGGGCACCCTCCTACACTGTTGGTGGGAATGTAAACTGGTACAGCCCCTCTGGAAAACAGTGTGGAGGTTCCTAAGGAAACTAACAATAGAACTCCCTATGACCCAGCAATAGCACTGCTAGGAATTTACCCAAGGGATACAGAAATGCTGAGGCATAGGAGCACATGTACCCCAATGTTCATAGCAGCACTCTCCACAATAGCTAAAACATGGAAAGAGCCTAAGTGTCCATCAACGGATGAATGGATCAAGAAGATGTGGTTTATCTATACCATGGAATACTACATGGCAATGAGAAACAATGAAATCTGGCCATGTGTAGCAACATGGATGGACCTTGAGGGTGTTATGCTGAGCGAAATAAGTCAGGCAGAGAAGGACAAATATCATACGTGTGCACGTATAGGAGGATTAGGAGGAACTTAACAGAGGACCAAGGGGGAGAAGAAGGGCGGAAATGGTGGGGGAAAGGGAGAGAGGCAAACCATGAGAGACTCTTGAATGCTGACAAAAACTGAGGACTGATGGATGTGGGGGGAGAGGGGGATGGGCATGGAGGAGGGACACTTGTGGGGATGAGCACTGAGTGTTATGTGGAAACTAATTTGACAATAAACTATTTGTAAAAAAAAAAAAAAAAAAAGACACGTGAAAAGATGCTCAATATCACCTATCATCAGGGATATGCAAATCAAAACTACAATGAGACATATATATATACACAATACACACACACACAGGAATATTATTCAGCCATAAAAAGAATGAAATCTTGCCATTTTCAACAACATGGATAGAGCTAGAGACTATATGCTAAGTGAAATAAGTCAATCAGGGAAAGAAAAATATTAAAGGATTTCACTCATGGAATTTAAGAAATAGAATAAACAAATGAAGGGGAAAAAAAGAGTAAGAGAGAAACTAAGGAACAGACTCTAAGTACAGAGAACAAACTGATGGTTGCCAGGAGGCAGGTGGGGGCGGGGGGAAATGGGTGAAATAGGTCATGAGGATTAAAGAGTACACTTGGCATGATGAACACTGAGTAATCTATTGAGCTGTTGAATCACTATAATGTACACCTGAAACTAATATGACATCTTATGCTAAATGTACTTGAATTTAGAAACAAATAAAAAATGTTTAAAAATCCAATACGAAGAACACAGACATCCAAGCAGACAAATAGGCAACAGCCATGAAAGGAACTTTAGAGAAGAGATATCCAAATAACCAATAAACATGAAAAAGGTGCTCAACATCATTAATCACTAGGGAAATGCAAATTATAACAGTGGGCTACTACTGCATGCTCACCAGAGTGGCTACAGTGGAGAAGAGAGCGAGATAATACCAAGTATTAGCAAGGATGTAAAGCAATTGTTGATGTGATGTGTCAAATGGTACAGATACTATAGAAAATAGATTGACAACATCTGATCAAGTACACACAATTCTATCTTAAAGCAATTTCATTTCTAGGTAGATGGCCTAGAATTATGCACATATGTTCACCAAAAGGCGTATATAAGAATATTCATAGCAATATGTCCTTATAACTGCTCCAAACTAGGAATGTCCTGTGATGGTAGACTGGATACACCTATTGTGGTCTACTGACACAGTGGAATATTGCACAGCAATTCAGGTACAATGAGCTAGCTAGAAATCATTTTACCTACTACACTAGGTTCTCTAAAGATCTCCTTGACTATAAATTGGTAGACTGTATAATATGCAGCAATGAAAATTAACAAACTGCTGCTGCATGTGCAACAATATGGACAACTTTCAGAGAATAACATGTAATATAATGTTAAATGAAAGAAGTCAGACATGGAACACAGCTCATATGACTGTGTTTATAGAAATTTCAAAAGCAGGTGAAACTAATATGTGGTCCTAGAATAAAGGATGCAGTTACCTCCAGAGAGTCCAGAGAATGTGACTGAGGTGGGATAGTGGATCTTCTATACTATTGATACTGTTTATTTCTTGACCCAGGTGATAGTTAAATAGGTATGTTCACTTTGCAATAATTCTTAAGCTGGACACATTATAGAATGTAGTAATTATGTGTTTCATACTTAAGTAAAATATTTGTCAGAAAAAATATAATTTAGTGTAAAGAATTGGGTTCTCAAATTTATAGTAATTTCTCACTGACCTGTAACTTTTACTGAATCCGCCAATGTTTTTAGATCAGTCTTCCCTTTAGCTATAAAATAAGGCAAAATTAAGATACAAAGCAGATTCTTTAAAAAATTATAAAATCATAAACCAGAAATAAGCTAAATTTCATTATTCACCATTATTCACCATTTGGGCTCACTTTAACTGCTTAATTCTTAGTTTTAAGACACCAATTTCATTTTAGTAAGCTGGCCTTTGACCCTTGAACCATAAAGTCTGGCCCATAGAAAAGTACACTTTTTTACTCAGCTATTATAGTCCTCATAAAGAGGATAGAAAATCCATACAAATTAATTCTCTGAAGGCCCTACATTCTGGTGATGCTTGGAATCTTGAACACGAGTGTCTAGGAAAGAAAAGTCTGTTTTCAGCTCTGGTCTATTGCTAATATACTATGATCCTCCCTGTTGCTCAGAACTGCTGCAGATAAATGATTACAATGTACTAGAGGTAAATATTAGTGGCATGACCAAAGGCAGTTTTTGTTTTCCCGAGGAATCATTCGCTTACTCACTCATGTACTCTATCATCTCTGACACAGCATTTATGGAGTGCTTACTTATAAGCTCATACTCTGCTAGATACTAGATACAGAGTACACTAAAGTCACAAGACAGGCAAATAAACATACATTTATACAATGTGGAAATTATAATGAAAAAGTTTTGCAGTTATTGTGGAAACACAGAGAAGAGATATCTAACAGAGCCTGGGTATTTAATGAACTTACTAGAAAAAATGGCCCTCAACTCTAATAAGCAATGGTGAAGAGTCAGTCAAACAAAGGGGATGAGGAAACTCTCTGAAATAGTGGGGAAAGTAAACAAAACAATGCTGTGACAAAAAGCATGATATATATATATGATATATTAATTAAAGGATTTTAAATTGAGGCATCATGTCATCATATTTGCATCTTATATGGATCATTCTAATGTCCATTTTGTGGAAGCCATTGTAGTAGCTGAAGTCAGGAATGAAAGGTCCTAATAGGGCATTTGTAGCAGGGACTGAAACTGATGGATTTATATATGGGATTTTTTTCAATGGTTTGTTATGAAAATTTGTAAACATAGAGCAAAGTTGAAAGAAGTATGCAATAAACACCCATATGCCCACCATCTGGATTCTACTATTTAACGTTTTACTATACTTGGCTTGTCATATACCCATCTATCTACCCATCTGTGTGCGGTAATTTTTAAATTCAGCTTTATATAAAGGTAAAACTTACAAAATCAGGTGATAATCCAGATAGTGGGTAACAGGAATTGGGGGAATCAAAAATGAATCCCATACATCTAGCTTAGGTGACTAGATGGACAGGGACAGCACAAATGAGAATGAGAATACAACACTGGGAGACTGGATAGGAAAATACTCAATTCAGTTCTAACTATGTTGAGAAAAAGAAGCATCCCATGGAATATCCAAGTAGAAATGTCCAGCAGGCATTTGGAAACACCAGTCTGAAGCCTGTATAGAAATGCAGATTTACAGTGATAAGCATGTAGATGATAGGTTGAGCTGAGATTACCCAGAGAGAGTATGCAAAATGAAAATCAAAAAAATGAGGAGATCCAGGTTAGGGGGAAAAACATAGAGCCCAAAGGAGCATGATTTCAAAAAGGTCAGAATTATCACCAACATAAAAGACAGTAGAAAGCTCCAATAAAAGGTGAATAATGTCTAATGCAACTAGCAAATGGCAAGTTACTGGTGCCTGGAGAGAAATTTCAGTAGTATTATGGGGCTATGTCAGAATAGAGGAATGGATGGGAAGTGCAGGAAAGATAAACAGTGGACTTTCATTTATTTCTTTTTCCATCTTTTAACTGTGCTTCCTGAACATTCCCAGATGTGAAAGATGGTCTTGGAATCAATATATTCAAGTGCTTTGTATTCTATATAGATTCAGAAAATGGAAGACAGGATTAGTTTTTGCTCTAGGACTAGATTTTTTCCCCTAAGATTTTACATGGTTTTTATCATCACAAAATTAATCTTGTTTCAGAAAAACTCTTACATAAACCCTCAAGACCATGCTTTCCTGAAAGACTTTTTATATCTAAAATGAAATAACATAAAATGGAAGTTTTCTTTTCATCTCTCCAAAATCTTCTTTGGTGTGTTCAAAGCCCACGTTCCCTAGTACCATGTCCAGGTCTCTGACAGCTACTGTCTCTCCTTAGGGGAAAGAGAAAAAAGGGAAAATTCCTACTAATGTTGAAATGTTCCATATATTTTACCCATGTGTTATAGACTTGGCAGAAATATACAAGACCCATGGAACATGTTTCAGTTAATGCAGAGATTCAATATGGTTAGAATTAAGATCAATTCCCTTAAATCTTTTTAGAAAAATAACCATAACACCACAAACTACTAAAGGAACAAAGTAGTTTCCAGTGTATAATTCTTATGATAGAAATAGGGAGTTAAAAACATAGGCAGGGGTTCCTGGGTTGCTCAGTCAGTTAAGTGTCCGACTTCAGCTCAGGTCATGACCTAATGGTTCCTGGGTTTGAGCCCTGCATCCAGTTCTGTGCTGATGGCTCAAGAGTCTGGAGCCTGCTTCGGATTCTCTCTCTCTCTCTCTCTGCCCCTCCCTCAGCTCATGCTCTGTCTCTGTCTCTCAAAAATAACTAAATGTTAAAAAAAATTTTATGAAAAAGAAATAGTTCCGTGAAATGAGAAAATTACCATGGTTGGAGTAAGAACAGATGGGTGTGAGTATTGTTCTGTATTATCTACTGGAACTTAGGTAAATAACATAACTTCTTTGAGCCCTAGTTTTCTGTTGTATGAAACAAAGATGAGACTGTCTCTCAGAATTTCTGTGAAGATAAAATAACAATTATGAAAAGATCTAGAACTCTGTCAGATATGTAGCATATGCCTGATACATTTTAATAACTACCTCTAAGCCAAAGTAGTTAGTATTGGTTTTGTTTTTTTAAACTCTAGATTTCATTGCCTGTGCTAACTAAAATCACAGAATAATTACTTTCTTATTCTGAATTTCACAATTAACCTGCAATAATAAATTCAGTCTCTTGTCTTGGAAATTTTGTTAAAATTCATATCATTAAGATTAATATAAAAACCCCAAATAAAACAACCTACCAAGATAAAATAATTTAAATTATATTGAATCCATAAGTTGAAGAGTGGGAGGATTCTTTATGACATGATAAGGAAATAAGATAATAAGTGGTACATTGAAAGTGGTTTGTTAATTCATCAACCATCTCACCTTGGAAAGCTAAGATTTCACAGTGATATACCTTCCTGCTAGCTAAAGACAAGGCAAAATTCAAGTAGCACAGAAAGAGAAATGGAATTCATAAAACAGTTTAAGTTTCATAAAGAAGCACTTTTCTGATTTGGCTTATACACCCAGGATATCTGTCTCCATAAAAACATAGAAGCTAGGTCAAAATCCTTTCCCCCTTGAAGCAGTTGTTAGTGACATCCTGTCATGTTGAAACATGCTGTACAGGTATGACATTGTAAATTGTATTTATATAATTTTTTTTCATGTTTCTTTTCTTTCATAAAATTTTTCCTATTCAGCCACAGAATTTATTTAACAGAGGAAAGAGGTTTTATTAATTTTAAAAAGCTACTTTTTAAAAATTTTGTATTTATTTTTGACAGAGAGAGAGTGAGTGAGCTGGGGAGGGGCAGAGAGAGAGGGAGACACAGAATCCAAAGCAGGCTCCAGGCCCTGAGCTGTCTGCACAGAGCCCGACGTGGGGCTTGAACTCATGAACTGTGATATCACGACCTGAGCTGAAGTCTGACGCTTAACCAAATGAGCCATCCAGGTGCCCCAAAAAGCCACTTTTTATAAACCAAACCTGAAGATCTAACATTTAGTTTTTCTATGAACCAGAGGTTGAAAGGGCCAAAAAAAAAAAAAAGGAAAAAGAAAGGAAAAGAAAAAAGACATAAGGAAGCTCCCTTTCCTCCTTCTTCCCATATCCTGTTTGGTAAGAAGAGGAGGGGGAAGTCTGTTAACTACCTGAGGGGAGGTGGGGGGGAGGATGAAACAGGTGATGGGGATTAAGGAGGGCGTGTGTGATGAGCACATCTGAAACTAATATTACACTGTATGTGAACTAGCTGGAATTTAAATAAAAACTTAAAAACTAAAGTTAACCTAGTTTCTTCTGGTTTAAAATAAAAAGTTCCTTTTTGGTTGACCTTGTTTATTTTGGGAAATTCTCAGTTTTTCAAACCTTTCCGCACTTCTGCTTGGCGGGGCATCCTAGTATCTGGGGAAGCTTGGGGGTCCTAGTGCTGGCAAAGGGGGGCAGCCAGACCTGTGCTGTCCTCTGGATTCTTGACAGCTGCTTTAACAAAATCCTACATTTCATGAGCCCTGACAGTCCTGACACCTCCTGCTGAAGCTGATGTCCTGAGAAACTTGTGGTCTGTGTTCTGTGGGTTGTTTTTTTTTTTTTTTTTTTTTTTTTTTTTTTTTTTTTAAAGCAAAGTCAAGGTTCTTTGGTCCTTCCTTCACTGACTTGGTTGGCTAAGCCTTAGCGTTCACTGGTGATGAGGTCCTCTGAGGCTCAGTCAGGTATCCTATTAGGCCCCAGACCATACTGCCTGCTCCACACCTGTGCTAGGGATCGCCTGTCCCTTTGACGTGGTGTCCCATGTCAGATCCACTGACCTCCATCCCTGAGAAACCTTCTACATTGCTTACTGGGAGTACATGGGAATAGCTGGGTATCTTTCATATCACACAAAGCCAAAGGGAGCAATGGGGTAGCCTGTTTCCAGCCCTCTCTCTGCCTAAGGACACCATACCATAATATCTATTCTAGTGACAATGGCATCCTGTCTGGACACTCAGTGAGGTGGTGACAACCCAGAGTTCTGAATAGGAAGCACAACAGAAGGTCTTGGTTTTTTCTATGCTCTCACTCACTATCTTACCTCCTATCAGGCTTTGACTAGAGAGAGGGGTTGAGGGTAGAGATGAGGGGGGTGTGCAGCAAGGCAACAAGAACACTTAAACCTTCTTTAGAGAGAGAGAGAGAGAGATGTTTATCTCTATTTTCTCCCCCTAGTTGCACTTTCTTAAACCACAGACTCATAAATACAGAGAGCAAAGTGTTGGTTGCCAGAGGAAAGGGGAGTGGGGGATGCATGAAAAGGGTGAACAGAGTCACAGAGATGAAAAGAACAGCATAGGGAATATAGTCTCAATATCATAATAACATTGTATGATGACAGATGGTAACTACACTTACCATGGTGAGCAGTTTGTTAAGTATTGTTGAATCACTACTTTGTACACCTGAAACTAGTATAACATTGTATGTCAACTATACTTCAATAATAAAAAAAATTACTGAGGATACTGTTGCAAAAATATGTTTTAAAAACATTACTATCTCAGGAACGTCTGGGTAGCTCAATTGGTTAAGTGTCTGACTTCAGCTCAGGTCATGATCTCACGGTTCATGGGTTCTAGTGCCCCACTGGGCTCTGTGCTAACAGCTCATAGCCTAGAGCCTGCCTCTCATTCTCTGTCTCTCTCTCTCTGCCCCTTCCTGCACACACAGAAATAAACATTAAAAACTTTTTAAAGCATTACTACCGCAGTTTTATATCAACTTCTTACCTGTAACAGCGTTAGCTTTATTCATTAGTATATTAGGTTCAACTCTTCCATCAGCTGTAAAATGAGGTACAAATTACAGAGATCACAATGAGATTCAAACACATGAAATTCTTTTATTAATTTTTTAATGTTTTTATTTATTTTTGAGAGAGAGAGAGAGAGAGCGTGCGATCACGAGTGGGAGAAGAGCACAGCGAGAGAGAGGGAGACACAGAATCAAAAGCAGGCTCCAGGCTCTGAGCTGTCAGCACATAGCCCGATGCGGGGCTCACACCCACAAGCTGTGAGATTATGACCTGAGCCGAAGTTGGACACTTAATCGACTGAGCCACTCAGGTGCCCCCAAACGCATGAAATTCTTAAATGTGAAACAAAGCATAAGAAATCAACAATTTCCCATGATTTTTACTACAATTGTATTTCTCTCCTCCCTCCCCACATCATAAAACCATAAAAGAATGAGTACTCTTAAAATAGTGCAATGCTCTTTGTTTTTCTTTTTTGAGAGAGGAGAGAGAGAGAGAGAGAAAAGCAGGGCTCACTGGAAGCAGGGCTCATGTTTTACCAGAAGTGAGGCACATGCTCACCCCAAGTGGGGCTCGAGCTCACCGGATGGGGGGCTTGAGCTCAGGAGCCGAGCTGTGAGATCAGGACCTGAGCTGAAGTCAAATGCTTAACACCTGAGCCAGCCAGGTGCCTGTAGAATGCTCTTTTAAAGTACTAAGATGTTAAACTCTATTTACAGCATTAGAACAGAAACTTAAAGATTTAAAAAGATTCTCCTGCAAACCCATCATTTTGATTTGATCCCCTGACAACTCTAATCTGCCCCCTTTCACTCAGGGAAGGAAGGAAAACTGAATTTAATGGCTGTCTACTAAACCATGTATTGTGACGGGTGTTTACATATACCATATATCTCAAACTTCTATAAAGTCATTATGACTTTTTAAAAAAGAAAGAAACAGAGGCTCAGAGAAGTCAAGAAACTTGCCTAAAATCACAAAATTAGTAGGAGACAGAGAACCATAGCTGCCAGATTCCTAAATGAACACCTACTCCATTCCACCAAATCAACCAGGCTGCTAGGGTAGAATTTAAAAGCAGCACAGGGTGGCCTCATGGCTCATGCAGCTAAGTGTCTGACTCTTGATTTTGGCTCAGGTCATGATCTTGGAGTCATGGGATCAAGCCCCCCATCAGGTTCTGTGCTGAGCATGAGGTCTGCTGAAGATATTCTCTGTCTCTCTCCCTCTGCCCTTCCTCCTGCTTGTTTGTGTGTTCTCTCTCCCTCTTTCTCTCTCAAAAAAAAGTAAAATAAATTTTAAAAGAAAAGCAGCACAGTCTTTGCATTAATATTCTTTTTTTTCCAAATAGTTTATTGTCATGTTCGTTTCCATATAACACCCAGTGCTCATCCCCACAAGTGCCCTCCTCCATGCCCATCCCCCCCTTCCCCATGCCCATCAGTCCTCAGTTTTTGTCAGCATTCAAGAATCTCTCATGGTTTACCTCTCTCTCTTTCCCCCACCATTTACTCCCTTCTTCTCCCCCTTGGTCCTCCACTAAGTTCCTCCTAATCCTCCTATATGTGCAAACATATGATATTTGTCTTTCTCTGCCCGACTTATTTCACTCAACATAACACCCTCAAGGTCCATCCATGTTGCTACACATGGCCAGATTTCATTGTTTCTCATTGCCATGTAGTATTCCATGGTATAGATAAACCACATCTTCTTGATCCATTCATCCGTGGATGGACACTTAGGCTCTTTCCATGTTGTGGCTATTGAGAGTGCTGCTATGAACCTTGGGGTACATGTGCTCCTATGCCTCAGCATTTCTGTATTCCTTGGGTAAATTCCTAGCAGTGCTATTGCTGGGTCATAGGGGAGTTCTATTGTTAGTTTCCAGAGGAACCTCCACACTGTTTTCCAGAGGGGCTGCACCAGTTTACATTCCCATCAACGTGTAGGAGGGTGCCCGTTTCTCCACATCCTCGCCAACATCTAGAGTTCTCTGACTTGCTCATTTGAGCCACTCTGACTGGCGTGAGGTGGTATCTCAGTGTGGTTTTGATTTGTATTTCCCTGATGAGGAGGGATGCTGAGCATTGTTTCATGTTCTGTTGGCCATCTGGATGTCCTCTTTGGAGAAGTGTCTGTTCATGTCTTCTGCCCATTTCTTCACTGGGTTGTTTGTTTTTTGGGTGTGGAGTTTGTTGAGTTCCTTATAGATTTTGGATATTAACCCTTTATCTGATATGTCATTTGCAACTATCTTTTCCCATTCCGTTGGTTGCCTATTAGTTTTATGGATTGTTTCCTTTGCCGTGCAGAAGCTTTTAATCTTGATGAGGTCCCAAGAGTTTATTTTTGCTCTTGATTCTTTTGCTTTTGGGGATGTGTGCATTAATATTCTTAAAACTGACCATGAGCACACTTAGTCCTCAGAAAGCACCTTCCCTAATCTGATACTCCTAACCTCCTAATCAAATTTTCACTTACATATTTTGCCTTTATATTTCTTTTCTCCCTTTAATCAAATGACAAAATTTAATGGAAAAATAGAAAATACAACAATCATAATTGGAAATTTGAGGATCAAAAACACATGAGAAAAAGGTAGTAAGTAAAAAATAAAGCCAAAATGGCTAATAGTGATTAAATATTAAGTTTAGATTTGAAACTTTTTGGAAGCTAAGGCATAAATGGGAACTCAGGTTATTATCTGTACAAAGAAGCGCACTGGTCTTCGGGAGAGAGAGGTTTTTTTCTGATATTAAATTTCAAGGGGTGCCTGGGTGTCTCAGTCAGTTAAGCATCCAACTCTTGATTTCAGCTCAGGTCATGATCTGATGGTCATAAGATTCTTTCTCCCTCAGCCCTTCCCCCACTGGTGAGCGCACGTGCTCTCTCTCTCTCTCTCTCAAAAATGATATGAAGGAAGGAAGGAAGGAAGGAAGAAAGGAAGGAAGGATCTAAATTTCAAGACACTTTTTGTATTCGTCACTAAATAATCTAATGGGCAACGTCTTCAGGAGATGTAGTGACACTCTCGATACGGCTACTTTTAACACCAGTTCTCAAAAACAGTTGATATATATTATTAGGAAGTTGCCTCAAAAAAGGCATTTCTAGGGATGCCTGGGTGGCTCAATCAATTAAGTGCCTGACTTAAAAAAAAATTTTTTTTAATGTTTTATTTATTTCTGAGAGAGAAAGACAGCATGAGCAGGGGAGGGTCAGAGAGAGAGGGAGACACAGAATCTGAAATAGGCTCCAGGCTCTGAGCTAGCTGTCAGCACAGAGCCTGATACGGGGCTTGAACCCACGAACCGTGAGCTCATAACCTGAGCTGAAGTAAGACGCTTAACTGACTGAGCCACCCAGGTGCCCCAAGCATCTGACTCTTGATCTCAGCTCAGGTCTTGATCTCAGACATTTCTACAAAACATCTCTTCATATTTTTTGCTTATTAAAGCTACACGTGTGCTTATCTAAAAGTAAGTGGAAATAGTCAAACAAGTAAACCTTGAACTTGTGCAACCATAGAGGGCACTTAAAAATGGACAGTATGAAGTGGTTTGAATGTGTGTATAATTTTGGCTTGGTGTCGGAAATATTCTTCTCACTTAAATGTGCAAAATGTAAATCATTCCTTCCTTTTCAGCACCATAGTGGCAAGAAAGGGTAGCCTATCAGAGAACTCAGAAGCCTAAGATTACAGAAATACTATGGAAACCAAATGAAGAAAAGGGTCCTTAACATTATTATTGACATACATTGTGCTAAAATTAAACTTTGAATTAATGTATAAAGAGAAACTGGGGGGGCGGGGAAGGAACGTGGAGCTAATACAAAGAAAGAACCAAAGAAAACAACATTCAAATACAAAAGAAGAAAAAACAAACCTGAAAAAAAATTTTAATAGTAACAAAGTTTTCACAAGTTTCTTATTATAAATCAGTATCAGGAGCCCACTATTTATCATGTTAATATGTTTCACACAATTAACACTTGAGTTAAAGTAGAATAACTTGCCAACAGGGTAATTTCAAGTACTAGTTTAGTCATTTTAGCTAATATGATTTTTGTCTTCACAAGGTCCTTAGTGAAAAGGTAACCACAGTCAAAACTCTGGTCTCAGACTAGGCAGAAGAGGTAACTAGTACTCTCTAAAGGGCATGTTCTCTTTTACTTGTGCTACATACACATTTGACATGTATGGAGTAAAGATATTAGAAAATTATGCCAGTGGTAAATCAGTTTAAAATCTAGCTGGGGTTTTATCAAGAGATTTACATCCCACAAATCATTAGCTATCTCCATTCAACCAAAAATTCTTACCTTCAGGTAGAGATGAAAATCCCAGATTGACTAAATTGCCGATAAACTCTTCTAAATTCACTTTCCCATCCTCTGAAAGAAAAAAAATGCATGTCAGAGAACAAGGAATATGATCAGAGACTGGCAACTATAGTATAATAACTATACAGAAAAACATTTTATATTTTATATATTCAATCAAAAAGACAGACTCATGCATATCATTCAGACACATAGACTCACACCTTATAGATCCTCCTTTGTATGATGCTACTGAAATTACGTAAAACCCAAATGGGTAGTAGGTAGAAAAGAGCCTCGGATAACCCATGAAGTGGATAAACACTTTAAGGATTCTTGAAAAGTTCAAACACATGCATGTCAGCTAGAATAAAGGGTATCTAGAAACATTAAATACTCACCCGTGATAGCCACGTTCTTCAGGGATCTCTGAATCATGTCTTGGGATAATGGAACTCCTATATTTTGCATCATGGAGCCTATGTCATCAGGAGTGACCTCATTTTTCCTAATGGCAGTCAGAGCTTTCAAGAGGTCTTTTTTTTCTATATTCAAAAAAATATGTAATATACGAAGTTAAAAAATATGCAATATTCAGTGAGTCCTGAATAACAATAATTGCCACTAGTAGTACTACTACTGCTACTTCTACCACTTATTAAATATGCAGTCTGAGCTTGCTAAGCACTATGCTAGATGCTGTGAGGTTGTTACCAATATTTCCTAACAGGTAATCTAACAGGTAAGGAAACCTAGCCTTAGAGAGGCTAGTCTAAGCATACACAGTTATTAAATATGAAGCCAAGTGTGAAGTCTAGGGTATCTGATTTCACAGAATGTTTAGTCACTAGGCTAAACAAGTCACTGCAAACATTTAATTTGAAATTGAGGAATGATTACATAAAAAGAAATCTCAGGACATCTGCTTATACTCATCTCTGGCATATCAGAAGCTGAGAATTCCATTAAAGCTAGTATAACTAATCATAAAAGTAATTCTAGCAATTCTCTTGCCAAAAATTAGATAACCAGCCATAGTTTGATGTGACTATTCTTAATTTTTTTCATTCAGTGGATACTTGGATGTAACCAACACGCACACAGACACAAAGTCCCCCAAATAATGGAAGGATCAATACCAAAAAAAAAAAAAAAAAGGAAACATTCATTTCTGAAAGTATCATGTTTAAATTGTTTGAGTAAGAAAGAAATTTTAAATGTATTATGATAAACACTATCACATCAAAACATTAATCCTGTAAGAGATTTGCTTATAAACCACATACCTAGGAGAGTTTTATAGGTCCCACTCAGAAAGCCAAAGATTAAGGACAAAATATTTTGTCAGTTGAAAAAACATACCATTTTGGTTACATCCTAAATACCTACATTCTGTGGAATAATTTCATTTTTGTAGATACCTAAATTAGGCCTTCTGAATTTTGTTCAGTTTCAATCTTAGAAATTAAAATTTAGAGGAAATTAAGCCGTTTCAATTAATCTCAAGAATACAGGCAGCTCCAAGGAGACCCAGAAGCTCTGCAGATATCACAGATATCTCACAGTTGGAGACATCAATTCAATGAACACATTAAAACCAGACCAAGAGACATTCAATGTCTCATGGCTAAGGCAGTGGAATAATGGGAAGGATATCACTCACATCATATGGAGGAAGCCTGTATGTTTCAACATATTCCTACATGTTTCAACAGATAATCTTCTCATGATAAAATCACATTTTAATAAAGGTATAATAGAATTAAAAAATTAATTTTTTTTAGTATAGCTGACACACAGTGTACATTAGTTCTAGGTATACAACTTAGTGATTGACAAGTTTATACTTTATGCTCTGTTCACCACAAGTGTTAACCACGACCTGTCCCATTACATTACTATTACAATATCATTGACTGTGTTCTTTATGTTGTGCCTTTTATTTGTGTGACTTACTTATATCATAACTGGAGGCCGGTATCTCCCTCTTTCCTTCATCCTTTTTGCCCAACCCTCAAGACCCTCCCTTCTGGCAACCATCAAGTTGTTCTCTGTATTTATAGGTCTGATTCTACTACTTGTTTGTTTATTTATTTGTTGTTTGGCTTTATTTATTTATTTATAACTCTTCTTTGTATTTTTAAGTAATCTTTATACCCAATATGGGGCTTGAACTTAAAACCCTGAGATCAAGAGTCACATACTCTACCAACTAAGCCAGCTAGGTGCCCTTGTTTGGCTTTTATAAAATTCCACTTATAAGTGGACTCATATGGTACTGGTCTTTCTCTGATTTATTTCACTTAGCATAATACCTTCTAGGTCCATATATGCTGTCTCAGATGGCATGATCTCATCCTTTTTATAGCTTCCTTATTCAGTCAGCTATTAACAATTAATCCTTTTTGAGTGATGGAAAAATACTATAATTTCACAAAATTTAAGTCAAGAAGAGGTCAGGACTGGGATCCCTTATTGATTCATCATGCATAGTACATTTGTTATATACATGATGTGCTTTAGCATTAGAAAACTACACAAATGCATACAATCAAAACTAAAGAATTCCACTCAAAACTTTTATTGTTAAAAAATTCTCACTTACTTGGTACTTCTGTAAAATATGGCATTTTCATTAACTGAGTCAGGCAATCTTTTAAGTTCACTTTCCCATCTGAAAATGAAACATCAAGAAACAAACAGTCTTTAATCCAAAGATACAGAAGGATGAGGTCAAAAGTTATGCATGCTTACTAAATCTTCAGAACCAGATTAGTCATGTTTTCTAACACTGATTCTGCTAAACACATCTCAGAATATGAAAAGAATATGATTATGATAACTCTTGTGGTCTTTTTTGTTGTAGAGACAATGAGTGTTTTATGGATTTTACACATATTTTAACCACTTGGGACCATTTTTTTGGGGCATATTTCCTCTCTGATATGACATTCTCTTAATTTTTCAGCATTACAAGTCCTACTGTGACTATGTTATGAGGGAAGAAGATATTCACTACAAGTACCATAAACCAAACCCAAACAAAATACCTAATGAAGACTACATATACTTATAAGCAAAGATATATTAATAAAGGAAGTGTGAAGTCTTTTGTTTTTTATTAGCCATATATTTAGAACTTAAGAAATAAAAATATCCCTTTGCTTTGTATGTAAGCTAAACATCCTACTGGCAGGATTCCAGAAAAACCAGTGTAGCCCTTTGAGGACTGTGGGGAAACCAAACTGGTATGTGTCACCACACTACGGCTTGGCCCTGTATTTCATGGGTTTGAGAGAGCTTCATAGCTCCTGTCCAATAAAAATGTAAGATTCAAACCTCAGGAGGCAAAGAAATGGAAAGAAGAGAGGAAGAGTATACATTCATAGGATAATTCCTATCCTATGAGATATAAACCATTCTCATATCCTATGAGAATAAACCAAAACAAATTCTCATCCAAGCCTAATAGGAAAAATCTAATGTTGTTGAACTCATTACATTTGATTTGTAATCAATCAGCTCTGTGAATTTAGGAGTGAAAGCAAACACAAGTTTGATGTGTAATAAATGGCTCAGAAAAAGGAATACTTACTATCAAGAGGAATTGATGTAAGCACCTCCTGTAATTCTTCCTCTGGGAAATAAATCCCTAGTCCTTTCAGGATAGATTTTACATCATCAACATCAACTTTTTCCTTGGTGACTTTCTTTAAGGCCTTTGCAAGTTCATTAACCTCTATTAGGAGAAAATATTTTCAGTTTAGATGTAAATTCCAAATAATTACCTTAAACCATCATTCAAAAAAACTAGTATAGATACCTAGAATTTTTTAAGCATTCACCTTAAATATCCTCTTGAGGTACACGTGCATCTCTCATTTTATATATACAAAATAGATCACTTACAAGGCAAACTCATAGTAGAAATGAAGTCTTAATATCAGTCTCCTTCTGTCCATCTATCTCTGCTTCTCAAGTTTCCTATATCCTTTCTGTATGTGTCCAGTGATCTTTCTGCTGCTCCTAGTCATGGCCACCTCAAATCTGCCTCTTTCCCATTCTTTTATTAAACTTAATTTGTCTTATACTGATTCTCTTGTACTTAGAGCTGAGAACCTTGGTATACACAAGTAACAGCTAATTAATCTGCTGATAGAATTATTATTTTTTTAATAATTGGAAACTAATGTTAACATAAGAGAGTTTTGCACCCCTCACATGTCAGTTTCCTTTTTATTTAATAACAATATTTTAAAAGTGGCCTAATATAGGTAATACAAAAGCATGTCTTAATGACAGGAATTTCTGATGCTATGAAAGATCCTAGAAAGCTTTTTTTTAGAAGGTAACTATCCTTACTATTACTTTAAGTAGTCATTTACTATGTCTAGGAAAGACCCATATTTATTCCCTAATAGTATGATCAATCTGAATTTATCACTTTGGAATATGGATTTATAACCTCTTACTGTGATGACAGTACTTCCTCGGTACAGTGTGCTGACATTGCCTTTGTATTCACGTAAAAGTTTTCTGCCTAGAAACAGACACCTGAAAATGTGGTAATGGTAGGGTAATAAGTAATTCCATTATGTATTTGGGGAAAGACTTAAACTCAGCCATATTACAATTTGCAGTGTTATAAAGTAGGTATTTTACCATTCAGATATTGTGCATTCCCAGATCTATCCCATAATATGAACCCTTTCTACCTTATTCCTCACAGACATCTAAGTCATTCTCACATGTATACTTTGGGCAGGCTAGTCGCCTCATCTAGAATGTACATCTAAATTCTCCCCCTACCTTATCCCCAGTCCAGCAACCAGTTCAAGGTCCATCTGTTCTTTTAGGCTTCCCCAGATCATCACAGTTCATTCTGATATACCATCATATATGATAATGGCATACTATCAGTATATATAAGATGCTTTCTTCTCATTATACTTATGTTCTTGTAGCTCTTATGGCTGGTGCCACATGATCTAGTATACTGTCTTCTAAATGTAAGTCTTTTTTCTCTTATCTCACCATAATCTCCCTTGTGAGCACAAGACCCTTGTGCTATAATACTTCTGCGATCTCTACTGTGCATCCCAAATGTACTCACTAATTATTTGTTACTTGATTACTGACTGTTTAATATATTTTCTCCTCTGCTCCCTTACTGTTTCTTTTTTTTAATGTTTTTTTTTTTTAATTTATTTCTAGGAGAGGGAGAGAGAGAGAGAGAGAGAGAGAAGTGTGAGCAGGGGAGGGTCAGAGAGAGAGGGAGTCACAAACTGAAACAGGCTCCAGGCTCTGAGCTGGCAGTCAGCACAGGGCCCAACGCGGGGCTCGAACCCACGAACCGTGAGATCATGACATGAGCTAAAGTTGGACGCTTAACCGACTAAGCCACCCAGGCGCCCCTCCCTTACTGTTTCTACTCCTCTATCCCACTGTCATGCCTACCTACTATTCTACTTCTCTCCATTCTGCATTACTGTGCTTCTCAAATGAGTAGTCTATTATTTGTTGCCCCTATTTCATCACCCACTTTCTATTTCTTTATCTCCCACAGCTCTCCTAGAATAATACTACCTTACATTTGACTACTTTTTATAACTAGTGGGGTACTTCTATATTATTTCTTTTGATATCCACAAAAAATCTTATGAAATATATAGGACAGGTACTATTATCTATAATTAGGTGTATATATCAGTGTTTTACATTAGATCAAGTGATTTGTCCAAGATCATGAGGAAGAAAACATTAGGCTACAAATGAAACTTTCTGATGCAGAGTACAATGCTTCTGCTATTACAAAGAACAGCAAATAACCTCTCAACCCACTTCTTTATCAAATCTAATAATCTTAGCCATCACTGTCCTCTGTACAATTTGGGTAGCTGACCACCCACCCTCACTTCTTAATTAGCCTCCTTCCTTCCAGTTACAGAATTAGTACATGCTATGTGCTTAATGATTTACATTTTAATGATATTTGGTCTTAATGCTCTTTAATATTAAATTCCATTTCATTTAACAACGTATTTTAAACATTTTCCCTTGTCAACATATTATTCTAGGAGTATTATTTTTAAATGACTACACAGTAATCCACTGCATCCTATCTTTCTAAACGAAAATTCAGTGGAATCCTAATAATGAATCTTCTTACAATTTTCTTTTAGAAGAATTGTCCCAATTTACACGCATACGTAGAAAAAAATGTTCCTTTCACCATATCTTTTCCAACTCCTATTTCCTCCTCATTCTCTTCTTATTCTTCTGGAAGAAGTTTAAGATCATACTGTCATTCATTCCCTCTAACATCTTTCCACAAAAACATCTTTTCAAGAATTATACTACATTTATCAATTAATTTAAAGAGAAGTGACTTGGGGCCCCTGGGTGGCTTAGTTGGTTAAGCATCCAGCTTTGGCTCAGGTCATGATCTCATGGTTTGTAAGTTCAAGCCCCACATTGAGCTCCGTGCTGACAGCTCGGAGCTTAGAGCCTGCTTCAGATTCTGTGTCTCCCTCTCTCTCTGCCCCTCCCCCACTCACACTCTTCTCTCTCTTTCTCAAAAACCAATAAACATTTTTTAAAAATTAAAAAAATAAAGAGAGGTGACTTATGTATGATATGTGAAATCTATCCAAAGAATCATAAATGAGTACTTACACTACCACAGTCTTTCTCATTTTACCTTAAGGAGGATAGCATTAACTCAAAGATTGATAAAACAATCAAAGTAATGAAACTTTTACTAAACAGATCAAGAATCTAGGCTAGAACGCTACTAGAAATGATCCAAGAATTCAGCCAAGTTGCAGGGTACAAAATCAACGTACAGAAATTGGTTGCATTTTTGTACACCAACAATGAAGCAACAGAAAGAGAAATCAAGAAACTGATCCCATTCACAATTGCACAAAAAGCCATAAAATACCTCGGAATAAACCTAACCAAGGATACAAGAGATCTGTATGATGAAAACTATAGAACACTTATGAAGAACATTGAAGAAGTCACAAAGAAATGGAAAAACATTCCATGCTCATGGATAGGAAGAATAAATATAGTTAAGATGTCATTACTACCCAAAGCTATCTACACATTCAATGCAATTCCAATCAAAATTGCACCAGCATACTTCTCAAAACTAGAACAAACTATCCTAAAATTTGTATGGAACCACAAAAGACCCCGAAGAGCCAAAGTAATCCTGAAAAATAAAACCAAAATGGGAGGGATCACCATCCCAGACTTTAGCCTCTACTACAAAGCTGTCATCATCAAGACAGTATGGTATTGGCACAAAAACAGACACATAGACCAATGGAACAGAATTGAGAACTCAGAAGTGGACCCAAAAGTATACAGCCAACTAATCTTTGACAAAGCAGGAAAGAATATCCAATGGAAAAAAGACAGCCTTTTTAACAGATGGTGTTGGGAGAACTGGACAGCAACATGCAGAAGAATGAAACTAGATCATTTTCTCACACCATGCACAAAAACAAACTCAAAATGGATAAAGGACCTGAACGTGAGACAGGAAACTATCAACACCCTAGAGGAGAAAGCAGGAAACAACCTCCTTGACCTCCACCGCAGCAACTTCTTACTTGACACATCCCCCAAAGCAAGGGAATCAAGAGCAAAAATAAACTGTTGGGACCTCATCAAGATTAAAAGCTTCTGCACGGCAAAGGAAACAACCCGCAAAACTAATAGGCAACCGACGGAATGGGAAAAGATAGTTGCAAATGACATATCAGATAAAGGGTTAATGTCCAGAATCTATAAGGAACTCACCAAACTCCACGCCCGAAAAACAAACAACCCAGTGAAGAAATGGGCAGAAGATATGAACAGACACTTCTCCAAAGAGGACATCCAGATGGCCAACAGACACATGAAACGATGCTCAGCATCCCTCCTCATCAGGGAAATACAAATCAAAACCACACTGAGATACCACCTCACGCCAGTCAGAGTGGCTAAAATGAGCCAATCAGAGAACTCTAAATGCTGGTGAGGTTGTGGAGAAACGGGCACCCTCCTACACTGTTGGTGGGAATGTAAAGCCCCTCTGGAAAACAGTGTGGAGGTTCCTAAGGAAACTAACAATAGAACTCCCCTATGACCCAGCAATAGCACTGCTAGGAATTTACCCAAGGATACAGAAATGCTGATGCAGAGGAGCACATGTACCCCAAGGTTCATAGCAGCACTCTCCACAATAGCTAAAACATGGAAAGAGCCTAAGTGTCCATCAACGGACGAATGGATCAAGAAGATGTGGTTTATCTATACCATGGAATACTACATGGCAATGAGAAACAATGAAATCTGGCCATGTGTAGCAACATGGATGGACCTTGAGGGTGTTATGCTGAGCGAAATAAGTCAGGCAGAGAAGGACAAATATCATATGTTTGCACGTATAGGAGGATTAGGAGGAACTTAACGGAGGACCAAGGGGGAGAAGAAGGGGGAAATGGTGGGGGAAAGGGAGAGAGGCAAACCATGAGAGACTCTTGAATGCTGACAAAAACTGAGGACTGATGGATGGGGGGGGGAGGGGGATGGGCATGGAGGAGGGACACTTGTGGGGATGAGCACTGGGTGTTATGTGGAAACTAATTTGACAATAAACTATTTGTAAAAAAAAAAAAAGAATCTAGGCTAGAACGTCTTGGTCATTGCTTTTTCTTCTCTATAGTATCTCTGAGATTTATTTATCATGATTGCTATCCAGCTGTTACCTCCATGAGGCAATTGCATGGCCAAATTACATCTCTAGCTTTTCTCATGCGCCTATTTCTCTGGATAGTCTCTGAGGTACCATCATTGCTACAAACTTGAAATAAACATATTTTTAACTAGATTTATTCTTTCATTAACCTAAGTTGGAAACTATGGTTCTGTTTTAACTTGTTTCTCTCTAAACCCAGACACCACAACCAGTCTTTTCCCCTTTTAGCATCTCTCTCATTTTTCCTTACTAGTTCCATACTTAGGGCCCTGTTCAGGTCCTCACCTTCTCGGGCCTATATTATTTCCAAACTTTTCTAAATACTATTAAATACAACTCTTTCCCTGTCTCAGTCCAAGTTCCCCAGTGCAATTGGAGTGACCTTAAAATTGATCATATCTCTCTATTGTTTAAAAACATTTCAGGGGCGTCTGGGTGGTTCAGTCAGTTGAGCGTCTGACTTCAGCTCAGGTCATGATCTCACGGTTCGTGGGTTCAGGCCCCACGTCGGGTTCTGTGCTGACAGCTAGTTCAGAGCCTGAGGCCTGCTTCAGATTCTATGTCTCCCTCTCTCTCTCTCTGGCCCTCTCCTGCTCATGCTGTCTCTATCTCTCTCTCAAAAATAAAATATTTTTTAAAAAAGAAAAAAGAAAAACATTTCAGTGGGGGCACCTGGGTGGCTGGGTTGGTTAAGCATCCAACTTCAGCTCAGGTCATAATCTCGTGGTCCACAGTTTGAACCCCATGTTGATCTCTGTGCTGACAGCTCAGAGCCTGGAGCCTGCTTCAGATTCTGTGTCTCCCTCTTTCTCTGCCCATCCCCTGCTCTCTCTCTCTCTCAAAAACAAATAAACATTAAAAAATAAAAACATTTCATTGGTTTCCATTATATTTTGAATTAGATTAAAATTCTTTACCTTTATTTTCATTGAAGAATCTGAATGATCTGGTCCATGACCATCAATCCTACACCATCTTTTGCCAGTCTCTCCTTTTCTCACTAGACTTCTGTCAGAAGGGTCTGTCAGTTTCTTAAACATATGTGTTATTTCCTACCATAAAACCATTCACAGTGTCTTCCTTTTGTCTGAAAGACTCTTTTTCCAACTCTTCCAAAAGCTGATTCCTTCTAATTCTGTAGGTTTCAGCCTAAATGTCACATCTCAGAACATGCTTCCTGGCCATCTAAATTAAGTCAATTAATGCTCTACCTCCTCCTTGTACATTTTCTCCTTAACATTTAGCACAGTTTGTAGTTATTTATTTGCTCAGCTATCTTTCTTCAGTGAATTCTCTGGGGTCAGAGAACAGTCTGTACCTATCTTGCTTACCAGCACAGTGCCACTCATTTGCTGAATGAATGGATTAAATAAATGATCTTTCTGCTTCTAGTGGCTCCTTAATCCAATCCACTGTTAAATCAATCTTTTGAGACAGCTTAGTACCTGACACTCTCTTCCCCAAAGAATATATTGAGACCTGTTTTGAGCATAACATTTAATGTCTCTTCCAATGTAGACCTACCTACTATCTCTCATTCCTTATCTTTCAAATCCTACTTACACCACTAATCTTTTCTTCCCTTCTTCTAATCTCTAGGTGTTGATGTTTTCTGGCTTTCACTCTATCTATCAAGATGCTACCCTTTCTTCAAAGCTGTTCCTCCATTTTTTTTTCATAGGAATCTAATCTTCACCTAAACTCTTAAAATAATATGCATCACTAATTTGCTCCTATAGCATATTAGTTATATTTTTATGTATATGACCTGTCTTTTCATCTATATTTTAAGATTCTCATGGCTTACTACATGCATGTTTTTGTGTTCAATATATGTGTGCTTCTCATGATGATATTAATCTTTAAGTTACAGCAATAAATGAATTTTTAAACTGAACCATTAAACTATAATACAGTAAAAGAAATATCTGCACATCCTGGAGTCCAACGCTTGCTGTGGGGTCCTAGGTAAGGTACAATTTCTTTGAATTGCACTTTTCTCTTTCTTTATTGTAAGATTTCTATTTAATAGGATAGTCATAAAGAACAGTTAAAAAATAAATTATGTAAGGAGCATCTGGGTGGCTCAGTCCGTTAAGTGTCCTACTTCAGCTTGGGTCATGATCTCATGATTTGTGAATTAGTAAGTTCAAGCTCCGCGTCAGTCTCTGTGCTGATAGCTCAGAGCCTGGAGCCTGCTTTGGATTCGGTGTCTCTCTCTCTCTCTCTGTCCCTCCTCTACTCACAGTCTCTGTCTCTCTCTCAAAATAAATAAACATTAAAAAAAAAAGAATAATTATAAAAATTAAATTATGTGAAAGTGCTTGGTAAAACATCAAACACTATGCAAAAATATTATTATTTGCCAACCACTGTGATATTATTTGAAACCAAAGAAAATAAAGTATGTCTTTAGAGACTATGAAATAAAACTATGTACACTTTTGACTCTACGGTACTTTAAATACTGAAAATAAGAGAGAAGACTTTTGGTGAGTTTATAAAATATTGGACCATTAACTAATTTTTAAAGTGATTAGATCTTTTCAAAATTATACTCAAAAGTAAGATATTGCACAGAGGGCATCCATCATGTGACGCCGAAAAATGTTTCTTGTTGCCACAATCAAACAGACAAAAGATTCAGGTTGGATGGATCACTGATCCCAGTAAGTTAAATATATAAATTTCCATCAGAATGTGAATTCACACTTTCTCCATGCAACTATAAAAAGGAATGAGAAAGCTCTTTATATTCTGATATGAACAAATATCTGAAGTATATTACTGTATGAAAAAATTAAGGGGACAGAAAAATGTACACATCATGTTCTCACTTATGAAAAAAGTGAGGGAGGGATTATATATATATATACATATATATGCATATTTTCTTGAATGCTCTAAATACTATTTACGTAAGAAACTAGTTACTTATTAGTTACCTACTGGGGAAAAGAAATAGGAGCTTAATAGACAGACCAGGCAAGAGGGAGATTTTCACTCTGTATCTTTAAATACTTTTTAATTTATGATCTGTGTGAAGGTATTACCTAACCGAAAAACTTAAAATTATTAATTAAAACATTTTTAGGGTCACGTAGTTTTGGCAACCTTTTTAGAAGACATATTATTTGCTTCAATTACAAACTTAAAATGTTTCAAACCAGGCCTGCATGAACACAGGAGCTCACCTTCATCTGAATACCAAGAGTACTGAATGTATACCATTCATTTAATCTTGTAGCATATTAGTTATATTTTGATGTAAGTGGTCCATCACTTTTCAACAACTAGCTAAAAATTTCCTATATTCTGTGTACAAAACTTCCTAATTATTCTCACCTCTAATATTTTGAAAACGCGTAATGCTCTTCAGTGCCAAAAGGGCAGTCTTTAGGGAAATATCTCCCTTTTCTGTAAAGACAAAAACAGAACAAAGAAAAATTAATAGATTTGAGAAACATAAAGTACTTCCACAGTGAGCTAAATTGATTCTCTTGCTGTCCCATAATGCCTCTTATGGTTTTCTAGCTATGTAAACTTTTGTCCAGAATGCAAACTACAGTCCATCTATTTAAATCCTATTCATGTCAAAACCAGCTCCCTAAGTCTAGATTTCTAAAAACCCTTCAGTTGAACCTAGATGACACCCACTTACTACTCTTTCCTTTTCCTTTCCTTCCCAAACTATTTTCTGGAAAGTAATGTTATTATTCATCATAATCGTATTGTCATTCACACATCAAACTGCTCTTATTTGGCTTCCACTACCTCAAAACTGCTTCTACCAAGTTCACCCATTAACTATTTATTGCCAAACTAATAAATACTTTTTCATTTTTTGGTCTTATATAATACTTTCCTCCTTCATTCCTAAACTAATAAATACTTTTTAATTTTTTGGTCTTATCTAATACAAACTCTTTTTTCTCTTTGTTTTGTTGCTATAGCTTTTTTTGGTTTCCCTCTTACCTTTCTAGTTACTTCTTGTTAACGTCATTTATAAACTATTCTTTCTACACCACTACTTACATGTTAGCATTTAAATGTCCTTGGCTCCCTTGTTGCACTCTACGAACCATCCCTGAATTCTCTTGTAACTTCAAATTATATGTTGATGACTCTCAAGTTTCTATTTGTAGGCTAGACCATTGTCTACTGTACACCTTCAACTCCATGCCCTCAAACACATTTCCTTTTTGTGTGATCTATTGAATATGATTCAATGAATTCAGTGAATTCAAGTGAATTGATGACTTTATTTCATGCAACTAACAACTCTTTGGGACAGAACAATGCATTTTTTTACTTCCATATTGCCAAACTTTGATTTTATTGGTTCTACATTTATCACCATGTGGCAGTTGGAGCACTGACTTTAGAGAGAAACTTTCCTAATTCCAGTCTATCAAGGAAAATCTGCAAGTTAAAAACTTAACTTTTATCAGCAGGCATTCTGAGAATGGTAGGTAGCAAATAAAGATCTTAGTGGATTATTCTAACTGTATTTTATTTTACCTTCATAACTTAAAAAGTTGTAAGATAAGAGAGGACAACTTTGTTTTTTTTTTTTTTAAACATAATTTATTGTCAAGTTAGCTAGCATTCAATGTATACAGTATACTCTTGGCTTCAGTAGATTCCCATGATTCCTATGATTCATGGGATTCCCATGAGCTTCAGTAGATTCCCATGATTCATCACTTACATACAATATCCAGTGGTCATCTCAACAGGTCCCCTTTTCAATGCCCATCACCCAAATTCCCCCAACCCCCAATACCCCCATGAACCTTCAGTTTGTTCTCTGTACTTAAGAGTCTCTTATGGTTTGCCTCCCTCTCTATTTGAAACTATTTTTTCCCTTTCCCTTCCCCCATGGTCTTCTGTTAAGCTTCTCAAATTCCACATATGAGTGAAAACATGATATCTGTCTTTCCCTGACTGACTTATTTCAGCTAGCATAATACCCTCCAGTTCCATCCACACTGTTGCAAAAGGCAATTTCATTCTTTCTCATTGCTAAGTAGTATTCCACTGTATATATAAACCACATCTTCTTTATCCATTCATCAGTTGATGGACACCTGGGCTCTTTTCATAATTTAGCTATTGTTGATAGCACTGCTATAAACATTGGGGTACATGTTTCCCTATGAATCAGCATTCCTGTATTCTTTGGATAAATTCCTAGTAGTGCTACTGCTGGGTTGTAGGGTATTCTATTTTTAATTTTTTGAGGAACCTCCACACTGTTTTCCAGAGCAGCTAAAACAGTTTGCATTTCCACCAACAGTGCAAGAGGGTTCTCATTTCTCCACATCTTCGCCAGCATCTGTAGTTTCCTGAGTTGTTAATTTTAGCCACTCTGGTAAATGTGAGGTGGCATCTCATTGTGGTTTTGATTTGTATTTCCCTGATGACGAGTGATGTTGAGCATCTTTTCATGTGTCTATTGGTCATCTGGATGTTTTCCTTGGGAAAGTGCCTATTCATGTCTTCTGCCCATTTCTTCATTGGATTATTTGTTTTTTGGGTGTGGAGTTTGGTAAGTTTTTTATAGATTTTGGATACTAGCTCTTTATCCAGTATGTCATTTGCAAATATTTTCTTCCATTCCATTGGTTGCCTTTCAGTTTTGTTGATTGTTTTCTTTGCTACGCAGAAGCTTTTTATCCTGATGAGGTCCCAATTGTTCATTTTTGCTTTTATTTCCCTTGCCTCTGGAACTCTCACAACTATTATTTAACAGAGTGTTGGAAGTCCTAGCTTCAGCAATCAAACAACAAAATGAATAAATAAAAGGCATCTACATTGGCTAAGAAGAAGTCAAACATTCACTTTTTGCTAATGACGTGATACTCTACATGGAAAACCTGAAAGACTCCACCAAAAAAACTGCTAGAACTGACACATGAGTTTAGCAAAGTTGCAGGATATAAAACCAATGTACAGAAATTGGTTGCATTTCTATACACCAACAATGAAGCAATAGGAAGAGAAATCAAGGAATCAATCCCATTTACAATAGTATGAAGAACCATAAAATACCTAGGAATAAGTTTAACCAAAGAGGTAGAAGATCTGTATGCTGAAAACTATAGAGTTTATGAAGGAAACTGAAGAAGACACAAAGAAATGGAAAAACATTCCATGATCATAGATTGGAAGAAAAATATTGTTAAAATGTCAATACTACCCAAAGCAATCTACACATTCAATGCAATCCCAATCAAAATTGCACCAGCGTTCTTCTCAAAGCTAAAACAAACAATCTCAAAGCTAGAACAAAAATTTGTATGGAATCACAAAAGACCCTGAATAGCCAAAGTAATGCCGAAAAAAAAAAAAAAAAAAAGCAAGAGACATCACAATCCCAGACTTTAGCCTCTACTACGAAGCTGTAATCATCAAGATAGTATGGTATTGGCACAAAAACAGACACATAGACCAATGGAGTAGAATAGAGAACCCAGAATTGGACCCACAAATGTATGGCCAACTAATCTTTGATAAAGCAGGAAAGAATATCTAATGGAAAAAAGACAGTCTTTAGCCAATGGTGCTGGGAGAGCTAGACAGCAACATGCAGAAGAATGAAACTGGACCACTCTCTTGCACCATACACAAAAATAAACTCAAAGTGGATGAAAGACCTAAATGTGAGAGAGGAAACCATGAAAACCCTAGAGGAGAAAACAGGAAACAACCTCTATGACCTCAGCTGCAGCGACTTCTTATTTGACAAGTCTCTGAACTTTCTGTGGTTTTGACAGTTGTATTTACATACTTCTCTAATGAACACTGTTCAAAGTTTTCACAGACTCTAAGTATGAATCTAGTTTGAAGTGTCCAGTATCAATTTGGACAATGGATGTATGGAAAAAAGAACTAGGATAATTGGATGCATTAGACATATTAAAGTATTGACTGTTATTACAAATTATTTTTATGACATTCTGTTATTTATTTTCACATTTTATTGATCTACTACTTTATATTGAAGACAGAAGAGGTAAACAAATTAGTAAGACAAAATTTAAATAAAAGAATGAAAAATTAAGACGAGGCAAAATTAGGTCTAATGCAAGCAATAATTGGATCAATTTGCATCTTCTTTTTAAAACAAAATCATTTTATTATAAATCAACCCCCCCTAAATGTCCGTTTAAATTGTTATTTTGGGTTTTACAGAATATATCTGAAAGGAATTAATTATCACTATTAATTGATTAAAAGAATGAGCCTTTCTGAGAAATAAGTTTTAATGAAAAGCAATGAATACTTGTCTAACAATTCCTTACCTTTTAAACAATTGAAAACAAGAACTTGAAGTTTTACTTAGGTGGAAAACTTTATAAATGACTACCTATCCAGTAAATGTAGTTCCTATTAAGTTTTTTGTGTTTTTTTTTTTTTTTTATTTCTGAGAGAGAGAGAGACGGAGCATAAGCAGGGAAGGGGCAGAGAGAGGGTGACACAGAATGCTAAGCAGGCTCCAGGCTCTGAGCTGTCAGCGTAGAGCCTGACACAGGGCTCGAGCTCACAAATGGTGAGATCATGGTCTGAGCTGAAGTATGATGCTTAACCGACTGAGGCTCTCAGGTGTCCCTCCCACTAAGTTTTTTAAAGCAATATGTATATATTGTGTATTCAGAAATATGCAAACGCTTATATTTTTCCTTTTGCTGTTAGAACCTGGAAAATGAATGGGATACTATGATGTGGGTCAAAGTAAGAAGTGGAAACCCAAACAAAAACGTGTATCTCTCGTTTGATCTTTCCACCTACCTCACATTGTATTATGGCTTTAAATATTTACCCTGTTCTCTCAACAGAATACTTTAAATTTGCTTACAGTTTAAGCATTCATTTTTCATCAGTAACCAAATGCTTATGTTTGCAGGTTTTCAAAATGTATCCTTTCCTCATAATTCTCATGGAAATTTCTCCAAAATAATATCACTTTTCTCAAACAGTTATAAAGAAAAATTGTCTCAATGATGCTAAATATGGCATGCTACTGAAATGTAAAAATCTTCCATCTCTAACTGAGTCAATTAAGAAAAGCTTCAAGGAGGTTACATTTTTACTGACTTGGCAGTATATTTGAAGGTTGACAGAAAGACTCATGAGGAAAATGTATAGAAATTGTAAGTGAGTATGATGCATTCTGGAAACTATAAGTAGTTTTTTTAAATTTTGGGTTTAGTTTAAATTATTCTATTTGTGTCTATTAAGTGTTTTGAAACCTTACAAAAATGTGTCAGAAAGTTTGTGGGCAAAGGAACTAGATTTTAAAAGGCCTTGTGCATTTCTATATGAATAGACTTTAGATTTATCTATTCTCATTTTAATCTCTTCCCTTCATCATGCCCTTCATCAAACACAATATCTCCTAAGCTGAATTCATCTTTGCAGTAAAGCCTGATCCTCCCCCTATATTCCCCAGCTTATTAAAAGGCATCACTGGGGCGAATGGGTGGCTCAGGTGGTCAAGAGACCAACTCTTGATTTTGGCTCAGGGGTAATGATCTGATAGTTCGTAAGTTTGAGCCCCCCATCAGCTCTGCGCTGAGAGCATGGAGCCTGCTTGGGATTCTCTCTTTCCTTCTCTTTCTGTCTCTTGCCCGCTCATGCTCTTTCTCTCAAAAACAAATAAATAAACTTAAAAAAAAAAAAAAAGCTGGGGGCATCACCATAAAATGTATCCCAAACCAGAAGTCTGTTAATCATCTTCAATTCCTCTCTCTTTTCATTCCCTAACTTAACCAAACAATGATGAAGTTCTTCCTAGAACTCAAATCGGTTCCCTTTTTCCCATCCTAGAGCCAATGCCTTCCTCCAACACTCATTACTTTTTTTTTCTTTTTTCTTTTTTTTTTTTAATTTTTTTTTTAAAGGTTTTATCTATTTCTAGGAGAGAGAGAGAGAGAGACAGCTTGAGCAGGGGAGGGTCAGAGAGAGAGGGAGTCACAGACTGAAACAGGCTCCAGGCTCTGAGCTAGCAGCCAGCACAGAGCCCGACACGGGGCTCGAACCCACGAACCGCGAGATCATGACCTAAGCGAAAGTCGGACGCTTAACTGACTAAGCCACCCAGGCGCCCCAACACTCATTACTTTTAACCTGAACTATCGCGTGCCTTCTAAAACGTCTCCTTGCTTCCAATCTTGCCCCCCACCCTGCTCTTTCTTAACACTGCTACCAGAAGGCCCATTATAAAGTGCAAAATTAGTCATGTCATTTTTCAACTTTGAATTCTTCAACGACTCCCTAGAACCTTCAGGATAAAATTCAAACTCTGTTGTTCAGAGAACAACAAAGATAAAAACAAAACCCTTCTGGATCTGCTCTTGACTATATGGCCACTTCATTTCTTTCTCTCCCACTCCTTCCACCACTATTCACCACCAAGATGATAGTCAAACATCAGCCTGAACAGTAAAGTTTGTTAACACACACACACACACACACACACACACACACACACACCTTGGCCATGATGCAGATATTCTGAAGCAAGAGATCTAGGCATCTGTGTTTTTAACTAATTTCTAGGTAGTTCTAATGTAAATCTGTCCGATATCCACTGCAGTAAGTCCTACTGGGCTACTTAGATACAGTTCCTTGGCTTCTCCATGAGCTTTGTTCTTCTATACTTTGTACATACTGAACATTCCTTCCTAGCTCCTTCCAGCCCTCTTTCCTGCACCCCCATTCTTGGCTAGCGCCTACTCAGATTTCAAATCTCAACTCCAACAGTATTTCCTCCAAGAAGCCTCTTCTGACTACCCTATCCAACCTTGTGTGGGTTAGGTACCTATTGCATACGTTCTTATAACACTCCATGTTTATCTCTGTTGTAGTATTTAACAACTGGTATTCTCATTCTTTGTCATCTTAACAGGCTGTAAGCTCTTTTATCTTTATATACTTAGTGTCTCCCGACAATAGTACTTAATAAACTTTCACTGAATGAATGAAATAGCTTGCCTCTGAACTCTTATACAACTCAGTATCATCACTGGTGGAGAAAAAACTCCTGTGTTTTTCCTTTATGCTCACACTACCACCACACTTACAACACTCTGGCATCAAATATATGGGGGGTTCTCCCCGACCAAGCAATTCTCTGCAACACCAACTGAGTGTCATACAATTTAACTCCGTTCTGACACTATCTACCTGGAGATGGCATCAGATCCCACAAGTCAGGGGCTCAGTCCCACGAGACTGCCCTCAACCTGGCACTGGAGATGCCAATGACAGAGAAAGAAGGAGACAGAATCTGAAGCAGGCTCTAAGCTCTGAGCTATCAGCCCAGCACAGGGCTTGAGCTCACAGACTGCGAGATCATAACCTAAGCTGAAGTCGGATGCCCAAACAACTGAGCTACCCAGGTGCCCCTGTTGCCATCTTTTAAACAGCACCCTTCAGCGTTAGGCAGTCCATGGCCTGCATGGCTATGGCACAGACCTGTCTCCAGGCAGTAGGTCCCCCGGTTGCCCACAACTTCTGTCCAATTTGGCTACAAATTAGAGGTTCCCAGGGCGCCTGGGTGGTTTAGTCAGTTAAGCGTCCGACTTTCGCTTAGGTCATGATCTCGCAGTTCGTGGGTTCGAGCCCTGCATTGGGCTCTGTGCTGACTGCCAGCTCAGAGCCTGGAGCCTATTTCAGAGTTTGTGTCTCCCTCTCTTTCTGACCCTCCCCTGCCCACGCTGTCTCTCTGTCTCTCTCTCCTAGAAATAAATAAAAATATTTAAAAAAAAATTGGAGGTTCCCATGACTTTCTATCCCTTGGATTTCATTGTTTCCTAGAATAGTTCATAGAACTCAGGGAAACATTTAATATTTATCATTTTATTAAAGGATATAAAATATACAAATGAACTGCTAGATGGAGAGATATATAGGGTCTACGAAGTCTGGGAGGGTCCCAAGCATAGCAGCTCTGTCCCTGTGGAGTTGGGTCAGTAATCTTTCTGGTATGTAAATGTGTTCACCAACCTGGAAACTCTCCAAACCTCATACTATTGGGATTTTATGGAGACTTCCTCACATAGGCGTAACCAATGATTCAGTCCATTTCCAGACCCTCTTCCCTTTTCTGAGGAATGGGGGAAGGGGGGGAGTAGAACTGAAAATTCCAAAGTTCTAATCACAGCTTATCCTTTCAGTGACCAGTCCTTACCTAGAAACTAGAAACCTGCCCAGAATCACCTATTAGAACAAAAGATGTCCCCAGTGTTCTCATCACTTAGGGATTTACAAGTGCTTTAGGAGCTCTATGTCAGGAATGGGGTTGAAGGCCAAATATATATTTCTTATTACAATCACAATATCACATCACTTTCTCTGGCTGTTATTCAAGTACTGCCACGTACCATTGCAAATTCACTGAACTTTTATCTCCTATATTGTTATATACCCTTTTGCTGTTTATGGCTTGCCTCGCCAACTAGCTTGCCTATGAATATTTTATATTTATTCAACTATCTTCATATTACATGACACCTTACATATAAAAGGCACTCAGAGTCAGGTCTGTCCCATAGCCATGCAGGCCATGGACTGCCTAACGCTGAAGGGTGTTGTTTAAAAGATGACAACAGGGGCACCTGGGTAGCTCAGTTGGCTGGGCATCCGACTTCAGCTCAGGTTATGATCTCTCAGTCTGTGAGTTCAAGCCCTGTACCGGGCTCAGTGCTGATAGCTCAGAGCCTGGAGCCTGCTTTAGATTGTGTCCCCCTTTCTCTCTGTCTTTCCCCTGCTTGTGCTCTGACTCTCTCTTTCCCTCAAAAGTAAATAAACATTAAAAAATATTTTTTTAAGATGACAACATGACCCAGAATTTGTGCTGTACAGTGGCTCCGGTCAATACAACTAATGAAACAATGCTAAAACCTATTTAATAATGGAATAAAGAAAATACTTTTAGGAATTGAATTTAAATGAATAAAAAAACCACATAATAATTGGCAAAATTTGAAAATTATACATTGTTTTCTCTGAAACCTCTTAGGATTCACATTCAATCAATCTCTTGCCATAAATGTCTCCTGCAGAGAGGAGAAAGTCCTCCCTCAGGCTCTTTCTGGCTCAGAGAAGTTTCCCTTCAGCACATCCTTCACAGAGAATGACTTCACCTTCCCTGAAGATGCTAAAAACATACACACAAACACACTCTGATGGAATCAACACAGGATACTTGATGGGTCATAAAAAATCTTATTAATCTAATTCAAACATTTTTCTGTCACGATAAATCTATGATCTCAGTAGACATGCTCTATTAGAGTACTTTTTCCATTAGGATACTAAAGAAAAAAACTGCTTGGGAGTGATAATGGAGGACAGGGAAAGGGAATGGAAAATTTACTGTCACTTTATTTGGAAAGTCAAAGTAGTTATTATATATACCATCAACATCAAGGGTTTTCGCTAACATCTGGTATTCTTCAGGCTTCACAGAAACATTGAGGTCATCAAAAGCATCTTTCAGGTCGCCAATCTGAATTTTGTCTGAGCTCATCAAGTTGACAGTTTGGAGGGCAGTACATAAACCTGAAGACACATGGGGATTCTGTAAGTCATATATCTCAATTAATATTATCACTATGATTCCAAAATCATTCCAAATGATATCCCTTTATTCTAAGCATATTTCCTTGATACATCCAGTTATTTTTATCTCAATATAAAAAAATTAAGATGACTGAGATTTTTTTAAATGTAACTGCCTTATCAATGAGTTACAGAAATCATCATACACTCAAGGTATCAGCTTTTCAAAGGTTAAAATAGGCCATCATTGCATCTATTAGGGAAATGTTTCCTTGTGTATCAGTGAGAGAGAATTTGGGGCTTATCTCTGTCTATATGAAACTGGCCAAATTTCAGAGTCTTAAAATATTAGTCCTGAATTTTCTTCTGTTTACATATTTTGCTGCTCCCTTCATTTTTTGCATATATTCTTCATAACTTTCACTCTATTATTAGAAGTCCTCCCTGAAATGTTGGAGTATTAAGATGCCCTCAGGTCTTATCTAAAACCTCTAGGGATTTTCCCCTATAAACGGGGTCCTTAGCATTAGAGCCAAGCCTCTGCCTTATCAATCACTCACACAAATTCACACATTTCACACATAAGAACTGCAGGAAAGAGTTGTACTATTTAATAAGTCATTATTAGATAAGAAATTTTCCAACAAATCTTAATTCATGAGTGGCTTTATTTCTCCAATAAATCCCAGCAGGCTTTTTTTGTAGAAATTACAAACTGATTTTAAAATTCACATGGCAGTATAAAAGACCTAGAATAGTCAAAATGACTGTTTAAAAGTAGAACAAAGTTAAAGGACCAGTACTACCTGAAGGATTCCAATGTTTATTATAAAGCTATAGGAATCAATGTGGTTTGTGTAAAAGCTGACAAAGATTAACAGAACAGAAGAGAGAATCCAGGAAATAAACAAACATATATATGATTTTCTACAAAACTACAAAGGAAATTCAGTATAGAAAGTATAGAGAAAATATAATCTTTTCAACAGTAGTTTTGGAACAAATGAATGTCCACATGCAAAAACAAAACAAAAGGGAACTTTGATCCCTGCTTTATTCCATATATAAAGATTAACTCAAAATAGATCATACATCTAAAATGCAAGACCAGGGATGCCTGGGTGGCTCAGTCGGTTAAGCATCTGACTTCGGTTCACGTCATGATCTCACGGTTCAGGAGTTCAAGCCTTGCATTGGGCTCTGTGCTGACAGCACAGAGCCTGGAGCCTGCTTCAGTTCTGTGTCTCCCTCTCTCTCTGCCCCTACCCTGCTCAGGCTCTGTTTCTCTCTTTCTCAAAAATAAATAAAAATTAAAAAAAATATATTTTAATGCAAAACCAAAACCCATAAAACTTTTAGAAGAAAGCATATAATAAAACCTTTGTAACCATGGGTAGGGTAAAATCTTTACTCACGTGACACCCAAAGTATAATACATAAAAGAAAAGAAACTGATTAACTGGACTTCATCAAAATTAAAACTAATGCTCTTCGAGCCCTGGACCTGATGGCTTCCCTGGGGAATTCTACCAGACATTTAAAACAGAATTAATCCCAATTCTTCTCAAGTTATTCCAAAAAATAGAAAGCGAAGGAAAACTCCCGGACTCATTTTATGAAGCCTGCATCACACTGATTCCCAAGCCAGACAGAGATCCAGCAAAAAAAGAGAACTACAGGCCAATATCCTTAATGAATACGGATGCAAAAATTCTCAACAAGATCCTTGCAAATCGAATCCAGCAGCATATCAAAAGAATCATCCACCAAGATCAAGTGGGATTCATTCCTGGGTTACAGGGCTGGTTCAACATTCGCAAATCAATCAATGTGATACATCATATTAATAAAAGAAAAGATAAAACCATATGATACTGTCAATAGATGCAGAAAAAGCATTTGACAAAATACAGCATCCCTTCTTAATAAAGACTCTCGAGAAAGTTGGGATAGAAGGAACCTACTTAAACATCATCAAAGCCATCTATGAGAAGCCTTCAGCTAACATCATCCTCAACGGGGAAAACTCAGAGCTTTCCCGCTGAGATCAGGAACACGACAGGGATGCCCACTCTCACCACTGCTGTTTAACATAGTGCTGGAAGTCCTAGCATCAGCCATCAGACACCAAAAGGAAATCAAAGGCATCAGAATTGGCAAAGAGGAAGTCAAACTTTCACTCTTTGCAGATGACATGATACTCTACATAGAAACCCGACAGACTCCACCAGAAGCCTACTAGAACTGATCCAAGAATTCAGCCAAGTTGCAGGGTACAAAATCAACGTACAGAAATCGGTTGCATTTTTATACACCAACAATGAAGCAACAGAAAGAGAAATCAAGAAACTGATCCCATTCACAATTGCACAAAAAACCATAAAATACCTCGGAATAAACCTAACCAAGGATACAAGAGATCTGTATGATGAAAACTATAGAAAACTTATGAAGGAAATTGAAGAAGACACAAAGAAATGGAAAAACATTCCATGCTCATGGATAGGAAGAATAAATATAGTTAAGATGTCATTACTACCTAAAGCACTCTACACATTCAATGCAATTCCAATCAAAATTGCACCAGCATACTTCTCAAAACTAGAACAAACTATCCAAAAATTTGTATGGAACCACAAAAGACCCCGAATAGCCAAAGTAATCCTGAAAAATAAAACCAAAACGGAGGATCACCATCCCAGACTTTAGCCTCTACTACAAAGCTGTCATCATCAAGACAGTATGGTATTGGCACAAAAACAGACACATAGACCAATGGAACAGAATTGAGAACTCAGAGCTGGACCCAAAGGTATACAGCCAACTAATCTTTGACAAAGCAGGAAAGAATATCCAATGGAAAAAAGACAGCCTTTTTAACAGATGGTGTTGGGAGAACTGGACAGCAACATGCAGAAGAATGAAACTAGATCATTTTCTCACACCATGCACAAAAATAAACTCAAAATGGATAAAGGACCTGAACGTGAGACAGGAAACTATCAACACCCTAGAGGAGAAAGCAGGAAACAACCTCCTTGACCTCCACCGCAGCAACTTCTTACTTGACACATCCCAAAAAGCAAGGGAATTAAGAGCAAAAATAAACTGTTGGGACCTCCTCAAGATTAAAAGCTTCTGCACAGCCAAGGAAACAACCAAGAAAATTAATAGGCAACCAACCGAATGGGAAAAGATAGTTGCAAATGACATATCAGATAAAGGGTTGATATCCAGAATCTACAAGGAACTCACCAAACTACACGCCCGAAAAACAAACAACCCAGTGAAGAAATGGGCAGAAGATATGAACAGACACTTCTCCAAAGGGGACATCCAGATGGCCAACAGACACATGAAACAATGCTCAGCATCCCTCCTCATCAGGGAAATACAAATCAAAACCACACTGAGATACCACCTCACGCCAGTCAGAGTGGCTAAAATGAGCAAATCAGAACTCTAGATGCTGGCGAGGATGTGGAGAAACGGGCACCCTCCTACACTGTTGGTGGGAATGTAAACTGGTACAGCCCCTCTGGAAAACAGTGTGGAGGTTCCTCAGGAAACTAACAATAGAACTCCCTATGACCCAGCAATAGCACTGCTAGGAATTTACCCAAGGGATACAGAAATGTTGATGCATAGGAGCACATGTACCCCAATGTTCATAGCAGCACTCTCCACAATAGCTAAAACCTGGAAAGAGCTTAAGTGCCCATCAACAGATGAATGGATCAAGAAGATGTGGTTTATCTATACCATGGAATACTACATGGCAATGAGAAACAATGAAATCTGGCCATGTGTAGCAACATGGATGGACCTTTGAGGGTGTTATGCTGAGCGAAATAAGTCAGGCAGAGAAGGACAAATATCATATGTGTGCACATATAGGAGGATTAGGAGGAACTTAACAGAGGACCAAGGGGGAGAAGAAGGGCGGAAATGGTGGGGAAAGGGGGAGAGGCAAACCATGAGAGACTCTTGAATGCTGACAAAAACTGAGGACTGGTGGATGTGGGGGGGAGGAGGGGTGGGCATGGAGGAGGGCACTTGTGGGGATGAGCACTGGGTGTTATGTGGAAACTAATTTGAGAATAAACTATTTGCAAAAAAAAAAAAAAAAAAAAAAAAAAAAAAAAAAAAAAAAAAAAAAAACTAATGCTCTTCGAAAGACACTTAAGAAAAGGAAGACACCCAGGGAAAAATGTGCTCAGTAGAAGACTCGGAGAAAATATTTGCTAAGTATATATCTCATAAAGGTCGTGTATCCAGAATATATACAGGAATACAAAACCAAACAACCAACTTTAAAAAATGGGTAAAAGATCTATATAGACACTTTACAAGGAAGATACGCAGATGACAAATAAGCACATGAAGACAATGCTCAACATCATAAATAAGGAAATGCAAATTAAAACCACAATGAGCTACTACTACACACTTGTTAGAATGATTAAAATTTAAAAGACTGACTATACCAAGCACTTGCAAGAATTGCAGGAATTGGAACTCCATACGCTGCTGGTGGAAATATAAAATGGTGTGGCCACTTCGGAAACCAGTTTGCGGTTTTTTAAGAAGTTAAACATACACCTACCATAGGAACTAGCCAATCTTTGGTAACTACTCAAGAGGAAAGAAAGCATATATTCATATAATGAATTGGGAACAACTGTTCATAACAGCTTTATTTATAATAGCCTCCAAACTGGAAATAGCCTAATGTGTCTCACCAGGTAAACAGATAAACTAGAGTGTGTCAGTAAAATGGAGGGCTATCCAGTAAGAAATAAGAGTGAACTGCTGATACATGCTACATAGATGAATGTCAAAATAATTATGCTGAATGAAAGCATCAAGCAAAAAAGAATATATCCATTTTACAAAACTCTGGTAAATGCCAATCAATCTATACTGACAAAAAGTGGAACAGTGGTTGCCTGAGGATGAGGAAGAGGATAGGCAAAGGCAGGAGAGATTACACAGGAGTATGAGGAAGTTTTGGGGGTGAGGGATGTGTTCATTATCTTGATTGTGATGATAGTTTTATAGGTGTGTGCGTATATCCAATTGTGTACTTTAATTACAAAAATATATAGCTTTTGTATATCATTTATAGTTCACAATAGTGTTTCAAAATAATAATAACAAGGGGCCCTGGGTGGCTCAGTCGGTTAATCACTCGACTTCAGCTCAGGTCATGATCTCATGGTCCGTGAGTTCGAGCCCCATGGTGGGCTCTATGCTGACAGCTCAGAGTCTGGAGCCTGCTTCAGATTCTGTGTCTCCCTCTCCCTCTGCTCTTTCCCTACTCACACACTGTCTCTCTCTCTCTCAAAAATAAATAAATATTTTTAAAAATTTTAAAAATATTAATAATAAAAGGCAATAGAAAATCTGACAAATATCTAAAATGAAATATTGAGTGACCCACCTTCAAATTCAGGAGCTGGTTTATTTGTGTCCAACGCCTCCAAAATTTGTTTGAGACTTACTTCACTATTTTCTAAAAAGTAAAGTATAAGGATTATAAAATGGCAAAGTGTCAATGTTAATAACCATCATTAAAATAACCATGATAGGGAATGGGGGGGGGCAAATTTTATTAATTACTGGAAATTAGCCAGATAAAAACTAATTAATTTAAAATAATTTTACCATGAATCTATTCACTTAAAACAAGAAAAAATTCTAATTGTATTATTTGTCTTAATTAAATGTTGATGTACACATTTTACAAATATGATGCCAGACAGAGGGTGACTCTTAAAAATATTCCCAAGGGGAAAAAATATTAATTTTAATTTGTTCTCAGTATGCCTATGTTCTTGTTATGTGTCTAAGACCTAGTTTATCTAAAATATACATACATAAAACAGATATCCCGAGCATACAATAAAACTAGAATTTCAACATAGGTTGTTCTTTCAAAAAGGACTCACCATCTATAGATGCTTGACCCAGAATTTCCTGGAATGTCTTGTTGCTTAATGGAATTCCAGCAATCTGGAGTTGGGAGCTTAGTTCATTTACAGGCATTCTATCATTTCTGATTTTATTAAGAGTTGTAATCTCCTTAAATAAATCTGTAAACACGTGAAGAACAGAGAACAGATGAGGAAGGTGAGGCAAAGCCCTTTTTTAAACTTAAGACCCTGACCTGCATAGAGTAGGTTAATTACAAAAGGAATTCTGAATTCAAGGGCTTTAAGTCACTTCAACAATAAGCAAAATTTAACATACCCCTAGCCAGCTAAAAGTTGAGTTTCTGCAAAATTTTTGTAAAAGTTTGCCTTTATTTAACTATTTCTCCTCAAAGTTCTTCTACTACATGCCCCAGTCTGTCATAGACTATAAAGCATTTCAAGAACAGCTTGATAATAAATAGCAATTAGAATGAGGTCAAGCAGCAGAAATAGAATCCAGGTAGCTGGGGAAGAGAAAACTGAATAATATAAATCTGCTATGCACTGAAAAACACATAGTCATACCCTACCCTAAGCATTAGAAACCCTCTCTCTCTTACCAGTCTACCTACTAGTTTTAGATGCACTAAATCTTTTTTTTTTTTTTTTTTTTTTGGTACTTTCTTTTACATGTTTCACTATAGGTGAGAAAAATAAGCATATGGAAATTGTTGGAGGTGAGAGAAAATTGTATTAGATTCACTAGAGGAGAATATGTGTACCTTACACTGAAGAATATACTGAGACAAACTATTTGCTTTAAGAAAGCATATTCTAGGAGTGTAATTCTAAATAATTCATTATGGTCAAAGCATAGATTGAATATGATAAGGAATAAGAAAGCTGATTATAACATCTTGATAAAGCAAAGAAAACTTAAGGAATTGAAAACATAGGGCATAACAAACTGTGTTTTAGAAAAAAATACCATAGAATGATATTAGAGATTTACTTTTAATTTTCATTCTTTTACTATACTTACTGTTGAATGGTGTTGATGGTTTAGGTGAACTAGTGAAAACAATTGTATCTTTTAAGATCTTTTTACTTTCTGCAAAGTTAAGGAGAAAAAAATAGGATTTAAATAGATTTTAAACTCATTAAGGTAGGGATCTGGTATTGTTTCAATATCATTTCATTCAGCTTTCTAACTTCTGTGGCCATAATGCATGGTGAGAAATATACTCTGATTGAAAGCATGTGCATACACACACACATACACACACACAAACAGAAATAAGCTTTATAAAACAGTACTTACCCTTACCATATGCGATGCATGCTGATAGCTTCTAACAAATTGCACATTATTCCATTTCATTTTAAAATGCTATTCAGGGGGTGCCTGGGCAGCTCAGTCAGTTAAGCGTCCTACTTTGGCTCACGTCATGATCTCGCTGTTTGTGAGTTGGAGCCCCGGCTCAGCTCTGTGCTGACAGCTCAGAGCCTGGAGCCTGCTTAGCATTCCGTGTCGCCCCCTCTCTCTGTCCCTCCCCCACTCCTGCTTGGTCTTTCTCTCTCAAAAATAAACATTAAAAAATAAAAATGAAAAAAGTCATTCAGGACTTGGGAAATGTATTTTATAACCCACTCTTGGAACCCACAGTTTAAAAAATTATACACAGTTTACAGAGTACAAAAATACATAAACATCTATATAGAGAATGCACAGGGCCACTCCCTGCAGAGATGATTTATATGTAGGACGAGAAAGATTTAAAAAAAAGAATTCCTTTGGAGAAAAGTTCTGTTTGGTGAGAAAGGAGAAATTCAATTTGTTCTATTGTTACCACTCCCTATCTAACCCTGAAACAAACAAAAACTATGCTAAAAGAAAAAATATAAAATTAACAGTCTTTCCAAGTGAGCAAAAACCCTTACATAACCTAAATGGTCGAATTTCAGTTTCTTCTCAATTGTCCATAACATTGATGAGGGAGTGTGGGGAGTGCCGAGGACAAATCGTAAGCTAGCTCACGCGCACACACACATAGGACGTGTGTGATATTTCTCAGGTCCTGGCTGTCCAAGATTAAAGGAAAGGAAAGAAAACAAATGGCCAACTGATAGAGATCTCAGTCCTGCAGGACAGGAGTTTCTGTCAGTTTACAAATATCTTAGTAAATTACAAGAAAAAGGCAATCTTTTCAATAGCCTAATCTCCAGAAATCTGTACACTCAGTTTCCTGGACCCTCAACATCACTCCTCTATAGTGATATGAGGAACGAAGGCAAGAAGAAAATGGCAGGTAAAATCAAATTTCCTTATAACTTGCAGTCCATTGACAAATACTTGAGGCAAATACAGAGTATAACATCCATGAACCCCCAACCATCCTAATGTTAGGGCTTTGCTAATGGGAAAAACAACCTTAACCTGACAATAGCAAGGTCTCCGGTATCTCGGGAGTCCTCGTTAGCATATCAAAGTCCCTCTGGAGGCCTCCCTTTTGACTTTACCTCCCTAACTCCACAGTATAAAACCAGCCATTCTTCACAACCCCAGCACAGCAACTTCTGCCCATGGATCCTGTCCTCATGTGTTAATAAAAATCACTTTTTGGGGCACCTGAGTGGCTCAGTTGGTTGAGTATCTGACTTCGGCTCAGGTCATGATCTCACGGCTTATGAGTTCAAGCCTGTTGCGGACGAAATGACACAAAGGACAAGACACACACAAAAGACAGACACAGACACAACTCCGGCCGGAGGAACAATTCTACGCAAGCCCCTCTTGCGGTTTATTTTATACCCCGGTAACCGGATACAAACTGAAATCTACAAGATGCATTCCTTTACCAATTAAGAGCAAGTAGCCAAACACATTTCAAGGACAGGGGAGAGCAAAGGGAGGAAGCGACCACAACATGTTTATTAAGAGGCCTGCTCACAATTCCAGCCTCCTCCTTATTTCTAAGGAGGGCATCTTCCCTCGTTTGCAAGCGGACCATTAAACTTGGATACTGTGTGCAGGCCTCCTGGCAGAGCATCCTGTTTGCAGGAATGCCTTGCCCAGGCAGGGAGCCCCGTGTGCAGGCACATCCCCGCGTCCCTAACCACGCTTTCTTGTGGTCACTGTCGGGCTCCCACAAAGCCCCACATGGGGCTCTATGCTGACAGCTCAGAGTCTGGAGCCTGCTTTGGATTTTCTGTCTCCTTCTCTCTCTGTCCCTCCCCTGCTCATGCTTGGTCTCTCTCTCTCTCAATCTCTCTTGCCTCTCTCTCTCTCTCAAAAATAAACATTAAAAATTTTTTTTAAAGATTATATAAAATCACCTTTTACACCAAAAATGTCTTCAAGAATTCTTTCTTGGTCGTCAGCTCCACCCCCCATCCCCCTAAAACCTCAACAACATCACACACAAATATTTCTTATTCTTTGGATGACAGGGTTCGGGACACACTACCCCCAAAATATAGCCCCTTAGCATATTGAATATTTTAAGCCGAAGAAATCTGAGAAATGGAAGGTACAGTTAGGATTCAGGCCTCCCCATCCTCCTCTGCTCCCAAGCAGGTCGGAACCTCACCTGAGAGGTGCCCTTGCCATACCCCCAGGGTAGGCACATCCTTATCTCTGAAGACTAAGGGCTGGAGGGACACCAAGAGGAATCCAAGGAACAGGCCTTGCCAAGTTTCCCCCAGTTGACCACCCTCAGCTCCTATCATTTTGTCCTATCACAGTTTTCTACCATTTTCCACCCTTCATCAAAGCTAACACTAAAACGTTCCAGTTTAACAACTCCTTAGGAACATTCCCCTTTCATGTAAAATTGATATTAAATGTGTATGCTTTTCTCTTGTTGATCTGTCTTTTGTTACTGAGCTCCAGCTGGGAACCTTTGAAGGGTAGAAGGAAAAGATTGTTTTCCCACTCCTACAGAAGCCTGCTTCAGGGATCACAGGCTCGTAGCCCTCAGACTGAATACAGCTGAGATTCAGTCATGTTTGCTGTCCTGGGGAGTGGGGGGATTTTCTTTCCATCTGAATTTAACTATCTTTATCTAGGATACGTGCTCTCAAGTCACCCTACAGTCCACATCCCCTCCTTTTGTCTTATACCCACTCATTTATTAATTTGCATTATGTACCTGGCTACTGCAGGCGTTTGAGTTAGTGGACTCTAGCCTGATTCAAAAGTTACCCTTCTCTGGAAGCCTACTGGAATTTGTCTAAAGAGCAAATACTGGAGCTATGCCACTATACCTCTTGAAGTGGCAGGATAGTTTGATCATCATTCTTGTTTTAAGCAGTTAGCTTGGCTTTAAATACTCCCTCCCTCCTGAGATTTTTGTAGACTGAAAGTTTTTATAGAGACTGTTCTTGCAAAAACCAAGAGTCATTGAAGAAAATATGCCAAATGCCTAAATAGAGAGGAAGAGTTTGTCCTGAGACAGGCAGAAAGAAAGAGAGGGAGAGGTGGAGAAAGAAACTAGGGGTTTGATGGGAAAGAGTGAGAATTACCCTGTGGGAGCATCCATTCCCAATTCCCTTCCCACAGACGCACGATTACCTCAGGCTCTAACAACAAAGTGTCACCACAAACACTGTGAGGAAGTTTTAAAAGCTCTTCCTTTATCTCCCACATTATGGTGTAAACTTGGAAGGGGAGAGGGTGCCCTGGTAATCAACCAGCCTGCCCCAGGGTCTGATTTAATTTAACTGAAAGAAAAAAACATGATTTCAATTTCTGGTACTTAGTAGCTGGATATCTGGATCAGCCCTCCTACTAAAAACAACAAAAAAATTCTAAATAAAATTATTGTTTAAAAAAAAAATCTTGAATTCATCAATCTGCTGCCAAGAAAATAAGAAATTCCCAGACCAAACAAACTAATGGAAGGCTGTAATGCAGAAACTGTTTTTTACCCAAAGAGTGTTTGCCATAGACAAAACAAAAACAAAACAAAATTGGATGAATTTTAGTTTGTATATTCAAAGGCTTAGAGAGCCTGGAGCCTTCTTCAGATGCTGTTTCCCTCTCTGCCCCTCCTCTGCTCGCTCTTTCTCTCTCTCAGAAATAAATAAAAACATTTTTTATTTTATTTTTTTTAATTTATTTTATTTTATTTTTTTTACAAATAGTTTATTGTCAAATTAGTTTCCACATAACACCCGGTGCTCATCCCCACAAATGTCCTCCTCCATGCCCACCCCTCCTCCCCCCCACATCCACCAGTCCTCAGTTTTTGTCAGCATTCAAGAATCTCTCACGGAAAAACATTTTTTAAAAAAGCTTTAAAAAAAAGGAAGTATCTGCTTTTATTTATTTATTTATTTTTGTAATGTTGGAAACATCTTTTTTAAAATTTCTAATGGTTATGTATTTATGTTTGAGAGAGAGAAAAAAGAAAGAGAGAGAGAGAAAGCAGGGGAGGGGCAGAGAGAGAGGAAGAGAGAGAATCTGAGGAAGGCTCCATGCTATCAGTGCAGAGCTCCCTCTCCCCGCTCCCCATGCAGGGCGTGATCTCACTACCAAACCCTGAGATCATGACCTGAGCCAAAATCAAGAGCTGGACACTCAACTGACTGAACCATCCATGCACTCCTAAAAGTATCTGATTTTAAAACATGTATAAAAACAGCACTTGTTTCTATTAGTCTTCTCCAAATAAAGAAAAGCATCCATACACTTTCCAAAAGACTTCCAAAAATTCACGGTAACCAATATATAAACATATCAGTTCCATGACAATCTTCCTAAACATATGGTATTATTATTCTTTAAAAAAAAATGAGCCAGTGTGAACACGTATAGTCTAAACAGGAAATCTGAGAGGTAACTCAAGTACTCACCATCTACTTCAGAGTTCTGTAACACCTCAGGTTTTTCTTCATTTAAAGGTTTCTCCAGGCCCTCTAAGGCAGATAAAAGGTCTTTAACTTCAACTTTCCCATCAAAGACACTATTAACAACATTACATGCATCTTCTATTCCTATATGGAGAGATGACAAAATATACAGATATCTAGTTGGTCAGTCTATCCAGAGAAGCACATAATAACTTGATTTGGGTGAAATGTATTCATTTTCCAGAATACACAGTCTTGAGGGATTTTGTGTCTCTGAAATACTCTCCAAACTGAAAGCTCTACAACATTTATAAGTTTACAGTGCTTATATCAGAAAACAAGACAGACCAAAATATTTTACGAGTTCAATTCAGGAAGCTAAACAAAAACAAAATACCAAAATGATCCCTAAGAAAATAGTGCCATAATAGGGAAACAATAAGGAGCACTTAGGTGGCTCAGTTAGTTAAGCGTCTGACTTTGGCTCAGGTTTTGATCTCACAGTTTGTGAGTTTGAGCCCCACATCAGGCTCTCTGCTGTCAGCACAGAGCCAGCTTCAGATCCTCTGTCTGTCTGTCTCTCTCTCTGCCTCTTCTCTGCTCGTGCACGTGCTCTCTCTCTCAAAAGTAAATAAATAAACATGCAAAAAAAAAAAGCCAGCCCTTTCTGTCTTTATCTAAATGTTTGGAAAGAACGTCAGTGGTTGATGAGATGCCAATAATTTGTTGCTTTAGTAACTTAATTTTAAGTATTATTCACTTATATCTTTTAATCTCCTTTGTATCCAAGTTATACCTGTCTTATTTATTATGTCCTCCCTATTTTTTCCCCTTCATCATACTTTCCTAAAGAGTTCTTTATTAGTCTCTTGAAAGAACCAAGGATTGATTATACGGATAACTGTGTGTGTGTGTGTGTGTGTGTGTGTGTTCTATTTCACTAACTTCTACTTTCAACTTTGTTAGCTCCTGACTAGTACTTTTCGGGAGGATTGCACTGCTATTTCATTGGTTATGTTGCTGGTTAACTTCATGAGTTGAACATTTAAGATAAATTATTTTGGGGGTGTCTGGGTGCCTCAGTTGGTTAAGCATCCAACTTTTGATTTTGGTTCAGGTCATGATCTCATGGTTCATAGGATCAAGCCCTGTATCTGGCTTGTTGCAGGGGTTCTGCTTGGGATTCTCTCTCTCCCTCTCTCTCTGCCCCTCCCCTGCTCACATGCACACCCTATCTCTCAAAATAAATAAACTTAAAAAAAAGATAAATTATTTTTTATATTTCTTGTTTTCTAATAAAAGTGTTTAATACTATAAAATATCCTGTAAGATTCTTTTGGTCACACTTTACACGTTTTGATACATAGTGCTTTCATTGTCATCATTTCTAAAAATCTTTCAGGTTCCCTTTATTCTTCAACCAAGGAATTACTTAGAAGACAATTTGTTTTTCATCTTAAAAACAACACTTTTCCTTTTTTTCACAATAATTTTAATGTCACAACAGGGCACCTGGGTGGCTCAGTCGGTTAAGCTTCCAACTTCGGCTCAGGTCATGATCTCATGGTTCGTGGGTTCGAGCCCTGCGTCGGGCTCTCTGCTGTCAGCTAGCTCAGAGCCTAGAGGCTGTTTCAGATTCTGTGTCTCCCTCTCTCTCTGATCCTCCTCTGTTCACACACACACACACACACTCTCTCTCTCTCAGAAATAATTAAAAATATTTAAAAAATAATTTTAATGTCACTACATGATGGTCAGACTATGTGGTCTGAATGACTTCTAGATTTTAGAATTCATTAAAATTTTTATATGTGGCTTAAATACATCATCTGTTTTTGTGGATATCCATAGGTATTTGAAAAGAATATGTATTATATGTTTTTAGGATACAAAGGACTCTAATCTGTTTCTTAAGTCAAGTTTATTAATAGTGTCACTTCAATCTCAATCTTTCTCTATTTCTTTCAATCTATCTTTCTATTTCAATCTCATCTTTCTATTTAGAATTATGTGTTTATCCAAAAAAATATATAAATAGAGTTGTGTTTTATGGGCATTAGGAGAAATCAAACTTATATAAAGCATTGCATGTTATACATTTATTCCATTTCTTCCTTTCTTCATGGAACCATATTATTACTGAAGTCTCTCTGTGGTGCAAATATAAATCTAGTTTATTGTTATGACTTGTATATATGGATCATATTTATTGAAACATTTCCCTAGTCATGGACTCATAGGTTGTTTTCATTTCTTTCCTCCCATAATGTTCCAGGGAGCATCCTTGTACATGTCTCTACAAGAAACTTCTCTGGGCTATTTATCTGAGAATAGAATTATTGGATCATAAGAAGTATGCATACTGAATTCAACAAGTACTGCTAGACTGCAATCTGGAATGGTGTACCATTTTATCTGCCCACCAGTAATTCACGAGTATTGCCAACTCTCTTCAGACACATATTTAGCTATTTGAATCTCTCCTCCTGTATACTGACTTCTCATATCTTTACTTATTTTTCCAACTGATTTTTTCTTTCTAATGTTGACTTGCAGAATTTCCTTATATTCGAGAGATTAATTTTTTGTGAGTTATCTTGTAATTATTTTCTCCCAGTCTGTTACATGCTTTTAGAGTCCTTTGTTAAACAGAAATCCTTATTTCTCATATAATAAAATCCCTTTTAAACTTATGGTTGTGCTTTTGGGGAGTAACATCTTTAAGAAGGCATCTATAATCACAAGGCACAATAGTTTTTCTTACATTTCCTTCCATCAGCTTTGTAGTTTTACCTTTGAGATCCATTTTAACATTCATTTGATTCTTTGAAGGTTATTTTTGTATATGGTATGAAGTATAGGGATTCTACCTCATTTTCTCCACATTGTAAGACAATTTTCTCAAATCATAAGTTAAATAATACATCTTTCCCCCCACTGACTGATGATGTCATTTCTATCACATTCCAAGTTCCCATTAATAAAAGTCTCTACTGGGATCTATATTGTGATGTTCTGGTCTATTTGCACAGGTCTATATTAAAAAAGCATTAAGCATTATGCTATGTACTAATATCTGATAAAGCAAGATCCTCATCATTTTTTTTTCAAAAGGATCTTAGCTATTCATAGATCTATAATCTTCCAAATGAATATAGAATTAATTTGTCAAGGTTCCCACCAAACTTATCCTGAGATAGTGAGGGGAACTGCATTCCAAGTACAGATTATTTAGAGATAATCTACTTATTTTAATACTTATTTTAAGTATTAAATAATACTTTAAGTATTTAAAATAATATTAATTTTAAAACCTCAGTTTTAGTACTACAATTCTCAATCTCCATGTCTGTAGTCCAAGGCTGTTTTAGTGTCTCCATGATAGAACTGTGATGAAATTTCAAAACAGACTGAATAAAGTTAAGTATTTAGCTAATATTTTTGACAAAGAGCTAGAGAGCAAATGTAAAAACTTTATATGAAGAAATAAACAAGAAAGATAAGAATAGAGAGGGGAAAAGTCATTAGAGGTGATTTAAAAAACCAAAACCTGATTACTTTGATTATAAGATGATTATAAGATGTTATCATTAGTAAGGAAAAAAGAAGGAATATAGCAATAAAACATAATACAAGGAAGAAACAGAGACAACAGAGACTTTTTAAAAATAATTCAAGAATATTACAGTATTAAAATATGTGTTGATATGTATGAAAACCTAGAGTTAAAAAATATATACAACTAAATTTAAATGAGAAAATGCAAATAAAGGGGGCTTGATAGAGTGCATATATATATATAAACCATATACATATATATATATGGTTTATACACACACATACCTATACATACACCAACCCCAAAAAACGAAGTTTCTGTTCATATGCATTTCCAATTTCATACTTACTTTGGCACTCGATAAATTCATCACTGTTGTTCAATTCTCTGATGAAATCCTTAAAATTCACCACTTCATCTTAAAAAAAAAGAATTTAGATATTCTTGTAAAAAAGACTATTTGATGTTATAACACCAGAGCCATAAACACAAAAATAACAGAGAGGACTGGCAATCTTATTGTGACACATGTGATATGCAGAGTAGACCTAAAATAAAGCTATCAGAGATGCACTTTGAACATCAATTCCTCTGATAAAAAACCCACAAACTGATAGAAAACAAATAATTTTTACTTTTTCTTTTAAAAGATGTATGGCAGTATATCTCCTGGGGCATTTAGGGTGAAATTTCTGAAATACTCGAAGTTTATTATTTTAAATTGAAATAATTACTCACTGTTAGGATTAGTGTTATCCAAAGTCTCCTTTATTTTATCATCTGTTAGATAGATTCCCATGGCATTTAAATTTTGCTGAAGTACAGGAATGGGTTTAAGTTCATTTTTGTGAATGTTGATGTTGTAAAATTGACTTTTATTTTCTAGGAAGAGATAATCACCTTCAGTTAGAAAGGAATTTTCATGTTTCTCCTTTGTATTTTAAAAATAAGTGGGGGGGGGGAATCTCCAAGATATAAAAGTACACTTAAGAGAAAAAGGCAGTATTTGTATTTATTTATGTACTGCACTGTTCCTAAAATAATTTAAAATAAGTGACAATAAGTACACATAAATGTATAACTATAAGAAAGGAAACTGGGGGAAAAAACAGAAGAGCATTAAAAATAATACAAAAGAGAGCAATAGACAAAGTACATTTCATAAGGTAGTACACATAAATTTTGCAACAAAATCAAATGTGTATACATCTAACAAGAGCCTTCCAAATATAACAAAAGCTTACAGAATTAAAGGGAGGAATACATGAATCCATAATCAGAACTACAGATTTGAAAATCTTGCACTTAGAAATTAATAGAACAAGTAGAAAAAAACATCAGTAAGATTTAGGATTGCCTGGGTGGCTCAGTCAGTTAAGTGTCCAACTTCAGCTCAGGCCATGATCTCATTGTTTGTTAGTTCAAGCCCCACACTGGGCTCTGTGCTGACAGCTCAGAGCCTGAGCCTGCTTCAGATTCTGTGTTTCTCTCTCTCTCTGCCATTCCCCTGCTTGCACTCTGTCTCTCTGTCTCTCTCTCTCAAAAATGAACATGAAAACAAAATTTTTAAAAAATGTTTTAAAAAATCAATAGGAATTAGAGTAGTCAACAAAACTAGCAAACAATCTAACCTAATTGCTATTTATAGAATACTACCCAACAACTACAGAATATACATTCTTTCAAGTGCACATAGAATATTCACCTAGACAGACCACATGCTAGTTTTTAAAACAAATCTTAATTGATTTAAAATAATTTAAGTTATATAAAATAAATCCTTTGACCAAGGTGTATTAAATTAGAAATCAGTAACAACAAGATACCCAACACATGTCCAAATATTTGGAAATTAAATAATATATCTCTTTAATATTTTTAATGTGTATTTATTTTTGAGAGACAGAGAGAAATAGAGCGTGAGCAGGAAAGGGGCAGAGAGAAAGGGAGACACAGAATCTGAAGCAGGATCCAGGCTCTGAGCTGTTAGCACAGAGCCCAAACCGGGGCTCCAAACCAGGAACCATGAGATCATGACCTAAGCCAAATTCAGACACTTAACCAACTGAGCCACCCAGGCACTCCTAAATAGTACATTTCTAAACAACTCATATTTCAAAGGAGATATCACAAGGCAAATTAGAAAATATTTTAAATAAGTGATTATCGAATCACAACATATAAAATTCTGTGAGATACAGTGCAAGTGCTCAAAGGGAAATTTGTAGTTTTGAATGTTGTAAAGGTAGCTGTCTGTCTAGGGTATTTATTCCTTAAATTAAATTTTTGTGTAACAGGTCGGCATTTTGTGTAATAGGTCTGCATGAAACAGTTACAATTTTCATTGGAGTTTAAATCTCAATAAGAGTTATTTCCCTGACCAATAAAAAATGAAAGCAACTGAGAAAAAAATGTTGGAAAGGTATAAAATCAGTAGTACAAAAAGTAGTGGTATGAAATTCTTTTTTTTTTTAATGTTTATTTTGAAAGAGAGAGAGAGAGAGACAGAGCATGAGTAGGGGAGGGGCAGAGAGAGATGGAGACACAGAATCCAAGGCAAACTCCAGGCTGACACGGGGCTTGAACTCATGACCCATGAGATCATGGCTTGACCTGAAGTCAGACACCTAACTGACGGAGTCATGCAGGCACCCCTGAAATTCTTTTTTAAAAAATTATTTCTTGGGGCGCCTGGGTGGCTTAGTTGGTTAAGCGTCCGACTTTCGCTTAGGTCATGATCTTGCGGTTCGTGGCTTCAAGCCCAGCGTCGGGCTCTGTGCTGACTGCCAGCTCAGAGCCTGGAGCCTGTTTCAGTCTGTGACTCCCTCTCTCTCTGACCCTCCCCTGCTCATGCTGTCTCTCTCACTCTCTCCTAGAAATAAATAAAACATTTAAAAAATTAAAAAAAAAATTCTTTCTTTATAGTTGTATAATACTCTATTGTACATAGAAACTAAAGTTTATTCATCTAATCTCCAATGTTTACACATTAAGTATTTTCCATCATTTTGCCATTTCAAATAATTCTGTAATGAATAACCTTACACATCTGTATTTTCACATTGTTGGAGGGTATCTTCAGGGAAAATTCCTAGAAGCAGGATTGCTGAGTAAAAAGGTAAATGTATATGTAGTTTTGTTAGACATTGCCAAATCCACTCCTTTAGAATAGTAGCATGTTACATGCCCACCAGCTATAGATAAATGTCTTTTTCTCTACAACCTAACAGAGTATGTTGTGAAGGTTTTCAATTTTTGCCAACCTAATGGGTGAGAAATTGTATCTCCACTTTAATTTGCATATTTCTTATTATGAGTAAAATCAAACATCTCTTAACATGTTCATACGCCATTTTATATCTTTTTTATGATTTATATATCCATGACCTTTGCCCATTTTTCTATTTTTTCTGTGATATACATTACAGTTTCTACCATTTTGTTATTTGTTCTTTGACTTTACCCATGGTATTGTATTAATAGATAAAACTGGTTTTTTTTTTTTTAACTTTTTCCAAGATTTTTTGTCAGAGAGCTTACTGCCTATGTTTTCATCTATGGTTTAAGGTCTTTTTAAGCATTTAAGGTTTTTTTTTGTTTTGTTTTTTTATTTATTTCTAGGAGAGAGAGAGAGACAGCGTGAGCAGGGGAGGGTCAGAGAGAGAGGGAGACACAGACTCCGAAACAGGCTCCAGGCTCCGAGCTGGCAGTCGGCACAGAGCCCGACGCGGGGCTCGAAGCCACGAACCGCGAGATCATGACCTAAGCGAAAGTCGGACGCTTAACCGACTAAGCCACCCAGGCGCCCCTAAGCATTTAAGTATTCAATCATAGTCTAAAATAGTAATCCAGTTTCATTCTTTTGCATGCGGTTGTCCATTTTCCCAACACCACTTATTGAAGAGTCTGTCCTTTCTCCATTGTATATTCTTGCCTCGTTTATCCATAACTGAATTGACCATATATACATGAGTTTATTTCTGAGCTCTCTGTTCTGTTCCATTGATGTCTGTTTTTATGCCAATACCATACAGTTTTGGTTACTAGAGTTTCATAATCAAGTTTGAAATCAGAAAGTATGATGGCTCCACTTTGCTCTTTCTCAAGATTGCTTTGGTTACAAGGGTTTTCCATGGCTCCATAGAAATTTTATGTTTTTGTTCTATTGTTCTATATCTGTGAAAAATGCCATTGAAATTTCTATAGGGATTGCATTGAGCCTGTATATTGCTTTGGGTAGTAGGGACATTTTAACATTATTAATTCTTCGACTCCACAAGCATGGAATATCTCTGCATTAATTTGTGTCACCTTCAATTTCTTTTTTCAATGTCTTATAGTTTTCAGCGTACAGGTCTTTCACCTCCTTGGTTAAATTTATTCTTAGGTATTCTATTCTTTTTGATGCAATTGTAATGGGATAGGCTTCTTAATTTCTCCTTCTGATAGTTTATTAGTGAATAGAAATGCAACAGGTTTTTCTATTTGATTTTGTATTCTGCAACTTTACGGAATTTGTTTTAGTTCTAACAGTTTTTTGATAGGGCCTTTAGGGTTTTCTACATATAATATCATGTTATCTGCAAATAGTAACAGTTTTACTTCTTTCTTTCCAATTTGGATGACTTTTATTTCCTTTTCTTGCCTAATTTTCTTAGTAGGACTTCCAGTACTATGAATGCAAGTTGAGTAAAAGTGGTGAGAAAAATTACAACATAGAGAATATAGTCAATAATACTGTAATAACATTTTACGGTGACAGATGATAAGTACACTTATCAGGGTGAGAATTGAGTAATACATAGAATTGTTGAATCTCTATGTTGTATGCCTGAAACTAACATAACATTTTTGGTCAACTATATTTTAGTAAAGGAAACAAAATAAAAAAGTGGCAAGAATGGGCATCCTTGTCTTGTTCCTGATCTTAGAAGAAAAGCTTTCAGTTTTTCCCCATTGAGCATATATGTGGCCTTTCACTATGGCCTTCATTAAGTTGAGGTATGTTCCTTCTGTACACACTTTGAGAGGTTTCTTTTTTTTTTATTATAAATGGATGTTATCTATCATAAATCTATATTTGGCAGTTTCTATCAATTTAAATATATATCCCAGCATTCCCACTTCTAGGTATTCAACTAAGAGAAATGAAAATATATGTCCACACAAACACCTGTACATAAATGTTTATAGAAGTTTCATTCATAATCACCAAAACCCAGAAAACTTAAATAGTTTATCAACTGGTAAATAGATAAACTTTACATTCATGTCATGGAATAAAACTCGTCAATAAAAATAAACAAACTACAAGCAAGAAGTTGACGAATGTCAAGTATAATACACTATGTGAAAGAAGGCAGAATCAAATGAATTTCATATGTTATGATTCCATTTGCATGACATTCTAGAAAAGGCAAAACTTTAGAGTCAAAGAATAGATCAGTGATCACCAGGAATGAGGATTAGGGAAAGGGATGGACTACAAAAGGGCACAAAGAAACTTTTATGGTGATATAGTCTATGTGCTGTTTAGTAGTGGTTACATGACATGATTTTTAAGAATTCAAAAAACTATACACCTGAAAAAAGGTGAATTTTACTACATGTAAGTTACACTGCAATAAATATAAATTTGCTTCTCAAAAATGTAGTCAAGAAGGGGTGCCTGGGTGGCTCAGTCAGTTAAGCGTCTGACTTTCTCTTAGGTCATGATCTCGCGGTTTGTGGGTTCGAGCCCTGCATCGGGCTCTGTGCTGACCGCTAGCTCAAAGCCTGGAGACTGCTTTGGATTCTTTGTCTCCCTCTCCCTCTGACCTTCCCCTGCTCACACTGTCTCTCTCTCTCTCTCTCAGAAATAAATAAAAAAAACACTTTAAAATTTTAAGAAAAGAATAGCTTTTAAAAAAATGTAGTCAAGAGAACAGTTGAGGATACATAAAAACAGAAAAGATAGGTATAAAATCTACTTTGCTAGATTTGTCAAAAGTTTTTAAATTGTCTTTTCCTCCTTTTTTCTACTTTTTATTTAAATTCTAGTTAGTTAACAAATAGTGTACTATTGGTTTCAGTAGAATTTAGTGATTCATTGCTTACATATAATATCCAGGGCTCAACATAACAAGTGCCCTTCTTTTTTTGTTTTTTTACTGTTTTTTTCCTTTTTTTTTCTTTTTACCAATAGTTTATTGTCAAATTAGTTTCCACATAACACTCAGTGCTCATCCCCACAAGTGCCCTCATCCATGCCCACCCCCCTCCCCCCCCCATCCATCAGTCCTCAGTTTTTGTCAGCATTCAAGAGTCTCTCATGGTTTGCCTCTCTCCCTTTCCCCCACCATTTCCCCCTTCTTCTCCCCCTTGGTCCTCCGTCAAGTTCCTCCTAATCCTCCTATACGTGCAAACATATGATATTTGTCCTTCTCTGCCTGACTTATTTCGCTCAGCATAACACCCTCAAGGTCCATCCATGTTGCTACACATGGCCAGATTTCATTGTTTCTCATTGCCATGCAGTATTCCATGGTATAGATAAACCACATCTTCTTGATCCATTCATCTGTTGATGGACACTTAGGCTCTTTCCATGTTTTAGCTATTGTGGAGAGTGCTGCTATGAACATTGGGGTACATGTGCTCCTATGCATCAGCATTTCTGTATCCCTTGGGTAAATTCCTAGCAGTGCTATTGCTGGGTCATAGGGGAGTTCTATTGTTAGTTTCCTGAGGAACCTCCACACTGTTTTCCAGAGGGGCTGTACCAGTTTACATTCCCACCAACAGTGTAGGAGGGTGCCCGTTTCTCCACATCCTCGCCAGCATCTAGAGTTCTCTGATTGGCTCATTTTAGCCACTCTGACTGGCGTGAGGTGGTATCTCAGTGTGGTTTTGATTTGTATTTCCCTGATGAGGAGCGATGCTGAGCATCGTTTCATGTGTCTGTTGGCCATCTAGATGTCCTCTTTGGAGAAGTGTCTGTTCATATCTTCTGCCCATTTCTTCACTGGGTTGTTTGTTTTTCGGGCGTGGAGTTTGGAGAGTTCCTTATAGATTCTGGACATTAACCCTTTATCTGATATGTCATTTGCAACTATCTTTTCCCATTCCGTCGGTTGCCTATTAATTTTATGGGTTGTTTCAACAAGTGCCCTTCTTAATAATTTAGCCCATCCCCTGCCCTCCTCCCTCCAGCAACCCTCAGTTTCTTCTTTGTAGTTAAGACTCTTACATGGTTTGCTTCTCTCTCTTTCTCCTACCTTCCCTTAAACACATCTGTTTTGTTTCTTAAATTTCACGAGTGAAATCATATGGTATTATCTTCCTCTGCCTGACTTATTTCACTTAGCATAATACAGTTTAGCTCCATCCACATTGTAGCAAATGGCAAAATTTCATTCTTTTTGATGGCTATGTAATATTCCATTATATACATATACATACACACACCATAACTTCTTTATCTATTCATCAGTCTGTGGACATTTGGGCTTTTTCTATAATTTGGCAATGGTTAATAATGTTGCTATAAACATCAGGGTGTATGTGGCCCTTCAAATCAGTATTTTTGTACCTTTTGGGAAAATACCTAAGTAGTGAAATTGCTGGGTCATAGGGTAGTTCTATTTTCAACTTTTTGAGGAAACTCCATACTGTTTTCCATAGTGGCTATACCAATTTGCATCCTAAAAATTATTTTCTCATCATTCATAATATTCTGATAACTTCAGGTCAGATATACCTAGTAAATAATCTCAGAGAACAGTATGTAATTTAGTAATTTTCTAGCACTATCAAAGTAAAACTGCCTACAACTTTGAGTTTGTGGGTAAGCTTAGCAGTCTTTGCCATATAATTTAAACACAAGTTATATAATCTAATATTGTATTGTTTTACATTAAAATTTTTTTTGATGTTTATTTATTTTTAAGAGAGAGAGAGCATGAGTCAGGAAGGAGCAAAAAGGGAGAGAAACACAGAATCCAAAGCAGACTCCAGGCTCTGAACTATCAGCACAGAGCCCAGTACGGGGCCCAAACTCACAGACAGCAAGATCATGACCTGAGCCAAAGTCTGAGGCTAACAGACAGAGCCATCCAAATGCCCCTATATTGCTTTATCTTTATATTGTTTCTTACTTACCTGTGCTTTAACTATCTAATCCTGTGGGTTTTAAAAAAGATTTGTTTGTTTGTTTGTTTGTTTATTATTTTAGAGGAAGAGAGAGAAAGAGAGCACAAGTCAGGGAAGGGATGGAGGGGGAGAGAGGGAATCTTAAGCAGGCTTCACACTCAGCCTGAAGCCCATCCCAGGGCTTGAGCCCATGGCCCTGGGATCATGACCTGGGCTGAAATCAAGAGTCCACCGCTCAACCAACTGAGCCACGCAGACACCCCAATCCTATGTTGTTTAACATGAAAACCACTGCCTGTCCTTCCACATGTAGGCAGTAAGATACGTATTAAGGGAAACTCACCTGAAGCTTTAGGCATGTTCAATGTATTCCAGAACTTAATAAGAAACTCTTGAATGGTAATCTTGCCATTTTCTGTAACACAAATTAAAATTTAGCTGAAAGAATTTGTGCTTCTGAATTAATCTATTAGAAGTTAATAGTCAAATTATAATGAAATGAAAGCCTGGGATCAGCCAGTACTATTCCTTCTTCCTTAACTTCTGCACACACGTGGTTATCAATTTCTATTTAATTATTTCCAAATACTTCTTGAATTTATCACTATGTTAGTTAATGCCTATGCTATTATAATAGCATTGTTAAAAATCTATGGCATTAGTCTCATTTCTCTCCATTTATTTTATTTATTTATTTTTTAAATTTTTTATGTTTTATTTATTTCTAGGAGAGAGAGAGAGAGACAGTGTGGGCAGGGGAGGATCAGAGAGAGAGGGAGTCACAGACTGAAACAGACTCCAGGCTCTGAGCTGGCAGTCAGCACAGAGCCCGACGAGGGCCTGAACCCACGAACCGCGAGATCATGACCTAAGCGAAAGTCGGACGCTTAACCGACTAAGCCACCCACGCGCCCCTCTCTCCATTTATTTTAAACAATGCAGCGAGAGGTCTTTCTTTTTAAAAAATTTAGTTACTCTTCTAAATAAAACCCTTCAGTAGCTCCTACTTGCCCAAAAACTAAAAAACAGAACAAAACAAATACATGTTGGGTAGGCAAAGAGGCTATAGACCAATATTCCTTACAAATGTGTTACAGTCCAAGCAAAATTCTAGAAAATAGGATTTAGCAGTTTAACCAGAAAGTAAAGTTCTAGATACCTTTAGGACATGCATCCTTATTGAGGATGATAGGCTTTCAAGGAGGAAAACAGGTTCTTGGAGGTGAGAAAATCTTAGCCATTACACTAAGTTTGTGGCCATAGTACATAAGCAAATATTTATTTGTGCCATTAAATATTCATGGAGTGTGGAATGGTGAAAACGACAAAAAATGTCTTAAAAGCCTCCTTAGGGGAGTGATAGTTTTTTACAAGATTAAGAAACACTACTTTAGGATAATGGTAGCCACCTAAGTTTACTCTGGAGAACTCTAAGAAAAAGGCTTGGAAATCCATAGGACTGAAGATGGCATCTTGATAAGGAACTCAGTGCACAGGATTTGGTGGTGAAGGAAAAGAAAGAAGCAGTTAAAGATGAAGTCCGTACTAAACAGTATCAAAATGTCAGAAGACTCACTACCCCCAACCCCCACTCTCTGCCCCAAATTGTCATTAAAGTAAATGGACTTCACTGTAGAAACTAAAGACGGAGCTCCAAACTGAATGTGCCACCCAACACCTTCAACTCTTTTAACAAATCAGGATAGAAATGGACAAAAGAAGATTTGAAATGGGAGCTCACAACTCAGAAAATAGATTGTGTAGAAAGACCAAGTCAACTCCAAAATAAAGACTCAAGTCAAGTAAAGGTACACAAGGAAGAATGGATATGACAAAGCTGTAATAAGGGACATATAGGATAGACATGAAAAGAACAAAAAGGGAAAAAAGAAGGGGAGAGAGAAAAGGAAGAAAAAAACCCAAACCGAAGCAAAAAAAAAAAAAAACCAAAACAAAACAAACAAACATAAGCAAAAACAAAAAGAAACAAAAGCCAAGTTTAGAGCAGAGGTGACAGAGCCCAGAAATAAACCCCAAATATATGCTCAACTAATATTTGCAAGGCAGCCCAGAACAGTCAATGGAGAAAGGATGGTCTCTTCAATAAACAGTGTTGGGAAACTGGATAAGCATATCCAGAAAAATGAAATTAGACTTCCATTTTACACTACTCACAAAAATTACCTCAAAATAAATTAAAGATTTAATTGTAAGATCTGATACTATAAAGAAAACATAAGGAAGCAGCTTTCAGACACTGGTCTTGGCGATGAATTTTTGGACAGGACACCAAAAGCACAAACAACAAAAGCAAAAATCAACAAGTAGAACTATATCCAACTTAAGATTTTTCTGTTTTTAAATGTTTATTTGTTTTTAAGAGAGAGAGACACAGAATATGAGCAGGAGAGGGGCAGAGAGAGAAGGAGACACAGAATCCGAATCAGGCTCCAGGCTCCAAGCTGTCAGCACAGAGTCTAACGTGGGGTTCGAACTCATGAACCATGAGATCATGACCTGAGCTGAAGTTGCAAACTTAACCAACTGAAGTGGGACACTTAACCGACTGAGCCACCCAGGTGCCCCAGAACTACATCCAACTTAAAAGCTTTTGCACAGCAAAAGAAACAATCAGCAAAATGAAAAGGCAACCTACAGAATGAGAGAAAATATTTGCCAACTGTATATCTGATAAAGGGTTATTATCCAAAATATATAACAAAGAATTCATACAACTCAATAACAAACAAGCAAACAAACTATTTAAAAAATGGGCAGAGTAACTGAATAGGCATTTTCCCAAAGAAGACATCCAAATACCCAAGAGGTGCATGAAAAGGTGTTCAATCATCAGGGAAATACAAATCATAACCACAATGAGATATTGCTCAAACCTGTTAGAATGACTATCATCAAGAAGACAAGAGATAAGGGTTTGTGAGGATGTGGATAAAGGGAACCATCATGCACTGTTGGTGGCAATGTAAATTGGTGCAGCCACTATGGACAGTAGTATAGAGGTTCCCCTCAAAATTAAAAATAGAACCTCCATATGAACTGTCAATCCCCCTTATGAGTGTATATTCAAAGGAAATGAAAACAGGATCTTGAAGACATACTCCCATGTATATTGCAGCACTATTTATAATAGCCAAGATATGGAAAGTGTCCATCAACAGATGAATAAACAGATGTGTTGTGTGTATATATGTATATATATCAGATAAAGGGTTATTATCCAAAATATATAATGAAAAATTCATACAACTCAATAACAAACAAGCAAACAATTTTAAAAATGGGCAGAGTAACTATATATATATATATACACACACATACAACTATATATACACATACAACAGAACAGTTTTCAGCTATGAGAAAGAAAGAAATCCTGTCATTTGCAACAACATGGATAGATCTTGAAGTCCTTATGCTTAGCCATAAGGAGATAAGCCAAAGACTAATGCTGTATGGTGGAATCTAAGAAAGTTGATCTCATAGGCAGAGAGTAAAACGGTGATTACCAAGGACTTGGGGGGGGTGAATTGGGGAGATATTGTTAAAAAGTACAAGCTTGCAGTTAGGAAGATGAATAAGTTCTGGAAATATAATGCTGTGCTGATCTAATACTGTATTACATAATTAAAAGTTGCTAAGAGACTAGATCTTAAATGTTCTCACCACAAAAAAAGAAATTGTGGTTATAATTATGTGATGTGATGGAAGTGTTAGATAACATTATGGTGATAATCATATTGCAATATATGAATGTATCAAACCAACACAGTGGACACCCTAAACTTGCATAATGTTGTCTGCCCATTATATCTCAGTTTTACAAAAAGGAAAAGAAAAACTCTGGGGAGACAGAGTCGGGGGAAAAAAGCTCTAAGCCACTAATATTGAGAATGAAAATGAAGATATCATTACAAATGGGGCAGACATCAAAAGAGATAAAAAGCACATGTCAAGGACAACTTCATCTGATATATTTAAAAAGTCAGATGAAATGGACAAATTTCTATAAAAACACAGCCTGCCAAAATTAACAAGAAAACAGAATATTTTTTGTTATCCCATACAATTTAGGAAATTAAACCAATAATCCAGAACTTTTCCATAAATAAAACTCTAGGTCCATAAGGCTTCACCTGTGAGTTCTGCTTAACATTTGAGGAAGAAAAAATCTCTTACAGAGACCAGGAAAGTAAAGAATACTCCCCATCTCTTTTGAAAATGTAGCAAAGATGAGATTCAACAATCTCAACATTAAAATAATTCAACATTAAAATAATGAAGTTATTTTGTACATTTATAAATATCTGCTTCCCTGAGCCAACGCCATGTGCAACATCCCCTGAGATATGGATATCAGTATAGTTTACCTTCCAAAGGGTTAACACCTGGTAAAGGGCCTCAAAGACTCTGTTGTACTCTGTGTATGGCATTCTGATTGAATACTGCCCGTGCTAGTCAGCTGACAAAGTAACCTCATCTCCCAAGTACCACCACCCACATGGATAAAGTAGGCCCAGACTCACCCTTCTGTTTGGTTTCACAGAGCTCAGACGTGGCACACTATGGTGGCACTGGTGCTCACCAGTTATCTCACTACAGCCCCACACCCTGTGGGTGTGGCAATGCCCTCTATTGCTGTATACCCCCATCCATACATCTCCCACCCCCACTGGTAGATGATGGCCTTTACAAATAGATGCATTCAAACTACTAACCATGTTCAGGTCCATGTCCTAATACTTCATTAAGTAAAATATTAGCTGCATAAAAGTCATTGTTCATCAATAATGACTTGAGGTCAGAGACATCAATTAGATCATTCTGGAGAATTTGGGTAACAGCTAAGAGTAGCTGTGTAGCTAAAAAGAAAGAGCAAAAACATGTTTCAACAGCAGATATAAGAATATATTGTTCACTTTCATTTAATAGGCTTGAGTTGAAGAAAAGAACTTTACATGAAATTACCAGTACAGTTTTAAAAACCATTGTGTATTATAAGAGCTAGCAGTTAGTGAAAACTTACTAAGTGCTAGAGACTAATGTAAGTACTTCTACTTTACCTATTTAAGCCCTATAGTAAATCCCAAGATTTATTATTGCCATTTTTCAGATGAAGAAATTGAGGTGAGATTTTTTTTTAATGTTTATTTTTGAGAGAGAGAGACAAACAGAGAATGAGTAGCAAAGGGTCTGAGAGAGAGACAGAATCCAAAGCTGAAGCTAACAGGCTTCATGTTCTGAGCTGTCAGCATAGACGTTGGGCTCAAACTCACAGACCACAAGATAATGACCTGAGCAGAAGTTGGACGGTTAACTGACTAAGCCACCCAGGTGCCCCAAGGTTAGTGAGATTAAGTGATTTACTAAAGAATATGCTGGTATTAAGTGGCAGGGCCAGAATTCAAGTTCAGGCACTATAGTTCCAAAGTCAATGCTCTTAACTACTGTGCCTTTCAAGTAGACTTATGTGACTGGTCAACCTACATTATGCCTATAGCTACATAATACTTCATATATGGCCCCTGGAATAATTGTGAAGCATTACAAATAAGTTTACATCAAAACTATATTGTATTATTTTACTTAAAGTTATGTTACGGAGACAAAATAAGAAGCAGCAGCTGCTGTTGTTGAAAGTCATGCTATTTGTATTTATCTTATAGCCCCACAAATCCTGATAGCCTTGGTTGCCTTCCAATGCCTTCAAATAGTTGTGGTTGGTGATGCTGTTTAATTTAGTCCAGATTTTACCAGTTATTCTCAGCAAGAGGGTTGGTTTCACATAAGCTACTCCATTATAGCCAGAAGTAGAACCAAGTAACTCAAGCTTTATAGGTAATTTTGATGCTCTGCTCTGGTTGAAAATTACTGTTTAGGTTATTACTTTACTACAAAGCTATACTGATCAAGACCATGTGGTACTGGCATAAGAACAAATAAAAATCACTGGAATGGAATTGGGAGTCTAGAAATAAATCCATACATTTATGATCAACTGAGTTTTTACAAGGGTGCCAAAACCACTTAATGGGGGAAAGAATAATCTTGTCAATAAATGATGCTGGGGTAACTGGCTATCTGCATGCAAAAGAATGAAAGTGGACTCCCATCTCACACTACATATGAACATTAACTCAAAATGAATCAAAAATTGAAATTAAAAGGCTAAATAAAACTATAAGACTCTTAGAAGAAAACAGTGTAAATCTTGACGACTTGGATTATCTTTAGACATGATATCCAAAGAAGTGATAAAAGAAAACATAAACTGGATTTCACCCAATTTAAAAACTTTTGTGCTTCAAAGGACACCACCAAGAAAGATAAAAGACCCATAAAATGGGAGAAAAGATTTGTAAATCATTTGTCTGATAAAGCTGTAGTGTCCAGGATATAAGAACCCTAACAACTTGACAGATAACCCAATTTTAAAATAAGCAAAGGATATATATCTCCAAAGAAGATATACAAATGGCCAGTAAACACATGACTATGTCATTAGCCATCAGGGAAATGCAAAACCAAGCCATAGTGAGATACTTGTTAGAGTAGGCTATAATAAAAAAGTGTTGACAAGGATGTAAAGAAATGTATATTGCTGGTGGGAACATAAAATGGGACAGATGCTTTGGAAAATGCTCCAGAAGTTCTTCAAGTTGAATGTGAAGTTACCACATGACCCAGGAATTCCATTCCTAGGTACGTACCCGAGAGACATGAAAATATACATTCACACAAAAACCTGTACTCAAAAAAATGTACACACATGTTTATAGCAGCATTATTCTTAGTAGGCAAAAAGCAGAAGCAACCCAAATGTCTATGAACTGATAAAGAAATATACCAAAATATGGTATAACCACAGAATATCATTCAACTACAAAAAGGAATAAAGTACTTGTTTATGTTATAATATAGATAAACTTTAAAAACAGTATGTTAAATGAAAGAAGTCAGACACAAAAAGCCACATATTATACTATTCCAGTTATATGAAATGTTCAAAATAGGCAAATCAATACAGATAGAAAGCAGACTAGTGGATATCAGTAGCTGGGGAGAATGGGGAAATAACCACTAAAGGGTTCAGGGTTTCTTTTTGAGGTGATGAAAATGTCCCAGAATTAGAGTGTGATGATTGCACAACCTTGTGAATAGACCAAAACCCACAGAACAGAACACCTTAAAAGGATGAGATTTTATGGTATGTGATTTATAGCTGAGTAAAAATGTACATCTGATAAATAATGCCATTGATTATAAAAGTGTTCAAATTTTAGAGATATTAAAATGTGAAAAAAAGCACAAGATTTGCCATAAAAAATGTGGAAAAAAAGACATTTGTTTCACCAATGCATTCTTAACAGGGGTGTCTGCATCTTGGGGAGTTCTCTGGTAGGTGTTCTCTGTGGACATGGGGGTTTAGGGAAAGATGCTGGTGTTGCGATGGTTTCCCTAATTTTGAGGAGGAACATCATAACTTGGGGACAAAGATAAAGCAATTGTCTTTCTACAGCAGGGTCAGGATGATGTGGTTAAGGCAACAGAGATGAAATGGCAGTAAGCATGATACAGGGATTAACGGCACAAGGATTTAGAGAAACTAGTTAGCTGAAGTTAAGATTTCTATAAATGAAATCAATAGGCAGTCCAGTTGGGTAAACTTGAAAACTCCAGAGGCCTGGCTTGAGACAGCACAGCAGAAGGTAGTGATCCGTCACCCAATTTCCACACCTGATTTAATTCATATCCAGAACCCCTTGAATGAAGAAAAACTTATCTCCTCTTGAGAAAGGGCTTTGTATTATATTAACAGCAAAGGTATTTATTGCATATCTCCTTCTACTGTTTTATTTCTTTTCCCTCCTTTATAACTTTGCCCCATTTTCCTCACTTGTTTTTTATATTCTCCTATTATTTATATTGCATAAGGTGCTTGAAATCCTGTTTGAAACTATAGAGACTACAAATAAAACATCTGAAATCCATTTAGTGATTTTTTATGGGATTTAATTATCTTCATTTTACGGTCACTTCTTTGAACTGGGAGTATTCGCTTACATATGGACTCTTTGAAATGTGGACTTTCCTTAATTCTTTCAAAGAAATCTTTTAAATTCACCTCATTATTGTCTGGAAAAATCAAAATCAAGCACGTTGTCATTAAAACCCTGATACTCAGTTGGTACATAAAATAAAGGCTCTGATTTACAATTCCAAAAATTCCATTCTACCTTATTTTCTCTCTCAAATGACTGAAACTATTTCAATATAATTTTTCATACTTTCATGAACCACCCATTGAACAGTTAATGATATTAATAGTTTACTTTTTTGACTTCTTACTCAAAAATGAGAACTTAAAATAACTTTTGAGTTCCTTATATATACTAAGTATCCTTTCATGATGCTTTACATTTATTAAAAAAAATCTGCACAAGAATTCTATAACATGGCTATGCTTGATATGCCTATCTTTAAAAGATGAAAGCAAAGAGAAATTAAATAACTTGTCTAGGTCACAAGAGCCAGAAAGTGCTAGAGGCTATATTTGAACAGGCAGTCTAAAGCCAGAGATGAGGTTACATATTGGTACACACACACACACACACACACACACACACACACACACACACACACACTGGAATAAAAATACAGTAATGTAACCACAGTTATATAGGGCTATAACTACATTAAAAAGACTTTAACCTATAACAAAATGGCAAGCTGGGTAGCAAAGGAACCATTACACTACAAATTCCTAAAGATGCTGTATGACATACTTTACTCTATCAATGCATGACCAAGTTATATGAAAAGGAAATAATAAAACCTTAAGTGGGCACAGAGTTCCAGAGGAGAAAACCAAATGAGTACTAAGTCTACTGTTATATTGGGATACATATGAGATCCAAAAGTGGCAAGGTGCTTGATTTAAATGCTCATGCATATTCATAAATGAAAACTTGAGTCCTACTACATGGAGAGTTTGAAATTAGATACCAAATGAAATGGGGATGATTAGAGAATTTCAGTCCAGTGAAAGGGAGATTGAAGTATTTACTCACTGGCCCAGGTAAACACCAAGCAGACCTAAATCTTCCCAATTTTGAGAGGCAGTGGGAAAAAAAGATCACCTGCGAAAAATCTCCTGTATCTCATGTGGGCTTGGAGTCTAAATTTATACCACTCTCATGATATGAAAAACCCCAGATCAAAGCATAAAAATTGATCGAGGTCAATAATAATCTAGGGTACCTGGAAAAAGCAATAACCAACAGGGCTGGGGAGGTACTCTTACCCCTAAGACACATGGGATTTCCATAGAAAAAAACCAAGCTGGTTAAGATAAACCCCAAATAAAAAGGTGTTTAAAACCAGTGAAACTCACCAGTTTCTAGAAGTATTTCCCCCCATGATTTGACACTTAAAGAGTGAATGTAAACAGGAAAGGAGATCAAGTACATATTATGTGAAGTCAAAGATGGAAAACAAAGATAAATATATGCCCACTTGGAAACAATGACCAAAATTAAATAATTATTCTTCTAAAATGTAATGAAGCTTTGGGTAGTTCCTTTGGTTAAAAAACAGGATGGGAGGGGCGCCTGGGTGGCTTAGTCGGTTAAGCGTCCGACTTTCGCTTGGGTCATGATCTCGCGGTTCGTGGGTTCGAGCCCCGCGTCGGGCTCTGTGCTGACTGCCAGCTCAGAGCCTGGAGCCTGTTTCAGTCTGTGACTCCCTCTCTCTCTGACCCTCCCCTGCTCACGCTGTCTCTCAATCTCTCTCTCCTAGAAATAAATAAAAATATTAAAAAAAAAAAAAACAGGATGGGATGAGCAAAATAAAAAGTGAAAGTGGCTCTCCTCTGAAGAAAGACTGCAGATCAAAATGAAGTTGCTGGTATTATGTCTTTATTTTATTATATAATGGTATTTTCACACCCATGCTTATAAGAAATGAATGGTAATTATCTAAACAAGCATATGTAGTATCCAGATGAGTATGAACAGTCAGTAAATATTTAAATTAGCAGACTACTTTGGCTCTAATCTGTATCAACCTAAGTCTTCATTGTGACTGCCTTTAGCACTTTACCTCCATATAAAATGCTCTAAGACTGGTTCCCATATATAGGGCAAAATAAGAAGAATCTCAAGCCAAAAAAAATGCTCACCACTGATGCCGCAACATTTAAGGGCTTCACTGATGTCCTCCTCAGTTAAATTAACATTCAAACTTTTCAGGGCATGCTCCAAGTTACGTATACCAATCTTACCATTATCAACAGTTGTCAAGATATGAGCAGCTTCTTTAATCTCTACAAAGATAAATATATATATATATTATTATTTTTAAAAATGCAAAATAATTTGTAGAGCCCATTATAGGTGAACTCTCAATTTAAGTATATATATTTAACTAAAATCTTTGCAGAAAAAAAGCAAAATATTTTCTACTTGTAACTGACAACACATTTATTTCAAGAAGGATTTAAAACCAAAAAAATTGAGGGTGTCTGAGTGTGCCAGTCAGTTAAGTGTCCAACTTCAGGTCAGGTCATGATCCCACGGTTCCTGGGTTCAAGCCCCGCATCAGGCTCTGTGCTAACAGCTCAGAACCTGGAGCCTGCTTCAGATTCCATGTCTCCCTCTTTCTCTCTCTGTCCCTCCCCAACTTGCTTGTTCTCTCTCTCTATCTCTCTCAAAGATAAACATTTAAGGAAAGAAAATAAATAAACCCAGAAATTGATGTGCTGAAGAGAATATGATGGGTTATTTGAATCCATTCCTCCATTAAATACTGAATAAGCTGTAACCCTTTCTTAAATAATAGTAATGTCCTGTACATGTAGATCTAAAGATTTCTATCAACTGATAAAGTAAACAAAAGAAATGCTAAAATTTTAGATTAAAGCTCTTGATCCCCAGGGCCACTATCAGTTTATATTGTGTTTTTGTGTGAACTAGAAAAAGGCACCCCTCTCTATTCATCAATTACAAAGATAAACACCTTCCTCTCCTCTAGGAAGCTGCCATCTAGCACTGCTGGTCCCAGCCTGGAGAGAACAGTGGAATATGGAGTGTGTTTCAGTCTCTCCTTGGACCATCTCAACCAGGCATCTTTGTGCAAGGCACAACCCATACAACCAAATGCAGTCCTGTTGATACCACACCAATTTAAAATATAAAACATGATCATTACTAGATGTTTCAATTTTCGTCAATACTATTTCTCACTCCATGCCTCTTTCAACCCAAAACTGAACTTGTCATGTATGTTTCCATAGTGTGAAAATCGTTGCATTATACCAACAGATCTAAACCTTCACTTGGAAAGAATACCGTAATAGTATTTTAGACCTATATTCATTCTACTAACATTTGTTTTATAGCTACTAAGATCAACAATGAAAATTTCAGCCCTTCCATCAAAGGGTTCTCTGTAAATCCTTGAAGACAGGGACTGAATTTGTCATTATACAGTTGATACTATGAGAAAAATAAGTGCAAGATATGAGAGCACTGAGACAGTGCACCTAACCTACAACTCTGAAAAGTCGTATGGGTTGAAGAGTGATGTTTGAGCTGAGTCTGGGGAAAGAATGCGAATTTGTTTGATAGGAAATGTACAGAAAGGAAACAACACATGCAAAGATGTGGAGCCAATTTAAATTATAATAGGTAATATGGTTACAGAATAAATAAATGCAGAAGTGAGAGATGAGGCTAATGAGATATGAAGACAGATGTATTGTCATTCTTCTATTTCATAAATATTCACAATTATATAAGTTAATAACATAAAAGATTTGAAACAATGCCTAGCACAGTAAATATTATATAATATTAACTATTAAATTAGCGAATACTAATAGCTTCTGAAAGCCAAGATTGTGCTAGGATCTGGAGAAACAATGCTAGGATCTGGAGCAAAATGGAAACATGGTTCTTGGCCCAATGAAGCCTTCAGGAATATAAGAAAAACAATCATTAATCGAATAATCAAAAATATGACTAGAAAACAATCAGATTTTAACATGGGAAAAGGACATAAATAGACATTTTTCTGAAGAAGATATACAGATGGCCACCAGACACATGAAAATGTGTTAAACATCACTAATCTCAGGGAAATGTAAATCAAAATAGCCATGAGATACCACCTTACACATGTCAGAATGGCTAAAATCAAAAACATAAGAAATAACAAGTGCTGGCAAGGACGTGAAGAAAAAGAAGTCCTTGTGCACTGTTGGTAGCACATAAATTGATACAGCTGATGTGGAAAATAGTATGAAGGTTTTTCAAAAAGTAAAAATAGAAATACTTTTTGACCCAATAATTCACTAGTGGATATTTACCCAAAGAGAACAAAAATACTAATTCAAAAAGATACATGCATCCCTATGTTTATTGCAGCATTATTTATAATAGCCAAAATATGGAAGTATCTCAACTATCTGTCAATAGGTGAATGAATAAAGACGTGGTATATTATAGAATACGACAAAACCATGAAAAAAGATGAGATTTTTTTTTTCCATTTACAACAACATGGATGGACTTAGAGGGTATTATGCTAAGTGAAATATGTCAGACTGAGAAAGACAAATACCATATGACTGCACTCATATGTGGAATCTAAAAAACAAATTTTATAAAGAAGCAAAATCACACCTATAAATACAGGAACAAACTGATGGTAGCCAGAGAGAAGGGGAGACAATGGGCAAAATGGGTACAGGCTTCCAGGAAGGTAATGACTATGTCATGGGAATAAAAGACACAGGAAAGGGAATATAGTCAATGATATTGTAATAGCATTGTATGGTGACAGATAGTAGCAATGTTCACAGTGAGCATTAGCAAAATGTATACAGAAGTTGAATCACTACACCTGAAACGAATATAACATTGTGCATCCACTGTACTCAAATAAAAAATTTTTAATGAAAAATTATATTTTTGGGGGGCGTCTGGGTGGCTCAGTGAGTTAAATGTCTGACTTAGGCTCAGGTCATGATCTCGTGGTTCATGAGTTCGAGCCCCACGACAGGCTCTGGGCTGACAGCTCAAAGACTGAAGCCTGCTTGGGATTCTGTTTCCCTCTCTCTCTGCCCCTCCCCTGCTAACATTCTGTTTTTCTGTCTCTCTTTCACTCTCTCTCTCTCAATAAACATTAGAAAATTTTTAAAAAATTATATTATTTTTGTCTTAATGAATTAAGATGATTTAAAGTTCTCTAATATTTTTGTTACTTGTTTTCTAAGTTGTTTTCTAAGTAAGCTCTACACCCAATGTAGAAACTGAACCAGCCAGTTGCCCCTATTTTTGTCGCTTGTTAAGGTAAAATATACTGAGCATTTCTAGTCTCATTTAAAAATATGAATGGGTATTTATAATATGAAATAATAAATGCCGTGAAAAATACATGGTTTAATAAAAGCACATAAGAAAAGAAGCTGACCTAGACTAGCAGATAACAATAGACGCCCTAGAGGACATTGACATTCATTTGAATGATTTTTAAATTTAAAAAATTATTTTATTTTATTTTTGAGAGACAGAGAGAGAGAGACAGAGCACAAGCAGGGGAGGGGTCGAGAGAGAGGGAGACACAGAATCTGAAGCAGGCTCCAGTCTCTGAGCTGTCAGCACAGAGCCCAATACAGGGCTCTAACTCACAAAATGCAAGATCATGACCTGAGCCAAAGTCAGACACTTAACCAACTGAGTCACCCAGGCACCCTGTCATTCATTTGAAAGATGAGTAAACATTAACTAGGCAGAATGTCAGGAAAAATATTCCAGGGAGCAAAATATGCAAAAGCTTTGTTAGTTGGAGGAAAAGAAAGTATCTAAGGAAATGAAAGAAAGCCAACGTACTTGAAAATACAGAAAGCAAGGGTGATGGTACAAAATCATGCTAGAAAGCTAGGACATGCAGTATTTTGATCTTTAACAACAATGGAAAATGTTTAAAGAGTTGTAAATAGGGGTACATAACATCATCATATTACTCTGGCTGGAGTGGGAAAAATGGGCTAGGAATCCATTGGCACTTGGCAATGACCCTAAAAAATAACTCTCATAGGGAATGTTTTATTGTATCCATATATAAAGTCCTTACCATCTGCTGTTGGTAGTTTCAGATTTGAAGACAAAACCTCTTTCCTAAAATCTGCAAATTTAAATAGAGAGATTTGCCATAAGGAATAGCATCCTGATTTTACCCAGTTTGAAAGAAAACCAATGGATAGATTATAAACTTCATTTCTCAGTAGCATTTATCATTGACCATTCCCTTCTTTTCAAAATTTTCCACTAGCTCCCAGCATAACATCCCCTACTCATCTTCTTCTTACTTCTTAGACTCCATGGATTTGTCAACCTCCACCAAGCTCCTTAAATGTGGCTGAGATTCTAATGTTACAAATGCTCCCTTTCTCCCTAAGAGAGCAGCTTAATCCCCAGGCTCATATATTCAATAAAATGTTTAATTATTAGTCTGAATTATCCTTCTCTAGTTCTGCTTGCCTACCTATCTATCTAATCCTGGAGCTTGTCCTTTGGACAAGGCATAGTTATACCCTTCATCCTATACACTTTCTACAAAAATGCAAATTGATACAGAGATCTATTTGAGGGACAAGTGATAGACCTAAAATATGTCCATTTGCACAGATGGACCATATTGCAGTTAGAGAGCAGTTGAGAATAACTCAAAACTAGTGTAGGTATTACCTTGAAACAAAAGGAGGTTAGAATAAAGATACATTATATTTACATTAATTTTTAAAATTTGCTCTAAGCAGGATTTAAAAAAAAACAACTAACCTATTAAAAATAGCAGGTTTGGTAATTTTACAAGATAACTCTAAAATAGGATTTCTCAACTTCAGCAAAATTACAGTTGGGGCCAGGTAATTATTTGGGGGGTGCTGTCCTATACATTATAGGGTGGTTAGTAGCATACTTCGTGTCTACTCACTAGATCCCAGCCTTCCTCTCCCATCAGTTTTGACAACCTAAACTGTCTTTGCACATTGCTAGTTGTTCCCTGAAAGGCAGATCTGATCTTATTTTTTAGCTGAAGCTAAATTTAAAGGCAGGAGATGGTTTTCCAAGTATGGATAAAATTCATCTGGGTATATCCCAGATAAGAATATGAATGGGTCGGGTAAATTTTTTGTAAGTAGAGCAAATAGCAGCTCAACACTTATACAGAGTGTTATATAGACAAACGTTGTAAATGTTCAACAATAACTTGTATTTTCCAAAGGGCTTTTTATCTAAAAAAAAAGAAAGCTAGAAAACGATTAAGACCTTTCTAAAATTCATAAAAGGAAAGGGATTAACTTTGAAATGAAATTACTCTAAAAAGAAGCATTTTAAAGCCATACAACAATATATATAAATACTTTCAGACCAACTTTACAATCCAGTCCAGGAGATCATCCAGGAATTTGATACTGTAATAACTAAATATCTGTGTATATAGAATATAAGGCATATCTCTAAATCTGATCTGTAGTAAATTGCATTTCAATACATTTACAATACTATCTAGGAACTAAGTATTAAGATTTAATTAGTATTTGGTAAAATATTATAAAACCTTGGACACAATTTTAGAAGAAATTTTTATTACAAGTTGCTAGTTGTTTGTTCAATCAACTCACCGTCAAGCAAGGAATCATCTAGCACTTCTCGAAGACGGTCATCAGTGAAATAACTTCTACTGGTGTTTCCAAGTACATCTGCATACCTGTCCTTGTCAGACTGATCACTGTCTTCCATATGATCCAAGGTATCGATGATGTCTTTCAATGCTACAGACACAGAGAATATCCATGCAACATGTAATTCAGTCCATGGATCTAAATTTTTGGAACACAGAAGTAAAACTGATGGACTCTTTCAGTTTTGCACTGTCCAAAATGACAGCCACTACCCACATGTGGCCATTTAAAAAGATAGAACAATCCATTTTCCACTATATAGTTTTCTATACTCCCTTATCTTTATTCTTGAAATTATTTTGTTTAAACTTAGGGTTCTGTGTGGGTTATTCCTTTATGAACAAAAATGTATGCCAAGGTTTCTTTAGTTATTCTATCAATAAGCTCACCATTTCAATAAAAAATACCCTCCATTCTTCACAATTGCTCCCAAACTCCAAACCTTCCCTTTCTACTTTCTTTCTCTGTACCCCTTCCCCCTGTCAGCTCACTTTACCCAATTTAGAGAATCAGAAAAGCCTATTATGTTTAGCACAATAACATCAAACATCTGGGCTAGGAAATCCATGACTGACCCTCCTTAATTAAAACAAACAAACAAACAAACAAACAAACAAGCCATTCACATTTCTAAAGTACATATCTAAAAAATCATCTCTCAGGATTCATTAAGAGAAATGTACAGTAAATTACTTTAAAATTAGCTAATTTATGTAAAAGTATAATTTGATACATTGAATTTTTCAATGATTTCGTCATTAGTCATTGGTAAGAAGTTTCAAGAATAGGCCATGTGAGGAAGGGTTGAAGGGAAATCTGAGTCCAGAGAAAAGATGATTCAATGTGAAAGAGAGAAAATATAAGAGCTCTCCTCCCATTTCTGGAAGGCTACTGACAGGGAAGAGTCCAAATGTTAAGTTTGAGAATGGAATTATAAGGCAGGATTTCCATCAAATATGTGGAATAATTGACCAGTTCTACAGTTCTGCAAACTTTGTGCAATACATACATATAATGATCTTTATCAAAATGTTTGAATGGTGAAAAATTGACAATTACCTAAATATCACCAAAAGTATTGTGGATAAAATTATAGTATACTCCCAAAATGGCATATTATGCAGTCTTTAAAAAGAATGAGGTACTTTATGATATAATGGAACATGGAACAATATCTAAGATACACTGTTAGCTTCTTTTAAAAAAGCAAGTCGTGGACTATTATGGACATGGTAATTTAATTAATTGATTGATTGATTTAAGAAAGAGTGAGAATAAGCAGGGACAGAGAGAGAGGAAAACAGAGGACCTGAAGTAGTCTCTGTGCTGACAGCAAAGAGCTCAATGTGGGGCTTAAACTCATGAACCATGAGATCATAATCTGAGCCAAAATTGGACACTTAACCAACTGAGACACCCAAGTGCCCCTATGTTTAAATAATAATTTCAGGGGCACCTGGGTGGCTTGGTCAGTTAAGCGTCCGACTTTCGCTTAGGTCATGATCTCGCAGTTCGTGGGTTCGAGCCCCGTGTCAGGCTCTGTGCTGACTGCCAGCTCAGAGCCTGGAGCCTGTTTCAGTCTGTGACTCCCTCTCTTTCTGACCCTCCCCTGCTCACACTGTCTCTCTCCTAGAAATTAATAAAATACATTAAAAAATTTTTTTAAATAATAATTTCAGAATACACAAATACTCATAGATTCAAATAAAAAAGGATAAAAGGATATTTACCACACTTTAACAGGGATATTTCCAGAAGGTGACATGACACTGCATTGCCTTGTGCTTTATATCTCTTACACTTCTGGTCACTAAATTTTTTGTAACAGTTTCAAAACTGCCATTATCATACAATAAAATTTTCTTACTTTAGCTACTGGAAAACATCACAGCCTTGTGATTTTCCCAGTCTTTTCCATTCAAATACAAATTCTTAAATGAAAAAAAATGTAGTAAAGTTTGCCATAACTGGAAGTGTTCAAATATAGATGAAACAAACATTCGGCACAGATACTACAAAGAAAATTTAAGCACCAAATACAGCATTTGGCTACGTGACCTCTGAATGCATCTTGTGTTGTTTGCCATTCAACAGTTTTACCATAAAGCTCTTACCAACAAAATTGGAAAATTTCTGGGTGTCCTTCAAAGCCTTCATACAGTCTTTAACACTCATGTTGTCATCTGGAAGAAAGAAAGAGAGAAGCAATAGACAAGAATCCCTGGAAAATATAATATTAAAAAGCTCATATGAAAGTCAAAATCAGCATACAATTTCTTAAACACTTTATATACAAGATACTTGGGATTCATTTTCACCCCGTGCCTTGCAATTAACCTTACAAGATTGTAGATAAACTAGTTCTGATTCTACCTGTAAGGGAATTAACCTACTAAGAAAAGTTGTAAGTCCAATAACTTTACTTGGTACAAGGTGGCAAAGCTAGGTTTTCTATTCACAGAACTGGAATTTCCAAACTATTCATTATTCGCTAAATCACGATCTAGATTTAGCAAATAATGAATAGTGAGCCCACTCCCCACAAAATGTCTACCTGCTTGCTAAGAGTATTCTCATTAACTGTAAAAGGAGAACGTAAAAGAAGTCTCCTCTTCAAGGACATTTACAGTAATACAAGCAAATACCTATAGATATTAGCTCAACAAAGGAGCCCATTCACTTGAACAAAAACCTTGCATGCTTTGTTCAAGTACTCCTACCCAAAACAAAACAAAACAAAACAAAACAAAACAAAATGGACAGTATATTTAAATACTTACCAGAAACAAGATCTGAATGAAGAACTTTCTCTACCTCTTCTTCAGGTGACTTAATCCCAATATTTCCTAGAAAGCTCTCCAAGTTCTTCCCAGGTATCATGTCACCTTCAGGCCCATCAAGAACTAAGACAATGTCTTGTATCTCTAGAAACCAAAAAAAGTAATTCGGTAACTGAACTAACCTTTGATTTAAAAAACAACAGTAGCCATCACTAAAAAATTTTGGCAGTGTAGTCCATGATTTATGATCCGATCTTGAACTGAAGAATAAGAAATCTCAGTGAAGAATCGGCCCTCAGGAAACTCCAAGTCCAGCAACATGACATGCTTGGTCTGCCGTATTTCTTTGTTGCTAATATAAAATTGGCACAATCAAAATTATTCCTGTGGCTGAGTTTTTCACTGCAGTTACACAAAATAGTTATTTTTAAATGGAGCTCTAATGGTAGCAAACAAAATTTACTCACCCTGGTTGAAGTGAAATAGATTTCAGAATCATGAGAAATGTAAAATAGGAAACACAAGTATCACAAAGACTCATTCACCTTTTCTTTCCAATTCTACCGAGATTCAGTTGTACCCTGGCATCTGGAATTTCGCTTCATTTCCATCCCTTTCATAGGAGGCAGTGTTAAGGACATTCAAATCCCTGCTTCAGGATTTGTGACCTGAAACTATGTGACCTTGAGCAAATTATTACTATTTAACTCCTCTATCAAATTTAGTAGTCTTATATCTAAAATAAGATAATAATACTATCTACCTCACACAGTTAATATGGAGATTAAACATATGATGTATGAAAAACTCTTAAAACAATATTAGCTATATAGCAAACACTAAATGTCATATTAGTAGCAATACATTTACTATTATTTATTATTATTATTATTATTATTATGCCATCAGTAACCAGCTGCAAATAGTAATCACAGCTTCTTAGTACCTTAGAACCTGCTTCGCTTTCTGTTCCTCTAACATCACAGGAAGGCAACTGCAAATGGCAATCTGAACTTCGCCCACATCTAAAAACCTTTATCAGCTCTGCTTCTTTATTGTAACTAAAGTTTGGTGTTCTTAAAAAGATGGTTTCCTTGCACAGACACTGTAAGTGGAGTCTGCTCATCTACCATGCTCCACATAGGACTAGGAAGCAGAGAAACACTCCTAAATTTTTGCTGTCTGGCTATTTTAGTTCTACCTTCAATCAAACTTATCACTCCCCTGAGGTTCAGGCCTGTCATTGACCTATACTACCCTCCTGACACCATCAACTATTATCTTTCTGATCACTCTTTCACCATCTTTGAGGATCTTGGTCACCTTGCTCATAATCCTCCTGCGGCCCCATTTCCCATTATCATCTGATGACAATAAGAATAACCTTGACCTCTCAACTCCAAAAAGCCTTCATTTCCTTTCCAAAGTGATCCAAACCAATGGCTATCCTTAAGCCTCATCATTACCTAGAATTGTCTGTCCAACCTCTAATATCTTCAACTATAAGATCAGATACTGACCATAATCCCTTAAAACTATGTGTATATTGAAGGAAAGCACAGAACTTTATCCACCATATGCCTATTTTCTCAGTCCCTCCAAGTTCATCAACAAAAAGTCCAGGTACAGTGAACCAGCCTTATTAGTTAGTAATGAAGAGAATATTCTGAGAGCCAAGTTCTCATATGACAGTCAACCTTGCAAGCAGGCTTTTCGAAAGAGAGCAGTTTTAGGCCTGCTCTGTTAACACTTTTCTTCTAGGGTGGCTCTTCCTGACTCTTCCCTGTAATTATTGGCCTTCTATTGCACTGCGTGACAGATTCCACTGCCAACCCCCCAATCATTATGACCAACACCCAGATTCAGATACCTAAACTACACTGGTTCTCCTTTTTCAATGGTTTAATTTCAATTGTTTTTTCCTTCCTCCACATAAAAACCTATCTGTCCTCAACTCTATCTTTGTGAACTCTGTTCTCTGATTTCAAAATTAACTACCATTTACCAAGTATATAACATGTGTCTAATAATTAGGTTATGTACTTTATATGTGCTTTTGCAGTTGATCCTGACAACTCTATGAGAAACATAATTTTATTAGCTTCCTTGTTTTAAAGATGAGGAAACTGAAATGACCTATGGAGACTACCCAGCTGGTAAGTCAAAAAACCACAAAGCACCATTTATCAGACTCCATAGTCCGTGTTCTTTTCTACCTACATGCATTGTTTCCTACAGCTAATCTGTTTCACTATACTATATTGATGCTAATTATGTTATGTGGCCCAGGTAACATATGTATATGTCAACAGGGATTTATTAAATACTTTTCTTAACCTAAAAGAGAAACAATAATGTTAGAAATTTTATACCAGGGCAGAGTGGTTATTAAAAATCGGAAAAGTATCTATCTACTTCTTTACACCCAGAAATGACTCTGTATCTGTATCCCTAAACATATACCTATGTTGTTATTCTTTACCTGACAGTGTTTATTAACGAAATTGAATGGTTACTCAAATAAATTGCCAGTGATATAAAGTTTTAAACTTATTTTCCAAATAGAAAAGCACACAAACTCCATGAGTATGATCTTCATTGGTTTTAGTTCTATGGTTTTAACTTTTAAGCAAAAATGGAAGTCAAGGAGTAGAAAATACCCATGCTACAAAATGCATATGGTCACTCTTGTATGTTAACAAAATCCAAAGAAAGGAAAATGAGGAACATCTACTAAAGGAAGGAATAGAAGATTTCCAAGAAATTCTATAATATAGAAGCCTTTATACAGGGCAGAGTCCTAAGTCTGAGGCTTAAAATGATATAGAAAATATTCATATCTGAAAAATTATAAAGCCAGTAGCTGACTTTACGTAAAGTCCAGAAGAAAAACAAAACAAACAAACAAACAGACAGAAAAGGGATTTAAAATAGCTTTACACAGGCCCCATTCCAGAAATAGCCTTTTTTCTTTCATCATGGACACTGCCAACTTTTAATCAAAACCAAGTTTGCCTGCTTTAAAATAGATCAGTGCCAACATGGTAACCAAAAATTCGCAGAACTAGAAATTCTAAAACAAAACAACAACAACAAAAAAACTCCACAAAGACATCCATTCAATAAAAGTAAATTTAACAGTCACAAGTAATATAGTAGTTACCTTTTAACCTGGAGGCCTCATAAATATCCTTTACCACTTGTCCAAATTCTTCTATTTGTACTTCATCTTCTTCTGCAAGAAAAACATTTTTTTTAAAGTTTATTTACTTATTTTGAGAGAGGGGAGGAGGGGCAGAGAGAGAGAGAGGAAGAGAGAGAATCCCAAGCAGGCTCCATGCTATCCGCACAGAGTCTGACACAGGGCTCGACTCCACGACTATGACATCATGACCTGAGCTGAAATCAAGAGTTGGATGCTTAACCGACTGAGCCACCCTGGTACCCACCGTTTTCCTTTTTAACATGTACCATAGTCAAAAAAGAATATCCTAGGTCAGTAATGTTTAAATTCTTTCTCATGTTTCTAAGGCTCTGTTGAGATACTTAAGTAGTTCATGTGGTCATTTCCCCCACTTTAGTCAGAGAAACTCAACTTCTATGAGTTATATATTGAGGTACTCTGTAAGATTTCATTTAGAAGAAAAGGATTCTACTGCCTTATGAGCACCAAATATAAATACCAAACCAAAAATAACAAGGTTCCAAACTTTGCAAACCACTGCATTAAAATAAGAATTAAATCACTTTGTACTTAAGATCCAATGTTGAAAGAAGAAATAGTATCACAGATGGGGTACATACATAGTTTTCAATATCATGCATATATTTGGATTTAGATAGTAGAATAACCTGTATTTTACACTGAGTTTTTGCTTTGTAAGTATACAATAATGAATAGGATACTGTATGTTTTCTTTATTATCACAATAAGTAATTTTGTAGATGGAAGAGTTATTTTTATAGATCATAAAATGATACCTTATTGGTCTGATTAAAATAAATGCCCTATAATGCTTTCTCTGGTGCATGTTGCCTTCAACTTCCACTTACTCTATCAAGACACTGAAGCTTCTTGGGGTGCCTGGGTGGCTTAGTAGGTTAAGCGTCTGACTTTCGTTTAGGTCATGATCTCGCGGTTCGTGGGTTCGAGCCCCGCGTCGGGCTCTGTGCTGACTGCCAGCTCAGAGTCTGGAGCCTGTTTCAGAGTCTGTAACTTCCTCTCTCTCTGACCCTCCCCTGCTCATGCGGTCTCTCTCTCTCTCTCCTAGAAATAAATAAAACATTAAAAAAAAGAGAGAGAGACTGAAGCTTCTCAATAAAAGAGAGGGGGAAAAATCACTATTATCAAGTGGTATCCTATTTTCATGAACCCTCCTCATCTCAAAATATTGATAAACAAAACAGCCAACACACTTCAAATTCAAGATTACCAGCCTCACTTAAACAGTAGCTTAATGGAGAAAAAGGGACAGGGAATCCTCACAAGGAAAGATGGTTCTTTGGCAAAGACCGTAGACAGCATGCTCTTGTTACTAGGCTAGTTTTGCATAAACATTTCACATAAAAGAGTATAATAGTACATTTGTAACTTCAAGGTATGAAAAATATGAAGGAGTGGAAATGTTCACCTGTGGTTGTGTACTATACATACTATACATACGGTACTTCACATACAGGTTTCCCCTGCATGTAGAACATCAGCAGTAAGTGATCGTCTTATTTGAAAAATTGTAGGGGCACCAGAGTGGCTCATTTGATTAAGTGTCCAACTTTGGCTCAGGTCATGATCTCACAGCTTATGGGTTCAAGCCCCACATCAGGTTCTGTGCTGACAGCTCAGAGCCTGGAGCTGCTTCATATTCTGTGTCTCCCTCTCTCTCTGCCCCTCCCCTGCTTGTGCTCTGTCTCTGTCTTGGTCTGTCTCTCTCAAAAATAAATAAATGTTAAAAAAAATTTTAAGAAAAAATGTAGTCTTGGTCTTTGTTTTTCTTTGTAAACTTATTTTTTTGTTTTGTTCGAATCTTTTTTTACTTGCTAACTTAGTAGAGGTGGTAGCCACCATGAGGTCTATTTTACGGTATGGATATCTGAAGTAATGTTAATAAAAAACTGGAATAGATCTCTTAACATTTCCTAACAATCCTTCTATGTTCACTGGGATATGTAATTTTCCAGTAACATATTACACAACTTGAAGGTAATAAATGCATATTTGATCAATTTAAAGTAATAATAAATTAGATATTAACATTTTTTTCTGTCGGACAACCAAACAATGAGGTTCCTTTATATTTCCTAAGTGTATATATTGGCATATCAACCAAATACAGGATACAAGGAAAAACAAAGGTTGATAGAAAACAGACCCATATACTTATATATCTTTTATTGTAATATTTGGAATACTTACCATCCACTGTCGCTAATTTCAGTGCATATAGGAATTCCTTTTTTTTCAAGTTACTATTCAAGTTAGACAGAGTGCTCCACAGATGAGAAACATTCATCTTTCCTTTGCTGAGATTATGGAGGTTTTCAATAGTGTCAGGCAATACTGAAGAGTAGATAACATACAAGTTTTACAACACCCTTGTCCAAGAAGTTAGTACCATTAAGCTATTATCTGGAATAGTCAGGAATTAAGGTTTTTATGGCTAAGAAGAATAACGAATATAGTACAAATGATTGCCGATTTTAAAATATTAAAACACAATAAAGCATTTAACACCAAAATTAGTGTTTGAGGATTCTGAAATATTTCAAGAACTTATAGTGACCTACTGCTGAATAACCACTATAGAGTCATTTTCATTGAACTATAGAGTTACATAAGTCTGAATTTCATAAACAACTCCAACCGATAAAACCATGAATTAAATAGCTTTTGCTCTGTAACTCCCTCCTACATTCTTCCCTGGATCTTACTTCCTCTTCTATTTACTACTTACAGACCATGGAAAGAAATTCGTTGTTGTTTTTTTTTTTTTAATTCCAATAGAAAATGCCTGAAAGGTTTAATGAGACATGGAGTAAAATTATCTCATTACAAATGTGTAAAAGGATCACTCTACTGCTGTATAGAGAATGGACTCTCTGGAAGATCAAGCAGTTAGGAAGCTAGTTGAGAGAAAATGATGACAGTGGCTGCAGCAAGGGTAACAGTGATGAAGATAATGAGAAGTAGACAAACATAGGATGTGCTCAGAGAATAAAACAAAGTTTTTAGAAAAAATTTTTTTAAATTTGTTTGAGACTTTATTTTTAAGCAATCTCTACACCTGACATGGGGCTCAAACTTACAACCCAGAGATTAAAAGTTGTATGTTCTATCAGCTGGCACCAGCCAGGCACCCCAAAACTGAGAGTATTTAGTGATGAACTGAATGAGAGGCTGGGGCCCTGAAGAACTCCTAGGTTTGAGAACTGAGAAGCTGGGTGGACAGTAGTGTCAAAAACTGAGATAAGAGAGCCTAGGGAAAGAATAAGATTCTTGGAGAGCAAGAATTCTTTTTTATACATATTAAGTATAAGATACACGGGGAGTCAAAAGAATAGCAATATTATTTAAAGCAGTAAGATGATTCTGTAAGAGGCTTAGAGAATGGGACTCAGAATGGATCTTGGGATCATGTTAATACTTAAAAGCCAGTCAGAAAAGAAGGAGCCAGGAAACAAGACCAAAAAAGAAGAGCCAGGCCTACAATGGAATATTATTCAGCTATAAGAAGGAAATCTTGACATTAGCGACAACATGATCTAAAAGGCACTATGCTTGGTAAGATAAATCAGACAGAGAAAGACAAATACTATAAGGTTCACACCTAAAAAACCAGAACTCAGAAATGGAGTAGAATGGTGGTTACCAGGGGCTGAAGGGTGGAGAAACTGGGAAGATGCTGGTCAAAGGGTACTAACTTACAATTAGAAGATGAATAAGTTCTGGGCATCTAATGCACAGCATTGTGATTATAGTTAACGATACTGTATTATATATTTGAAAGTTTCTAAGACACGAAATCTTAGTGTTCTCAAGACCACAAAAGAAGAGGGGCACCTGGGCGGCTTAGTCGGTTAAGCGTCCGACTTTCATTTAGGTCATGATCTCACGGTTCGTGGGTTCGAGCCCCGCATCGGGCTCTGTGCTGACTGCCAGCTCAGAGCCTGGAGCCTGTTTCAGTCTGTGACTCTCTCTCTCTCTGACCCTCCCCTGCTCACGCTGTCTCTCTCTCTCTCTCCTAGAAATAAATAAAAAATATTTTTTAAAAAAAGCCACAAAAGAAGAAATGATCATTATGTGATGTGATAATGCTGTTAGGTAACACTATCATGGTAATCATACTGCAATATATAAGTGTATCCAGTCAACACTTCGTACACATCAGATTCCAAATCAATTTATATAATATATAAATCTCAAACAAAGAATTAACATAAAACTGTCACAGCTAATGTCTTTATGGAAAAAAAATTAAACAGGATCCCAATTTCACTCCATACATAAACATCAGTATCAAGTGAATTAAAGACTTAACTGTGAAAAGAAAAAACTTAAAAACTTTTAAAATATTGGAAAATATTCCTCAAAATAGAGACAGGCTTCTATTTTCCTTATAAAGGCCGAGTTATTTGCTAAATGTGAGAAGGGCTGAGGTTGGAGTAGGAATGGAAGTTTGAGAGAATGGAGATTGTTAATTAGTTGTTTCAGAAAACAAAAAATAAACTAACTGGGGGTGGCAGGAATCACATAATTCCTAGGTAGTGCTGAGGGTCAGCAAACATTGATGATCAAGGTTTCAAAGTGTTCAGTCTGCTGAGCTATATTATTTTCTCTAGAAACGCTGTCAGCCACAAGGAGAAGCCAGGGTTGGGAGTTTTGGCAGACAGGTGCAGCCAGGGGCAATGCAGGGTACTGAAGACTAGGATATTTGAGGTACACAGACCCGAGATTTTAAAGTGGATAGGGAAGTGAAAACAGGGAGACTGGTGGGTAAGGACAAAGTAGCGGGGTAAATGAGGTATACACAACCAACAGACTGTCTGGTGAAGAAATGAAGAGTCAGATAAAGAAAAAAGGAAGAGCAGTGAATATAAATGTGCAATTTTTAAGAATGAGAAAGGAAATTTAACTATAGCTACAAATAAGATCATATACTATACAACTCCATGCTAATAAAACTTTTTATCTCGGGGTGCCTGAGTGGCTCAGTCAGTTAAGCGTCGGTCTTCGGCTCCGGTCATGACCTCACTGTGAGCTTGAGCCCCACTTTGGGCTCTGTGCTGACAGCTCAGAGCCTGGAGCCTGCTTCCGATTCCGTGTTCCCCTCATTCTGCCCCTCCCGGCTCGTTCTCTGTCTCTCTGTCTCTCGAAAATAATAAAAACATTTTAAAAAATGTTTTTTAAAAAACCCAAAATCTTTTTATCTCTGTGAAACTAAAATTCCTAGGATGAAGTGACTAGCAATGTAAATAATCTCTTCAATTAATCTATTGTGTTCCCTTGTATAGAAAGCAAATTCAACTGACTTATAAGGAAAATAACTGTTGCTTAAAATGCACTATTACCCAATAACTAAGCACAAAATAACAAAATGCTACTTTTAGCTTCAGTTTTTAAAATAACTTCACTCCATTTAAAATATACATATATGACCTTATATTTCTTTACAGTGAACTTCTGAGTGGCAAAGACTGTCTTTCTCATCTTAACAGACTGACAGCTTAACATAAAGCATATATAACAATGGCTCAATAAACATTACTTAATAAACTGGAAGATGGAAAAAAATATATAAAGAAACGAAAGTGGAAATTCTGCATATTAGTTCTCAGCTATAGTCACTAGATGGCATCACTTCCCCAAACTGGGAAGACATTTTAAATCTTCCCAAAATAAATTTTATATACATGGCTTTTTATAATAAGTGTGAGGATAAACAGTAAGCTTATGAAAACTTTCAATTGATTTGCATGTGGAAGTTGCTTTAAATTTAGAAGTCATTAGATTGAAGTCACACGTATCAGCAGGAAGCCAGGTGTCCGTTGGCTTGATGACCTATAGTAAGACTACCTCCTTTAGTATATTATACTCTTCTAAAATTGGACACACCAGTTGGCCCACTAAAAGCACAAAATATGTTGGGGTGCCTGAGTGGCTCAGTCAATTAAGTGTCCAACACTTGATTTCAGCTCAGGTCATGATCTGATGGTTTGTGAGATCACACTGCGCATCAAGCTCTGCTCTGACAGTGTGAAGCCTTCTTGGGATTTTCTCTCTCTGCCCCTCTCCTGCTCTTTTTCTCTCTCTCAAACTAAGTAAGTACACTTGAAAAGAATAAATAAAAGCACAAAATATGATGTTCTTACGTAATTTTTCAGAGAAGCGTTCCGTATTAGTCATCATAGTATCAATGAATTCTTTAAAATTCACTTTTTTTGTTTCTAAAGAGAAAGAATATTTTCTTCAATATCTTCAAATATTAGATTGTTATGAAAACTACTGATTTATGTAAATTAAATTATAAGGAGATAACATAATTATAACCATCAGCTAATACCACTAAAAATATATGATTATAAGAGGAAGAAGCAATTCAACATACGAGAAGAACGTAAACACAGGGAAGTTAATCAAAATCCTTCTAGTTACAAGTGTACAATATTTTTTTATTTTAACTTATCTTATTCTTGTCCTGGCCTCACAATTTTTCAAAAGACATGTAGGTAAAGAATTAGTATATTGTTTTATATATTTAAAAAATGCTTAGACATAATATGATTTTTTTCCAAGTCCATTTTAATGGACTTTTTCTAATAAAAATAATAAAGTCATTATTCTGAGGGAAAAAAGAGGTAAGTGGCCTTCTTTTCATATGTGTCAACCCAGTTTATACATACCATCAACTTCAGTCAACTCTGTAATCTTCTCAAATTCTGGCTTAGAAAGGTAAACTCCAAAATGCTGAAGACAAGTATTCAGATCCTCATAATCAATATTTTCATCTTTAATTTTATCAGTGGCTTTAATGACATCAGTCAACACTGAAAATAAAGCAGTATGCTAATGAGTATTAAATATAAGTCAAAAAGAAAATACCAATAGTAAGATGAACTTAAGTCCTAATACTAAATAAACAAATATAGAAAATAACTTGAGAAATGTTATATATGAAAAGAATTACCGGAATCTTTAATAATACTGAAAAACAGTATGGCAAATTTCATGTTGTGTGTTAGATACCACAATTAAATATAAATTTTAGAGGTGCCTGGCTGGCTCAGTCAGAAAAGCATGCGACAACTGGGGTTGTGAGTCTGAGCCACATGTGGGGTGTAGAGATTATTTAAATAAATAAAACTTTAAAATAGTTTTTAAAAGTTTAAAATAGTTTAAAATAGTATAATGGGGGAAATGGAAGGGAAGAGTTGGCCACAACCAAGACACTACCTCACAAAAGGGCAATGAAACAGTGACTGAGTTCGTGAATGAATGATTACAAGGTAAAGCATTCAAGAAATTGATTTGCTAATAGCATGTTAAGAAAACATCTTAAGCAACTCATCATAAGTGACAATTTATAATGTAGCTTTTTTAAAAATTTTATTTCTTTATTTTGAGAGAGAGAAAGCATGGGGATGGGGGAGAGAGAGAGAATCGCAAGCAGGCTCTGATGCCCGACACAAGGCTTGAACTCACAAACTGTGAGATCATGAATGGAGCCGAAACCAAGAGTCGAACACTTAACTGACTGAGCCACGTGGGCACCCCAATAATGTAGTTTTTAACATGAGACTTCATGTAAGTATAAGAGAAAAATGTCTTCCTTTGGATTAATTTTTCTCTATCTGAGAAATCTTTTGGGAAAACACAAAAAGCTTATCTTTCCTTTTTAGCATATGAATAAACAAAAGGAAATAAAAACAGCAAGGCTTACTATCTTTCATTTCTCATTTTAATATTGCTGGAAAATATTTATTTGCACAAAAATGCAAAACCATTGCAAAGCAAAATTTTTTAAAAAATGTATCATATGAATGTATGACTCTATACATTAAATAAAAATTATTTGTGCATGAGTGAATTTTATAAATGTAAATTTTGGCTCATTAGGACTCTTTTTTAGAAATGTTCTAAAACAAAGCAAACAAAACCAGTATTTCATTCAAACAAGTTCCTTATAAAAAAATTAAAAATCAAATCACCCATCAATTGCTAATAATGGGGATAATCACCTATTTGATTTCCTCATTACCTTATTATTACATTTATGTAGAACTTTACAGTTTTTAAAATCCACATAACCATTCTGTGAGGTAAGCAAGTTAGCTATCACTACCCTAATACATCAAGTTTTATGGCTTGCCTGAGAATTTCAGGACTGTGAAGTATCTACCCAAAAAGCAAACTCAGCTCAGTTGAACCTCTTTTCAACCTAACCACTTCTTTCCTCCAAACCATTTTAGAATAAATTTCCTACCTACCATCATATTCAGGAAGACTTTGCTCCTTGGAGAGAGTACTCATAAAGTCATCTAACTTCACCATTCCATTTTCTGTAAAATAAAGAGTTTAGGTTATGCATTCTATTATATTTTCACATAAATGGTAAATTCATAGCTTCATACAACTATGAAAAAATTACTTCTTCACTTCATCATCATTCCATTTCTCCTTCCATATCCTGTCTCCTTAGATGAGTCTTTCTGAATTAGGTCAGTACATTTCATTTTGATAATTACTCAATAATTTTTAAACATCTATTATAAAGTGCAATGGGCTGAGCTAGGTACTCAATTCTTGATAGAGATAGGAAAAAAGGAAAGGTGTCCATATAGATGGACCATGAGAAATTTAAGAAGTCTATTTCACACCATCATGAAAACCCAGTCAAGATGCTATCCATTAAGACACTTGACAATAGTGACCAAATCTGACAGACCCAAGGGTCCCCATCACTACTAGCTGATCCAAATAACTACCTATTTTTATATACAAACCCTCCACAGTGATCATACCAATCCTCATAAGCAACATGAAAGAGTTCAATACTTTTAGTAAAACCTACTCCTTAGATTTTTTTTTTAAAATCAAATCTTTCCTATTTGCCTTAGCTAGGAAATTTTGCTCCTAAGAATTTGCTTCTAAGAATTCATTTCTAACATATTCCCAAGTCTGTCTTTCCCCTAAAATGTTGCCTCTGTCCTCTCCTCAACTGAACTTCTGCTTAATGTGGACCATTCTTACTTAATGATAAAACAACTTCTCTAATACAAAAGTTCTTCCTGGAAATTTAAAATCTGCCTTGAATTTAGGCTGGTGACTGGGATATACCATTTAATATCTAGGTGATAATCACCTGCCTTGATTGTTTAAATATCACTAGCCCTAAATTCCTAGCTGTAGCACTTCCTTTCCAGTTTAGAATCTCCAATTATTTCTTCTTGGAACTTCAGACTATTTGCTTAGAGATTTTTGTAGCCCCTGGATTTTGTGCTCTTATTGCCTGAACCTCCCTACACCTGGATCAGCCTTCCCCAGTACCTGTCCCAGACTAGAGGGCATAGCTAGGGATAGTGATAGAGTGTTATGTAAACAATTCTGAGATATAAAAGGCCTAGTCCCTCCAAACCAATCCATTAGGTCAGATTTTCCAGGAATTTTTTTCCACTTTCCATTTTTTATATTTGTTCTTTTAGAATCTTCTTCAGCATGGCCCATTCTGTTCCATTCCTAGTTGAGAACTTACTCCGTCATTTAATACTATCCCATAAAAGTACTTAATTTTTTCAGAAAGTCTGGTGTTATCAGTCTCACCATTTTGAGTAGTGTCTGACACGATCTTTTTGAACTCTTTGTCTGATAAAGTAATTCCCACTGAAGGCAAAATGGACTGAAGTTCTTCTATAGTAATGTAATTTTTTTGGAGTTTATTGATAGCTTCATAGATGTTTTCTAAACATACAAAATGTAGAAGACTATTCAGCAACAGAATTTATGTATCATAAGCAATAATTAGCACCCAAAATCTTTAGTAATTAGAAAGCAAGTTTTATCTAATTATTACCTCATATGACTGATTTTTCTTCATATTTCTGTTGTATCTTATATTATATCTAAATATTTCCCATATAGCTCAAACAGAAAACAATCTTGAAGTTCTATAAATATTTATAAACTACTTGTTTGAAGGAACAGCCTGTTCCAGTGGCCCAGCCAATGTTGCTTGGTTCTGATTAAAATATAATGAATGAGTTCAAGAGATCACAACAACAATGTGTTTAGTTTAATTTCCAGTATTCCAAGCAAACAATGAGAGTTCTTCCCCTTCCCATCATTTTAGTCTACCGTGCTTTCAGTTCACAATCTTCAAAATCATAAAATCTTAGCAATAGACACACATGGCCATCGTGAGTCCCCTAATATCATTCACTGAGATCAGCATAGTATCACTTCTGTGGCATTACCACCAACAACGCATAACCTGAACTTACTCATGAAGAAATATAAGAAAACCCAAAATGAGGGACATTATACAAGTGTCACGGTCATGAAGCCATCCTAGATCAGAGGAGACTAAGGGACACATGACAACTAAATGTAATATGTGATCCTAGATGAGACCTTCAACCAGGAAAAGTACCTTTATGGACCAATTGAAAAAAATTGAATAAGGTCTTCAGGAAGTAAATAATATTGTATCAGTGTCAATTTCCTGGTTTAGTTCATTGTACTGTGGTTATACAAGATCTTAACACCTGGGAAAACTAGATGAAGAGTATATAGAAATGGCTTTACCTTGTGTAATTCTTATGATTTAAAAATTATTATAAAATTAAAAGTTAAAAATATTTTTAAATGTATATCAAATGACAGTCACATTTCAAAAATGCTCAATTACCATCTATTTATTTTGAGAAGTTATACCAGATAAATTATTTCTCTTTACACAGAATACCAAGTATGGCAATGGTAGATGACTTGGTTTTAAGGACACCAGCGAGTTAGATAAACACTTTCTTCCATAGGCTTCTTCTACCCACTGGCTCAATGCCTACTACACCATTGTTCCTTTAACCAGGGTTTTAATTCTTACTGGAATATAAAGAACTCAGAAAAAAAAAAAAAAGAACTCAGAAATAGGAATGAGGCACAGAGTACTAGTAGTGCATCAATAAAGGAATCAGGAAGAACCCTGTTGTGCCTCCTTAAGAAAACACACTTCCTGTTAAACTAAGTTGTTTAAAATATGTATTACTGTATAAGAACCACTAATATTTCACCAAGCACTCATTTTAGCAATTACCTTCAATACTAAATGCAATAAAAAGGTAAAGTTTCTTTCAAGAAAATAAACAACTTAAGTAACTTCAGCCAAGGACTACAGGAAGGAGTATTTAATTAAGTTCCATACACAGGACTTCTGTGAGAGAGGTACCATGGAAGGAGGAAAACATATATTGGTTGGGAAACCTTGCTCATCTTTGAGAAAGACCATAAAGCCTTGGGGAACCAAACTGTATAATAGTAGTTATTTTCTCTGGATATTCCCACATCCATAAGAGATAATATCTGAAGCATTATCATTTCATACTGGATATGGATATCATATATTTAAATTATGGAACCTGAGCAATAATTTCACATAGATACCTTGCATATTTAGTATAAAAGAAGCATTTCCAAAAGAAAATAGGCTCTCTCTTTCTACGGAACTTGAGTGAGTCAAATTATTCTCTGAATAAACTTCTTGGTCAAAGTTAGGCATTTGAAAAAGGGAGTACAATCGTCTGGAAAGGTACAACCATCAAAACCACAATGTTGTATGTATTGGCCTATACACCAGAAGCGGCGGATACTCAACAGCACTGACAAATGAAATGCATAACAGCTGTCTAATAACTGATTAACTCAGCTTGTTTCTGTGATGACTCAAGAACTCAAGGACCTATATTTTGACTTACATATGTGATACTGACCCAGAGCATTCACTGCAATTTTTTCCTTAGATGCAACCTGTTTTAGGAGGCTGGAATGCCTTCTCACAGCTGGCTTCTGAAGTTTTGGGGTACTATAAGTATCACTTTTATCCATAGACTTTTTGAGGCTTGCAATGCTCTTCAAGTTATGTGGCGTAGACTTTGAGTCATGAATTTCAGTCTTCTCTGAACTTTTCTTAAAGTTTATCCCATCCTTTAAATATGGTTCCTGGAATCCTGTATCACTGCTATCAACCCCATTTAGGAATTTTTTTATTTGCAAAGGATTTTTTGATCTTTTAAATTGAAGGTAATCATTATCCTCCACAATTTTATGATATTGGAGTTTTTTTCCATTTAACTTTGGGAATGATGATAGTTCAGATAGTCTGGAAGATAAAACGCTTTTCTTCCTATACTGTGAATAACATGCTGCTATATTTGATAACTTTCTGCTTGAAGTAGATTTATACAAGGCTGATGACTCCATAACTGCTAAACAAGAGAAACATATGTGATTACTTTATTTACCTGTATGATTTGTAATAGTTTTTAAAAAATAATAACTAAGTCTTCATGAAAGCTATTCAAGAAATTATCAATTGCTTAAATAAACAAAGTTTACTTAAAAAGTTAAATAAAACAAAATTAATATATGAAAAAACTAACAGAACTGATAATATTAACTAGGTTAAATATAATCTTCTGGTTTAATATATTTAAATTCTTTTATCCAAAGCTATTTGAAGTTACACCAAATCAAAAGTGATAGCCTCCTAAAGTTTGTAGTTCTCATTCCCCACTCCACCAATTTTGAAAGATAATAGGCTAAATACGCCAATACAGCTACAAATCCCTTAGTTACGAGCATACTGAACTATAAGGAAGTTGGAGTGGGGAAATTTTTATATATAAAATCAGAATACAGGGACTCCTTGGTGGCTCAGTTTGGCTTGGGTCATGATCTCACTGCTTGTGGGTTCGAGACCCCATTGGGCTCTGTGCTGACAGCTCAGGGCCTGGAGCATGCTTCAGATTCTGTGTCTCCCTCTCACACTCTGTCCCTCCTCGACTCATGCTCTGTCTCCCTCTCTCTCAAAAATAAATGAACATTAAAAAATTTTTTAATTGAAAATCAGAATACAAATATTTACTCTCCTAAAGGTTCTCAGTAGTTGTGGGAAAAAATAGTTTATATGTAAAATAACCTCTTCAAAAAAATATTAATACAATGTCCCACTGGGGCTTCATTTATAAAATTCATCTGATGGCTCAGAATAGTATCTTACATTTGAATAACACATTTTAAAGTATTTCAAGTGTTATAACACCTGATTTTATAATAGACTATTATTCTCTTAGAAGTTAAAAATATGTTTGATCATTGAAAGCAAAACTTATAAACATTGTCTGGTGTTTTCAGTGTGTATAGTAGTAATACATAATAAAATCATAGCTTATAGGAGGAAGGGTAAAAAGAGCTATATAATGGTAAAACTTCTATATTCCACTTGAAGTGGAAAAATATTTATTTTAGTATACTATAAAAGGTTAAGTATGTATACTATAATCCTTAAAACAACCACTGGAAAAATGCAGATATAGTGAAAATACATATAGAATAAGTTAACATACTAAAAAATGTTCCAAAATAAAGACAGAAAATGATTGAAAAACAGAGGAAAAAGTAGAAAATGAATAATAATATGGCATACCTGGTCTGAATGTATAAGTAATTACATTAAATATTAAAATACAGGGATTATACAAATAAATACAAAAAAACATCACCCAACTCTATGTGGTTTACAAAATACTTCAAATATGGTGATACAGGAAGGTTAAAAGTAAACAGATGAAAAATATTTACCATCTAAAAAAATAAATAAAAAATAAAAATAAATAAAAATAAAAATATTTACCATCTAAGCACTAATCAAAATAAAACTAGTTATATTAGAATCAGAAAAAGTAAATGTAAGAGAAAAGAAAATTACCAGTGATCACATACATACTGCATAATGATAAAAGAGTCAGTTCACCAAGATATAACTATTCTAAATGTGAATTCACCTAGCAACAGAATTTTGCATGAACCCAACCTGACAAAACTGAAAGGAGAAATAGACAATTATATTTGGAGAAAATATTCCTTTCTCCATAGAACTCGTAAAAAATCAGCAAAGATACAGAAGAAATGAATAATATAAATTATTATGCATGGGAGTGGGAATGTGATTATTAGTAATATCTATTTCAGAAAAGAAAAATTAATGAAAAAACTTCTACATCAAAGACAAAATTAGAATTCAAAGTAAACTTTTAAACGTTCAGGTAGTAATAGCAAATTGAACAGCTTTCAAAAATTCCATTTAAACTAAAGGAAGTTTTGGGGCACCTGGGTGGCTCAGTCAGTTAAGCATTGGACGTCGGCTCAGGTCATGATCTCACAGTTTATGGGTTCGAGCCCCACATCAGGTTCTGTGCTGACAGCTCAGAGCCTGGAGCCTGCTTTGGATTCTTTGTCTCCCTCTCTCTCTGATCCTCTCCTGCTCACGCACTCTCTCTCAGAAATGAATAAAACATTAAAAATATAGCCTTGGAAAACAAAACAAAAGCAGTTTCAGGCAAAGTCAAGAGTCAGAAAACTTTGCACTTCAATGGCAATATTGAAAACTAGAAAATCTAGAAAATTATTTACAATCTAGAATTCTGAACCCAAACTATCAATAAAATATGAAGACGGAATCTGATATAGGAGGAAAGAAGTGAAAAGTCTCCAGCAAATTAATAAAGAAAGATCCCAAGATGACAGTGGCACACAAAATGTAGAGGACAACAAATTCATACTGAAGAACATCAAAATACCCTGAAGAAGAGTTCTTCAAGAAAACAAATCTAGTAGAATACCTTGTGCAGAAAAACTTATGAAAAGGATATTTAGACAGTTGGCAGAATTTAAGGTTCAATCAATAATATGTATACTATTTTTTAAAACCAAGCAAGTAAATAAACAAGACCATTCAAAAAGGGAAAAATTGTACAGAAAGAGAAAGTAACCACAAGATACTTACCACCTGAGGCTCAGCGGTGAATAGTGCGTACATAAACATATTAACATAAATACAGAATTAAAACTTATTTAATTACCATATGACTATATTAGGAAGATGGATAGGTATGGGAAGACTAAGTGAATACGGTGGAACAGGTAAGATGAAACAGAGCTAATTTCTTATTTTTCATATTAGGGAGTTTACTAGGTTTACCCAAAATTTAAAAAAAATCAACAGGTAGCAATACAAACATGTTATTTACAGTCATGAAGACAAATATCAAGTAATCAGCTAAGATGTTTAAAATGTTTGCCTCTGGAGAAACTGAGGAAAGGATCAGGCAAGAGGCTGTTCTATTTGCAGCAAGCTTATTAGGACTATATAATTATTAAAATTATATACATAGATAATCTTGACCAAAGGATGTCCAGACAGAGAAAGAAAAGGGAATGACATGATGTGCAATAGGAAGAGATTTAAAAAACGTACTTAATGAAGAAAAACAAAACTAATCATGAATGATACTAAAGAATATACTAAATTTTTTAAAAAGTTTTGAATGTTCATTTATTTTTTAGAGAGACAGAGTGTGAGCAGGGGAGAGTCAGAAAGAGAGGGAGACACAGAATCTGAAGCAGCCCCTAGGCTCTGAGCAGTCAGCACAGAGCCTGACATGGGGCATAAACTCATGGACCGTGAGATCACAACCTGAGCCAGAGCTGAACACTTAACCGACTGAGACACTCAGGCACCCACTACACAAAAAATTTTTAACTGTTAATGTAAGGATGTCAGAATGATCCATAAATTGCAAATTACATTTTTTCCTCAGTGTTACTATTTGTTTTGAAGTTGACTTCATGTTGCAAAATATTAAGGGAAAGATAAAAGTAGAAAATTATGAGATAGTTATAAAATCAACATTGATTAGGTATATTTAGGATATTAAATTCTTATCTACCTAAATTCAGAGTTTGAGTAATGGGTTCAGAGAAGGCTTTCAGAATCTGTATAATAAAACCTACAAATTAGGATTTAATTTAAAGGCAATTTATTTATAAATAATACTTGCTATAGCAATGAGAGCTCACTTACAAAACTCTTCATACTGGTGCTGTAGTTCATTCAAATTAAATAGAATATCTCTAATATCCACCATGTGGTTATCTGTAATAGAAAGAATAAGTTCAAGCACTGTTATTTCTTTTTTGAACACAAATCTAGCTTCCATCCCATTCTAATACAATATCAACACAGAGATGTGTGAAAGTAGGAACAAAGATTGGGAATAATATCTGGAATTGTTAATAGTGCAGTACACACTGTAACATCAAAGACCATTATTTTCTTTTTTCCTTAATATGAATTTCCCATCAAAAGAAATTAGCCACATTTTAAGCTCCAAAGCTAGGTAACCAGGTTAATTAATTCTATTCATTTAATAAACAGTTTTTCAGAATTTACTATAGGTAGAATTTCAAGTTTTAGCTCTTTTGTCTTTCTCACTAGATTGTGAGCTCTTCCAAGAGTAGAGGATGTCATTTGTTTCCCTGATGCCTAGCAAATTATATACTTCCTAGCACTTAAAAACTAATTTTTTTAGGGACACCTGAGTGGCTCAGTCAGTTGCGTATTCTACTCTTGATTTTGGGTCAGGTCATGATCTTACAGTTCAGTGCAGAGCCTGGTTGGGATTCTCTCTCTCCTTCTCTATCTGCCCCTCCCCAGCTTGAGTTGTCTCTGTCTCTCTCTAAATAAATAAATAAACTTTTTAAGAAGTTATTTTTTAAAAATTATTATTTTTTAATGTTTATTTATTTTTGAGAGAGAGAGAGAAAGAGTGAGTAGGGGCAGAGAGAGAGAGGAGGACAGAAGATCTCAAGCGGGTTCTTTGCTGACAGCAGAGAGCTCGATGTGGGGCTCGAACTCACAAACCATGAGATCATGACCTGAGCTAAAGCTGGATGCTTAACCAACTGAGCCACCCAGGTGCCCCTAAAAATTATTTTTGAATGAATACAATATACTGAAGGCTGTAAAGATGTCTACATTGTCGATGGCAGTATTTACTTAGCACCTTACGTGTGCCCAGCACTCCCATAATTATAACTTCCTACCATTCTGCCCTTGCCATACGTTTTCCTTCTTGTATGACAGAAGATGGGGTCAGAGACAGTAATAATGTCATTTTAATTGCACACAGAGGTAGAAAATGCCGAAGAGTTCTTGCCTCAAAATGTTTGACTTTGCTTGACATCCAAAGTGAGAAAGACCAGGAGTTGACTTACTTAATTATAAAAATACTAGGTTTGTTCTTCAGTCTATGCATAAGAAATCAACTATTCAATTATATGTATCAGCAAAGACCCTGAAAAAAAGGTGCCAGGTTTTAATGTGCCTTTTGAGTCAAAGAATTATATACGCTAATGGTTCTGGTGTTGGATAAGTTTAATTCATTACAATTCTTTGAAAATGGGTAAACTATGTCAGGTTCAGGCATTTAAATTACTGGAAAGCAAGTAAATATTTGACCCAATCAAAGAAGTGCTAAACCAATTGATGCTAAGTTGTCTTCTGATTAGGAACTGCTTCTTATATTCTGTGGTTTTTTTTTAATTTCCTTGGTATTAATTCTCATTCTCTTCTTGATTGTGGTTCTAACACCCCAGTGAACTCCTGCAACTTTTGTAGATTGAGCCCATGTCCCAAGTTCTTAGATCAAAGAATAAGTCCTAAAATAATTCAAGGCTTCAGCCCTCAAACTCTTGAATTTGATTAGTGAAAAGTATTCTGTTGGATCGTCCATAAATTAATCCAATGTAGAAGGCTGTATTGTTTATATCTGCTCTCCACTTAAAGAACTCTGCTTTCCAGAAAGAGGTCCAAAATTGAACATACAGTACTCAACCATTTATAGATTTATTAGCTTTTGCTCAAATTTATTCCTTGCTTCTAAACAATGACAAGTATCTGTCACAAACCTCTAAAACAAATACTATCTACTTATATAGTTCCTGGTGGCCAAATAAGCATTACAGAATCTGAAATTACGATTTCAGTCCCTATCTGGCTTATCAAAACTTCAGTGAATAATTCCTGTTTAGACTGAGACAATCAATATAGTTAAAGGTACCATTTAATTCATAAGGGAAGTTCAAAACAGCCTCCTACTCTTACATATGTACTTCTGGAGGAAATTTAACCGGGAAAATGTAACTACCTAATGTGAAAAAAAAATTATCCTAATCATCAGAGTCATATTCAAGGCAACATTACTTTGAAGGTATAAAATGACTACTAACACATTTCCATAAATGCCACAATAGCTCCACAATATCAAATACCTTCTCTATCAAAAATCATGCTAGTTACTACTTTTCACCCAGTTCAATTTCCAGATTAGTAACTACCACGAGAGAAAAAACTACTGCACCAATATCCTATTTCAGAAACCATACTACCAGAACTGTCATCAGACACTCCCAGAACTGTCATCAAGTAATTTTCCATATTCCTCTTGACATATCTTAATGAAGCAAATGTTTGTTGGACTTCCTTGCAAATTCCAGTGGCATTCCTCTTCATCATGCATACTCATGAAAATGAACATATTCTCCATGTATCATTATTACTCCAAAAAACCAAACCCAATACAAAAACCAGATGTTAAACCAGTACCTATAACACGATGCTATGGCTTCTACTAGTGGGATAACTGAGTTATATCACTCCTTACTTCAAAATTCTGTTACAGAAGAATCCATATCTCCTACCCGAGTAACTCAAAACTTTTGGCATCTAAGGTTGTCCTTTCTTTTAATGTTTAAGTAAAATAGCTCAGACCCTACACCATACATTATATGAGCAACAATCAATACTCCCTCCAAAATTTGAGGATTCCTGAGTGTTTTATACTCTTGCACTTGATTTTTGTTTTGTTTTCTATTCCCATGGACTCCTGATTACACTATCTTATCTTACATTATCACATTCTATAGGTGCTATCTTCTCTCCACCCCAAGCCTACCTAACACAGAACCTTCAGACCTTTTATTTCTTTAAGTCCACCTACCAATGTTATCAACACAAGGCTATTGTATATAACCAACTTTTACTAGATAACTTGCAATTAATGAGAGTAAGGGATTTCTTTATAGCACAGCAAGCACTACACAGTATTGTCCTAGAGTTCTACAGCCACCCTCTATTGATTGCTAGACCCCCATTCACTCTTAGGTTTTCTCAATGTTCCTCTTCCAGATGCTGATTAGCCACTGTCATATTCTAAGTTCCTGTTGTTTTCTTATATAGAGTACTTTACCTTACCTTTTTTGCTCAACCTCCCAATAGGCTTTAGCTCCCATAATCAAACATACCTATCAAAATGATTTTCCTAGTCAAAAGACAAGGACCTTTCCTATGACGAATTTTACCTTAAGTCACAACCAGCTTATTAAAATGACAGGATGAAAAAATCTTGTTCTCTCTGGTTGGGGGAAATGGAGTGAAGGGTGAGACTGATTAACTCATTCAACATATATTTGTTGAGCAGTTAATATGTGCTATAAGCACTGTACAGAGTACTGAGGATACAATATTGAGAAAAAGTAGACACAATATCTGGTTTCCTGGTACTTAGTCTTATTTGAGATACAATCTTCATTAAAAAAACAAGAAATAAAAAATTGCAACTGTGATTAGTGCTGTGTGAGTGTAGGAAAACTTGACCTAGTCAGAAAAGTCATGGAAACACCCTTAAAGAAGAGAGGTGAATTTAAATCTGAAGTATAAGTAGGAATTAACTAGGAGGGGAAGAATGTTCCAGGAAAAGAAAAGAACATATGCAAAGGCCATGGCAGGAAGAGGCATGGTATATAACTGAACTCTAAGAAGGCACAGTAAGCAAAGCAGAATGTGGTCTTAGATAAAGCTGGAGATCTAGGGTAAAGGCCAGACATTGCAAGTCCTTGTACATGACATTAAAGGGTTCTTCATCCCAAGAAGTATTATTAGATTTTATGTAAGGTGGTAACATGATCAGATGTGTGGTTTTATTTACCTTTTTAAATTATGTTTATTTATTTTTGAGAGAGAGACAGAGTGCAAGCAAGGTAGAGGCAAAGAGAGAGGGAGACACAGAATCCAAAGCAGGCCCCAGGCTCCAAACTGTCAGCACAGAGCCCGACATGGGACTCAAATTCACAAGCCATGAGATCATGACCTGAGCCAAAGCCGGACGCTTAACTGACTGAGCCACCCAGGCACCCCTCAGATGTGTGTTTTGAAAAAATCATTCTGGCTATAGTGTTAAGGGGGATAAGACTGGATGTGGGTTGACTTGTTAGGATGAACAGCGATGGTCCTAAGGAAAAATTATGGTAACTTGGACTAAGGTAATATTGGAAAATAGACATATTTAAGAGGTACTTAGAAGTTTAAAATAATAGTAATTCACGATGATTGCATTTGGAGAACAGAGAAAAAAAAGAGTTGTCAAGGATAATGCCTAGATTTCTGTTACACATTTCTTGAGACTATTCTAGGTGCCAATAGGTTCTATTTCATTCCTACAACAATCTATGAAATCAGCATAATTTTTCAGTTTAGCTCCCCAAATAAAGTACAAGGCCTGGAAATCCAGACCAGAATTCCATAAGCCAAAAAAAAAAAAAAAAGTGCTGCAGTGGTTTCATATATAATTTCTGTTGCTTCTGGTAGAGCATTCCCTAAAGGCTATTTAATAATCTGACTTGAAATAATCTTTAAATTTCTTTATTAAATTTTTTTCTTAAATTAAATCTTTAAAATTCCTATTTTATGAGCATCTTCATACCTCAGAACATCCCTCCACTTATGTCTATCAACCCAGAACTCGCCATAAATGACAACCTAGTAAAATCCATGCAGCCTAATTCTATCTTCACATCACATTTCAGCAACCAAAGACCCACTAAAAAGTCACTACTAACAAATGACAAAACCCAGTGGAAGCCCATGGAAAAGATATCATGTCTGATGATGTTTCTGCCATATGTTCCCTCAGTCTAAAATATTTTTCTCACTCTTCATTACCACCTTCAACCAACTAACCCCTACTGATCCTTCAAGATTTAGCTCATATATCACATCCTCTGATTATCTTTCCCTAGTGTTTCCAGTATACATTTGCAGACTATCTACATTCTATAATAGTATTTGCTAGACAACATTATAATTTTCATTTTATTTGACTTTTTGCACACTAGAATGTGAACTCCTTTAGAAAAAGAAGTGTGTTCTATTGACCTGTGTATCACCTTGCATAGTTCCAAGCAGAGTAGATACTAAATGACTATCTGACTCATTAAATGCATGGATAATACATTCATTTATCAATCCATTATTATCAGACACCCCCTGGTACCATAGAAACATGTAATACAAAACATCTGCTAAATATATTCATAATGATTTTTTTAAAAATCTACATTTTGCAGAGTAACTGAATAGCACAGGAAGATTATATAACCAAAGCAATTTTATAAAGTTAAAAATTCAAGAAATTTAGGTCTCCTAACTTGTGAAGCCAATGCCCTTGACACTAAAGAAACCATTTCTCCACAGACAAGAAATGGAAAAGAGATGTAAGTTTGGAAATAAAATAAATCCATTTTTCTCTTAGATATTTATCAATCATACTAAAATATAATAATTTTAGAAATTTCTCATTTAATTTTTCTAGACTATCTCTTACCACAGACACCAATAAGCAATGTTGAGGTAAGAGAGGTAAGAGAATAAAGAAGAAGGAGAGTTAAAAGATAAATCAGAACACTGATATCCAAGAAACATATATTTACATATTAATTCAAATAACTCACTGTCTATACTAGCATGTTCTATCACTTCCTGAAAAGTTTCAGGAATTACAGGAATATCCATGCTCTCCAAAACAGTAGCCAGTTCATCAATTGCAACTCGACCACTTTTTATCCTACAGAAAATCTTCAAGGCATTCTGGAATGCTGCAAAAATATAATAAACAAAAAACTTATTTTACCATGAGACTCAACAGTTTTTCTTGGAGGGTCTAATTTTGTGTCAGTAGCTTACCAGGACACAATAACTTTACATAGGCTAGGGTTTTCTGAAAATTTACCTGCAAGTAGGCATTTGCCCAATTCTGATCACATTCCTAGTATAAAATTTAATTTATGCTATTATCACTACTGATATAATATTAGCAATGATGGCTGGTATTTATTGAATGCTATTTATATGCCAAGCATTGTGCTAAAAGCTACAGGCATTGTGCTAAAAGCTATGTATGGATTATCTCATTATACTATATTCACTGCTTAGTTAAACCTTTTTCTTTTTACAAATAGTTTATTGTCAAATTAGTTTCCACATAACACTCAGTGCTCATCCCCACAAGTGCTCTCCTCCATGCCCATCACCCCTCCCCCCCACATCCATCAGTCCTCAGTTTTTGTCAGCATTCAAGAGTCTCTCATGGTTTGCCTCTCTCCCTTTCCCCCACCATTTCCGCCCTTCTTCTCCCCCTTGTTCCTCCGTCAAGTTCTCCTAATCCTCCTATACGTGCAAACATATGATATTTGTCCTTCTCTGCCTGACTTATTTCGCTCACCATAACACCCTCAAGGTCCATCCATGTTGCTACACATGGCCAGATTTCATTGTTTCTCATTGCCATGTAGTATTCCATGGTATAGATAAACCACATCTTCTTGATCCATTTGTCCGTTGATGGACACTTAGGCTCTTTCCATGTTTTAGCTATTGTAGAGAGTGCTGCTATGAACATTGGGGTACATGTGCTCCTATGCGTCAGCATTTCTGTATCCCTTGGGTAAATTCCTAGCAGTGCTAGTGCTGGGTCATAGGGGAGTTCTATTGTTAGTTTCCTGAGGAAACTCCACACTGTTTTCCAGAGGGGATGTACCAGTTTACATTCCCACCAACAGTGTAGAAGGGTGCCTGTTTCTCCACATCCTTGCCAGCATCTAGAGTTCTCTGATGTGCTCATTTTAGCCACTCTGACTGGCATGAGGTGGTATCTCAGTGTCATTTTGCTTTATATTTCCCTGATGAGGGAGGATGCTGAAAATCATTTCATGTGTCTGTTGGCCATCTGGATGTCCTCTTTGGAGAACTGTCTGTTCATATCTTCTGCCCGTTTCTTCACTGGGTTGTTTGTTTTTCGGGTGTGAAGTCTGGTGAGTTCCTTATAGATTTTGGATATTAACCCTTTATCTGATATGTCATTTGCAACTATCTTTTCCCATTCCGTTGGTTGCCTATTAATTTCCTGGGTTGTTTCCTTTGCTGCGCAGAAGCTTTTAATCTTGAGGAGGTCCCAACAGTTTATTTTTGCTCTTGATTCCCTTGCTTTTGGGGATGTGTCAAGTAAGTTGCTGCGGTGGAGGTCAAGGAGGTTGTTTCCTGCTTTCTCCTCTAGGGTGTTGATAGTTTCCTGTCTCACGTTCAGGTCCTTTATCCATTTTGAGTGTATTTTTGTTCATGGTATGAGAAATTGATCTAGTTTCATTCTTCTGCATGTTGCTGTCCAGTTCTCCCAACACCATCTGTTAAAAAGGCTGCCTATTTTTCCATTGGATATTCTTTCCTGCTTTGTCAAAGATTCATTGGCTGTATACTTTTGGATCCACTTTTGAGTTCCCACTTCTGTTCCATTGGTCTATGTGTCTGTTTTTGTGCCAATACCATACTGTCTTGATGATGACAGCTTTGTAGTAGAGGCTAAAGTCTGAGATGGTGATACCTCCTGTTTTGGTTTTATTTTTCAGTATTACTTTGGCTCCCTCTTTGAATTTCTTACTTACTACTTGGCATTTTGATTAACTCCTATAGCACTAGGTTTCTCTTTTGTCTACTTGGTTTTCACCTTACAGCTTTTTCTTGACTATAGATCTGTATGTGTGTTTAGGCTCCTAAGTACTGCCTACTTGTCGAGCCACAGTTGAACTCCCATGTATTCCTTTGCTTTTCCAGTCTTGGTTTCGTATTTTGACCTTATTTTTTGTTTATGGTCAAATGTTCTGAGAGCTACAAAGAAGTCATCCCAGGTTTCTTTTCTTCCTCTTAAAACAATATGCCTAATTCTCAAATACGTTACTTTTTATAAAATATCCAAGAAATATAAGACTTTATAAATGTAAAATACCCTCTTTAATCCTTCCTATATTGTAAGTTTAATGTTGACTTTAGAATCTTTTATTATATGCATTTATGAATGTATATAAATATTTATATATTTTGTAAGACAAAATGAGTTATCAGTTAAGAGGCAGAGGAGAACTAGAGGACCTGGATCTGATAGAGGCAAGGGAAAAGATCAAGTATACAGTTAGGAATCAAGAGACCCTAAGAAAATAAAAGGGAAAAATATGATCATCTTATACTTTAAGAGAAAGGGATCATGCTCTGTACTTCGTTGTCTATCATGATTTTTTTTTTAGAACTGAGTAATGAATGTTTCTTGGAAAGATTTCCTGCCAGTAGGTGTAGGTCAGCCTTTTACTTAAATGTTTTTTTAATTTATTTTTTATAATTTATTTAATTTATTTGTATTTATTTTGAGAGAGATCTAGAGAGCAAGTGAGGAAAGGGAAGAGAGTGAGGGAGACAGAATTCCAAGCAGGCTCCATGCTATCAGTGCAGAGCCTGATGTAAGACTTGATCTTACAATCGATGAGATCATGACCTGAGCCGAAATAGCGTTGGATGCTTAGCCAACTGAGCCACCCACATGCCCCATCCTTTTACTTTTTAATAGCTGCATGGTGTCTAAAAAATGTAGATGTACTATAATTTACTTAATCCTTTATTATTTGAATATTTGATCCTAATTATCTTACTATTATAGATACTTTCACAATGAATATCTTTCCTTAATATTTTATATATATTTATTTTTGTATTATAGTTTATATTTATATATATGTGCCTGTGTCACGAAGTGCAATTTAAGGCAAAATTAGTTGTCAATTATTAGGTAGAGGAGAACCAGAGGAACTCTGTGTGTGCATTGGGGCATGCCTTCAACACTCAGACAAATAGTTTTCAACTCTTCCTTCCCCTTCACTTCCTGCTTATGTATATCTTCAAACTAAGCCAGACCTGAGAGTTCAGGACCTGCTCAGGTTTTCCTAGGTACAGGCCTATTTATGTGTGTGGCCATGTAGATGCTCAGGAATATGTTAGAACTTTTCCAAGGCCTCTAAGGACATCTCATTTCCCATATTTTCTTATTAAGCTTGTTGTCTAGCCTATTATTTGCTCCAATTATTTTTTTTAATGGCATGAATCTACATTTATTGACTTGTAAATAGGTCTATGACATATTTTTCAGTGGAAAAGCGATATACTATATGTACTATTTTATCTGAGTGAAATGTTCACAATCATTGATGAACATTAATGAATGTTGAACATAAAGAGACATAGAAAGTAGGATGCAAGTAGGATATTAATCAAAATGCATCATTTTTTGCATGCCCTGCATGGGAAATTTGTGTTGCTTTTATCTTTATTCTTTGTATAGTTGTGGGTTTATTTGATTTTTAAAAATTAGTATGTGAGGGCCCCAGGGTGGCTTAGTCCGTTGAGTGTCCAACTCTTGATTTTGGCTCAGGTCATGATCTCAGGGTTGTGCTATTGAGCCCCAAGTCAAGCTCCGCATTGAGCATGGAGCATGCTTAAGATTCTCTCTCTCCCGACTCTTGAATGCTGACAAAAACTGAGGACTGGTGGATGTGGGGGGGAGGAGGGGTGGGCATGGAGGAGGACACTTGTGGGGATGAGCACTGGGTGTTATGTGGAAACTAATTTGACAATAAACTATTTGTAAAAAAAAAAAAAAAAAAAAAAAAAAAAGATTCTCTCTCTCCCTCTGCCACTTTCTCCTGTTCCTCTTTCTAAAATAAAAAAAAAATTTTTTTCAATCTTAAAAAAAATTAGTATGTCATTGGAAGAGCAGCATTAGCATTTAAGAGCAGGGCTCCTGAATCTGTTTTTTGTTCATTGTTTTCAAGTATTTATTTATTTATTTAACATTTAAAAAATGTTATATTTATTTCTGAGAGAGAGAGAGAGACAGCGTGAGCAGGGGAGGGTCAGAGAGAGAGGGAGACACAGAATCCGAAGCAGGCTCCAGGCTCTGAGCTAGCTGTCAACACAGAGCCCGGCACGGGGCTCGAACCCATGAACTGTGAGATCATGACCTGAGCCGAAGTCGGATGCTTAACTGACTGAGCCACCCAGGCACCCCTCAAGTTTTTATTTAAATTCTAGTTAGTTAGTATATAGTGTAGTATCGGTTTCAAGAGTAGAATTTAGTGATTCATCATTTACATATAACATCCAGTGCTTGCTCCAGCTATTACCCACCACTTCAGACAGTTATAATGTTAACTAATTGCCTACGATTGTTTTTGAGTAGTACTTCCAGGGAAAAGACTCTGCATTGGGCAAGCTTTGAGTCAGGTCAAATAAGGACAGCTTTGCAAGTAAGGTCTTCCAGGAAACCACAAGACAAGTCTAATAATGACAGTTCGTAGGGAATGGGGCTTTGAAGAAGTCCCAAACTCCTTCTTCTCCATTGGCTGTCAGGCTCTTACTTTTCAAGGTTCCTGGGAAGCCTGGATGGCAAGATGGGAATATAGCAGCTAAAATGCCACCGAGCTCACTATTACTGAGTTTCAGCATTTATCTTAAAGAAAACACTCTTTGGATTACTGTAAGCCTTTGATTTATATCCAGAATTTTGAAAAAAGTTGATTGTGACCATTTGTGCCAGTGTTCTCATTGCTTTCATGGAGGAGAAGATTCTCGGAGGTCCTACCTCTGCCACTTTTGCTCACTCGATCAATAATGAATGAATGAATAATGCCCAGTTCTTCCTCCATGACTGTGCAAATCTAAAACCTTATGGATCATTAAGCTTGTTATATCCTGAGTTCTGAGAAAATGTAGACTGACGGAAAGTGATTTGCTCCCTTGAATTGATGATAGAAATTGCATTTCCTTATCAAATTAAATTAAGGGATGCAGTAATCTAAGGATCACTTAAATTTAGCATTAAGACACAGGTATCAATCTGTTTAGATTTTAAGGAAGACATTTGTTTAGGGGAAATTCTCTCCTTAATATGAATACTTTCATCTAAATGTATTCTTTCTGATTCATTTTTAAAAATGTATTTATTTAAAGTCAAGTTTGTTAACATACAGTGTAGTATTGTTTTCAGGAGTAGAACTCAGAGATTCATCACTTACATATAACACCCAGTGCTCATCCCAAGTTCCCTCCTTAGTACCCCTTACTCATTTAGCTCATCCCCCCACTCACCTCCCCTCCAGCAACCCTCGGTTTGTTCTCTGTATTTAGGAGTCTCTGATTGGGGCTCCTGGGTAGCTCAGTCAGTTAAGTGTCCAGCTTCAGCTCAGATCATGATCTCACAGTTTGTGGGTTCGAGCCCCGTGTCGGGCTCTGCACTGACAGCTAGCTCAGAGGCTGGAGCCTGCTTCAGATTCTGTATCTCCCTCTTTCTCTGACCCTCCCCTGCTTACACTGTCTTTCTCTCTTAGAAACAAATAAGACATTTTTTAAAAGTCTCTTATTGTTTTTAATCTTATTTTTCCTTCCTGTATGTTCATCTGTTGTGTTTCTTAAATTCCATATATGAGTGAAATCATATTTGTCTTTCTCTGACTTATTTCACTTACACAATACACTCTAATTCTATCCATATTGTTGCAAATTTTTCCAATTCATTTTTGATGCTAAGGACTGTTAGCATAGAAAATGAAGTTTCTGTGGAGAAATAGAAGACCTTTAAATTGTGGTTAAACCATTGCTAAACTCGTTGTAATATGATTAAAAAACATCTAAAGAGAAATTTTGCATCTACTCTATTCTTTCTTTTATACTATTTTTTCTAAATTACATTTTTAAGCAATTAATGATGCCCTGAAAGTTTGGATTAAGCTGCTTTGCTATTACAGATTATACCACTGGTGGATAAGAGATTAGTTTAGTTAAAAGGTTTAACTAAGCAACCACCTCACGCCAGTCAGAGTGGCTAAAATGAGCACATCAGAGAACTCTAGATACTGGCAAGGATGTGGAGAAACAGGCACCCTCCTACACTGTTGGTGGGAATGTAAACTGGTACAGTCCCTCTGGAAAACAGTGTGGAGGTTCCTAAGGAAACTAACAATAGAACTCCCCTATGACCCAGCAATAGCACTGCTAGGAATTTACCCAAGGGATACAGAAATGTTGATGCATAGGAGCACATGTACCCCAATGTTCATAGCAGCACTCTCACAATAGCTAAAACATGGAAAGAGCCTAAGTGTCCATCAACAGATGAATGGATCAAGAAGATGTGATTTATCTATACCATGGAATACTACATGGCAATGAGAAACAATGAAATCTGGCCATGTGTAGCAACATGGATGGACCTTGAGGGTGTTATGCTGAGCGAAATAAGTCAGGCAGAGAAGGACAAATGCCATATGTTTGCACGTATAGGAGGATTAGGAGGAACTTGACGGAGGAACAAGGGGGAGAAGAAGGGGAGAAATGGTGGGGAAAGGGAGAGAGGCAAACCATGAGAGACTCTTGAATGCTGACAAAAACTGAGGACTGATGGATGTGGTGGGGAGGAAGGATGGGCAATGAGGAGGACACTTGTGGGGATGAGCACTGAGTGTTATGTGGAAACTAATTTGACAATAAACTATTAGAAAAAAGAAAAAAGAAATTCAAAGAGGGAAAGTAAGCCAAGCATTACATCCATATTGTTAATTGATGCCTATGGCATACATTTAATAACATTTATTACATTAATGAATACATAAACATTAAAGAGTTTTCTTGTCTCTTGTTTCTTATCCAGGTATATGAAGACTATCACATTCATATATCCTTGATTCTAAGAAAATACAGCTGGTTGATTACGGAAATATATAATCCCAAGGACTGATAGTGGGAATTTGATCTTGCCTAATAGCAAAACCAAGGAACTGGTTTTTGTTTTGATTTGCTTTAAACCAAAGCACTGTTAAAATTAGGTAAACTAAAAGTTGTTAGAGGACATTTGTGGGGATGAGCACTGGGTGTTATATGGAAGCCAACTTGACAATAAACTATTTAAAAAGAAATAAAATAAAAGTTTTTAGGAGATCCATCAGTGTCTGAAATTTTTAGGGAGAAATACAAGCAGATTCAAAAGAGAGTGAAGAAAGCACTGTTCACATTGGAGAAGAAAACAGATGTGAGATTTCAAAGGGAAAAAAGAAAACACACATGAACAAAGAAAGACATGAAAATTAGAATGAAATTGGCATGTGCAGAGATTTATGATTAACTGGAGCGTAAGGTTCTTGCCTGGAAAAGATTCTACAGAGAGAGGAGGAGAGGCAAGCAAACTTATGAGGAGGTGAGGATGTTAAGCATAAGGTTTGGACTACATGACATGACAAAAATCATGTGTTAAGAAAATCTAGCAGTTGTGTGGAGGAAAAAGTGGAAATTATAGATAGAAAATTGGGATGCCATGGAAAGTTATTTAGTGCCTTTTATGAAATAACTCATGTTTGGGGCGCCTGGGTGGCTTAGTCGGTTAAGCGTCCGACTTTCGCTTGGGTCATGATCTCGCGGTTTGTGGGTTCGAGCCCCGCGTCGGGCTCTGTGCTGACTGCCAGCTCAGAGCCTGGAGCCTGTTTCAGTCTGTGACTCCCTCTCTCTCTGACCCTCCCCTGCTCACACTGTCTCTCTCTCTCTCCTAGAAATAAATAAAACATAAAAAAAAAATTTGAAATAACTCATGTCTAATTTTTCTCAACCTAGGCTACAGGCAGAGTGGGGGTGTTAATACTTAAGAGATTCTGAAAAAAACAAAAATTCATATAACCACCCCACCCTAAAATCAGTTACAACCAAAATCATTCTTTTCTGTAATTTTGAAGAATCATTTTTACCTGGATCCTGGGAGACCAAATAACAAACGTCATTCACAGTCTTAAGGAAATCTGAAAAATCCAGCATTCCATTAACTATAATAATAGTTCAGAAACAGAAAGAAAAAAATGCATTAGTAAATTCACTAAGAACATAAAAGTGCAAACTAAAAATGTGAATAGAATTAACTGATAGCCTAGAGAAGCATTAACATTAAATATAGAATGTAAAAAAACTTATCACAAAAACATATTACATTTTTTAATTGTGTAGTAAATAGTGTCCAGCAATATTAAGAATGATAGAGACTAGAATTGAAGATACTGTAGTGCTCTTTACTCAAAGCCCTAATTTTTATATTTGTCATTACGTGCAGAAAAATCATGCAGCTTGTCAATTTTACATACTTAATGGTTTTACCTTAAAAGAATAGGACTGATTTTATCACATTCTAGATAAGCCCCTCTATTCCAGTGGTTTGGGAGGAGACTAAAGACCCAGCTGAGGTTCAAATGAAAGCTTTGCCTCACATCATTCCATCTCTCTCTCTCCTCTTTCCTCTGTCTCTCATCACACACTTGTGCACATGCGCACGTGCACCCACCCACACACACACACTGCATTAAACAAATGCACAAAATGTTGCACAATATTAAAATCTTTACCCAAGAAATCATCTCATTTCTCATGCAAAAAGTAATGCCTATTTCTTAAAAAAAAAAAAAAAAAGAAGTTATTTAAATTGTACAAATGAAAATTTCAGTAAGAAATTATTGTTTGGTTTGAATGAGAAGTTGAAATTATAGTGCTTTTTTTTCCCCCTCATGATAATGCACAGGTCATGTCTGATAGGAACTAGAGCTGAAAATCAAATTTACAAAGTGTGACAAAACACAGAATCAGGATTCTTAAATCTTATTTTCTAGACAAGCATAGATCTTCATCAAGGAACATCTGAAGTTTTCAAGAACCTTCAAGTTAAAAAACTATAAAGTTACTTTCCCCTTCATTTAGTAAATGAAGCCAATTTTGAAAGGGTTTATCTCTGTTCAGAAGAAAATTACTATAAATTCACCCAATTTAATGTAATCTGAACAAAGTAACTTTTAAAAGAACATTTCAGTGCTTCTGGTGGTCTGCAGGCTTCTACCTTCAGAGAAATTGACAAGGCTTAGTTTTGTCATTTCTAAACCACAGAAACACTTTCTGGATTGGAAACTTTGTAAAGTTGTCTGCCTCAAAATTTATTTTTCAGCATAATAAGTTGAGAATGGTTTCTCCTTTCCTTCAAAACAATGAAACATTGATACAAATCACTTTGATTTGTTTTCTGACTTCTATGTAATTTAGGCTTAAACAAAAACCTTTTAGATAAGACATCAAAAGCATAATCCATAAAAGAAATAGTTGTAGACTAGACTTCTTCAGAAGTGTGAACTTAAGTTTTTTTGAAAGATATTCTTCAAAAATTGGGGCACCTGGGTAGTTTAGTCTGTTAAATCTCTGACTCTTAATTTTTGCTCAGGTCGTGATCTCATGGTATGTGAGTTCAAGCACCACATCAGGCTCTGTGCTGACAGTGTGGAGCCTGCTTGAGATTCTCTTTCTGTCCTCTCTCTCTGTTCCTCCCTTGCCTGGGCTTGCTCTCTCTCTCTCTCAAAATAAATAAACTTAAAAACAAAAATGAAAAGATAAGCCATACACTAGAAGAAAATATCCAGTAAATCACGTACCCAGTAAAGGACTTGTATTCAGAATATATACTTTCAAAATCCGATACTAAAAACACAAACACATTTTCATTGGGCAGAAGATATATGGGTAGCAAATAATAAGCACATGAAGATATATCCAAAATCATTTGCTCATGCAGGAAATGCAAACTAAAATCACAATGAGATAATACCATACATCCATAAGAATGACAAGTTTTAAAGGCTCACCAATTCCAGGATTGACAAGGATGAGGAGCAATTGAAACCCTCATAAATTGCTCATGGCAATGTAAAATAATTCAGCTGCTTTGCAAGCATAGTTTAGCAGTTTCTAAAAAATTCAATTATACCTACCATACAACTCAATCATCCTATCATCAAGTATTTACCCAAGATAAATGAAAGCACATGACCACACAAAGACATACAAATGAATGCTTACGCCAGCTTTATCTGTAATAGCCAAGAACTGGAAACAATCCAAACGTCCATCAGTTAAATGGAAGAACAAATTATGGTACATTCATAAAGGAGAATAGTGCTTAGCAAAAAAAGAAATAAACTTGATATGTATAAAAGCATGAATGAATCTCAGTATAATTAAGCTGAGTGAAAGAAATCAAACTAAAAAAAGGAGAACTTACTGCATGATCCCATTTATATAAAATTCTACAAAATACGAACTAATCTGTAGTGACTGAAGCAGATTAGTGTTTGCTTGGGAAGTTGAGGGGGGTTGTGGAGAGAGAATGGGGACTCACAAAGGGGTATAATGGGATTGAGTTTTCATAAGTATATACATATGTCAAAATTTTTAAATTGTATACTTCAAGTATGTCAAGTATACACCTCAATAAAACTATAAAATATGTAGATAATTTTAAAATTCATTGGTATAGCCAATTACAAAAACAGTACAGAGGTTTTTGTCAAAGAAGTTAAAAAAAGAACTATCATATCATCCAGCCAGCTCACTTTTGGATATATATCCAAAGGAAATAAAAGCACTATATCAAAGAGATATGTGCACTTCATATTCATTGCAGCATTATTCACAATAGCCAAGAAATGGAAACAGCCTAAGGGCTCGCCAACAAATGAATAAAGAAAATGTGACCTCTGGGGTGCCTGGGTGGCTTTGTCGGTTAAGCATCCGACTTTCACTTAGGTCACGATCTCCCAGTTCGTGGGTTCGAGCCCCGCGTCGGGCTCTGTGCTGACTGCCAGCTCAGAGCCTGGAGCCTGTTTCAATCTGTGACTCCCTCTCTCTCTGACCCTCCCCTGCTCATGCTGTCTCTCTCTGTCTCCTAGAAATAAATAAAACATTTAAAAAAAAGAAAAGAAAAGAAAAAGAAAATGTGACCTCTATGTATAATGACATATTCTGGAGGGTGGAGGAAATAGACAAATGTTTGTCAAAGGATACAAACTTTAGGTAAAAAATGAACAAATTCTGGGAATCTAATGTAGAGTGTGGTGACTATAGTTAATCATACTATATTGTATTTTTGGAATTTGCTAAGAGAGTAGATTTTAAGAGAGTACTGTTATCATCACACACAAAAAAGGTAACTATGTGAGGTGATGGAAATGTTATTTACTTGATTTTGGCAACCATTTCACAATGTATGTGTATATCAAATCATTATGTTGTATACTTTAAATATATACAATATGTATTTGTCAATTATATCTCAATAAAGCTGAACAAGATAACATGACTTGACATAAACCACTTTCCTATAAGTATGTGCATATCCTATGACCCAGCTTCTTCATATCTAGAAATCTATCCTATAAAAATATTTTTACAAATGTGCAAGAATTGATGAACAAGGATGCCCTTTGTAGCATTATTTGTAATAGCAAAAAATTTTAGAGGTAACTTCACCATTCATCAATATGAGACCAATTAAAATGTATATAACAAATAACCAGGAAGAATATCTACCAAATTATTAACAGTGTATACCATGGAAATATATAGTAAAAGATTGGGATGAAGAGATAATTTTCATTTTATACTTTATAAACTTCTGTAAGCTAAAAATGCTAAGTTAAAACAAAACATCTTATATTCAGTTATTCAATTTTTACCAAGATATTCAGTGTTGGTCTACATTTTTTTTCAATGTAAAAATTAAGGAACAAAAATTTAAACAAACATATGTTATCTAAAATTGGTTAAATGGCCACTAATAATGAAGCAGCAGAAAGAGAAATTAAGAAGACAATCTCATGTACAATGGCACCAAAAATAATTAAATACCAAGAATAAACTTAACCAAGGAGGTGAAAGACCTGTACTTGGAAAACTAGAAAACACTGACGAAAGAGTTTAAAGATGACACAAACAAATGGAAAGACATTCCCATGCTCATAGATTAGAATACTGTTAAAATATCCATATTACCCAAAGCAATCTACAAATTTAATGCAATCCCTATCAAAATACCAATAGCATTTCACAGAACTAGAACTAACAATCCTGACATTTGTATGGAAACACAAATGACTCCTGATAGCCAAAACAATCTTCAAAAAGAAAAGCAAAGCTGGAGGTATCATAATTTCAGATTTCAAGTTACATTACAAAGCACTAGTCATCAAAACAGTATGGTACTGTCACAAAAATAGACACATAGATCAATGGGACAGAATAGAAAACACAGAAATAAACATACAATTATGTGGCCAACTAATCTTCAACAAAGGAGACAAGAATATGCATTAGGAGAAGAGAGTCCCTTCAAAACATGCTGTTGGGAAAACTGTACAGCAACTGGCAAGAGGAAGAAACCGGACTACTTTCTTACACTATACACAAATGTTCAAAATGGATTAAGAACTTAAATGTGAGACCTAAAACCATAAAAGAATCCTAATAGAATGCACAGGCAGTAATTTCTCTGACAGTGGCCATAACAGCAGCTTTTACATGGGCATGGGGGAGGGCACTTGCTGGGATGAGCACTGGGTATTATATGGAAACCAACTTGACAATAAATTATTTAAGAAAAAAATAAAATAAAATAAAAAATAATAAAATGAAAAAAATAAAATAAAAATCAGATAAAAACCAAATAAATAAATAAATAAATAAATAAATAAATAAATAAATAAATAAATAAATAAAACACCTCCTGAGGTCAGGAAAACAAAAATAAAAATGAACTACTGGGATTACCACAAAAGAAAAGCTTCGGCACAGCAAAGGAAACAATCAATAAAACTAAAAGATAACCTACTGAATGGGAGAAGATATTTGCAAATGACATATCCAATAAAGGGTTATTATCCAAAATATATAAAGAACTTATACAATTCAACACCAAAAATAACAATAATAATAATCCAATTTAATTTTTTTTTTCTAGGAAAGAGAGAGACAGCGTGAGCAGGGGAGGGTCGGAGAGAGAGAGGGAGTCACAGACTGAAACAGGCTCCAGGCTCTGAGCTGGCAGTCAGCACAGAGCCCGACGCGGGGCTTGAACCCACAAACCGCGAGATCATGACCTAAGTGAAAGTCGGACGCTTAACCGACTAAGCCACCCAGGCGTCCCTAATCCAATTTAAAAATGACCAAAAGACAGGAACAGACATTTCTTCAAAGAAGACATACATATGACCAACAGACACATGAAAAGGTATTCAGTATCACTCATCATCAGAGAAATGCAAATCAAAACCACAATGAGGTATCACCTCACACCAATCAGAAAGGCTAAATTTCAAAACACAAGAAAAAACAAGTGTTGGTGATGATGTAGAAAAAAAGGAACCCTTGTGTACTGTTGGTGGGAATGTAAACTGGTGCAGCCACTGTTTACATTCCACCAGTATGGAGGTTCCTCAAAAAGTTAAAACTACCATATGATCCAGTAATTGTACCTCTGGGAATTTACCCAAAGAATACAAAAATATTAATTCAAAGGCATATATGCATTTCTATGTTTGTTGCGGCATTATTTCCAAAGCCAAATTATGAGAGCCGTCCAAGTATCCATCGGTAGATGAACAAAGATGTAGTGTATATATACAATGGAATATTACTCAGCCATAAAAAGAATGAAATCTTGCCATTTGCAAAAACATAGATGGAAGTAGAGAGTATAATGCTAAGTGAAATAAGCCTCTCAGAGAAAGGCAAATACCATATGATTTCACTCACATGTGGAATATATAAAACAAAACAAATGAACCACGGAGGGTGGGGGAACAGGACAAATTAACAAATATACTCTTAACTAGGGAGAACAAACCGGTGGTTACCAGGGGGAATGTGGGTGAGGGGATGAATGAAATAGGTGAAGGGGAAGAAGAGCACACTTATCTTGATAAGCACTGTGTAATATATAGAATTGTTGAATCACTATATTGTACACCTGAAACTAATATAACACTATATGTTAATTAACTAGAATTAAAATAAAATAAAAACAAATAAAATAGGTTGTATGGCTTTAGAGTAAACTTTCATCTTTCTGTCCCTCAGTTTCCCCAATTGTAAATCCAGGTAATTCGAAGAAACTACATCTAAAGTCTTAAATATCTAGAGTTCTAAAGTTTTATTGGTTTGAACTTCTAATAACAATATTACTTAAAAGCCTTAAAAATTTTACATTCTTTGACCTAGCAATTTCAATTTTAGTTATCTATCTTTTGTCTGATGGAATAAAGAGAAAGAGAAGAAATACTGCTTGTGATATCAGAAATATTAGAAATAATTTACATTTACTTAGATTATTTGTTATATATGTTATTTTTCAAAAACAATTTGTTTTTGTGTTTTTATCTGTCCCACAGAGTAACTCACAGCCATTTCAAAAGGAGTATGGATCTATATTTATTTACATGGAAAGTTGCCTAACATAAAGTTAATAGAAAAAAGTAACAAAACTGTATGCATGTGAGTCAACATGTATTTTTTAAAATTATGTGTTGATGCTTATGTACATACCACAGTTACACACACACACACACACACACACACACACACACACACGTACATACATACATACATGCTTAGAAAAACTCTAGAAAAATAGATGTAAAAATATCAAAGTTTGGCTCTGGGTAGTGAGATTACACATAAAATTTATTTTCTCCTTCATATTCTCCTGTACTTTCAGAGAATAAAGTTACTTCCACTTTTAATCATTATTTTAATAATAAATCTCCAAAAAACTATATGTCAAGGAAATTAACATATGGATAAACATGTTAGAAAAAATAGAGTTGCCTCTTAGTCTTTCTAAAAGTTAGATTTATATTCATTATTTTATTTTTATACCCTCTGAAAGCTGTGTATAGTAGACACTCAAAAAATGTTGGGGTGACTTGGATAGATGGACAAATGGACAGAGGCACACTATTGCAACTTGTCAATTCCTATTAGATAGCTAAGTAACATTCTATTAGTGGTCCATTTGACTCCTAGTATTTTCCATCTACAAATTTTAATAATCAATCCACATCTTATATTTGAGCAGCTTGATGCTTTCAACCTTAGAGTATTACCGTGAATTTATGTGTACTAAGTTTATTTCATTTCTGACCACTCCTTAATCTTATCTACACTATTTTTATTCTAAACTTATCTCTCCTCCTTAACAAGCTTGAATGATCTGTAAATGTAATCAATTCCCTATTATCTACTTCTTTGATTAAAATATTAGACACAGACTACCAAAGAATAATTACTTTTCCAGGTTTTTAAAATGAAGTTATTAGGATTTTTATTTGCATTTCTTTGACTACCAAGTATGGGAAATATTTTTATAGTATTATTGGCTATACATTTTATCTTTTATGTGATATACTTATCCATGTGTCTTACTCATTTTTCTATTCCATTGTTTGTTACTGATTTGTATGAGTTATTTACACATTCTGAAAACTAACCTTTGTCACTTCTGTGAATTGCAAATATTTCCAAGTTTATAACTTGTCTTTTACTTTAAAGTGTCTTTTGATAAATAAAAGTTCTTAATTTTAGCATAGTTAAGTATACTAATCTGTACTTTTATACCCAAACACTTTTGGCTTAAAAGGTTTTCCCTATTGCATGTAAGTAGCAAAAATTAAAAGTCTAAAAATATCAGATGTTGGTGGAAGTATGTCATAATGCAATCCAGTAATTAATCAATCCAATTGTGTACCAGAGGCCCAATTTTTAATATTATTATCATAAATATTCCAAAGAAGTTTTTATAACATAAAGCTTAGCTTTCCTATGATTTGTAATTAATTTGACCAACATATAACATATCCATGTTTGCAGACCTTAAACTAATAATGAAAACATAAAACTTACCATCAATATCAATAGTCTTCAGTGCCTTTTGCATTTCTGAATTACTTATAAAAATCTTCAAGGTGTGATGGATCATTGGCAGATCATTGACATAAATCTTACCACTCTGAATTTTGCTAAAAATCTTACAAGCCTTCTGAAGTGCTAAATATACAACAAAACAGTTAATTAAATCAAGTGAATAATTATATTCATCCCCACTACACTCTCTCCCAGTGAAAAACCGACAATGATCACTAAGGGAAGAAAGAGGGGCAAATCTTTGTGTTCTAATTCTTTGCTTTAAAATCAATCTCATGACCTATTTAGGTATATCTAGAGTGAATGACCTCCAAGTCTACAAGTATCCTAAACAACTTTCAGAAACTCAGAAAAGTCATGCAAAGCTCACATAGCAAAGGCAGTCACAATTTTCCCTGGTAATATTTAAATCCTTCTTCCATGCTCCCGTATCACTTGGTCCATATCTCAGAGAAACTATTGGTATTGTGATCGGTTGCATGTCAACATCCCTCACGCAACTATCAGCTCCTAGGGGGCAATATTTTTCATTCTTCAAGTGCCAGTGTCTACTTCTGAATAGATCCTCAAAAAATGACTGTTTTTTGAGGTACGCCCAGGTACGCCTGGGTGGTTCAGTCGGTTGGGTATCCGACTTCGGCTCAGGTCATGATCTCACAGTTCGTGGGTTCGAGCCCCGCGTCGGGTTCTGTGCTGACAGCCAGCTCAGAGCCTGGAGCCTGTTTCAGATTCTGTGTCTCCCTCTTTCTGACCCTCCCCGGCTCACACTGTCTCTCTCTCTCAGAAGTATATAAAAAATTTAAAAAAAAAAAAAACACAAAACTTTTTTAAAAAAAATGTTGAACTGAATTTAGTTCAGTGGGTACTACTCTTAGTTTTCAGAAAAAGAGGTGCTAGATGACAGTGCTAAATACCAGAGAAAGACTAACATATTGATAACAATGTTTCTTTTTATGTTTATTTATTTTTGAGAGAGAGAGAGACAGAGCATGAGCAGGAGAGGGGCAGAGAGAGAAGGCGACACAGAATCCGAAGCAGACTCCAGGCTCTGAACTGTCAGCACAGAACCTGATGTGAGGCTTGAAACCATGAACCATAAGATCATGACCTGAGCTGAAGTTGGACATTTAACTGACTAAGCCACCCAGGTGCCCCACAATGGCTTTAATAACAGAAGTTTTTAGTAGAGTATTAGGGGCGGAAACCAGGTTTCAGTGAAATGGTAAGTAAATAATTAATTAAGGAAAATAACTCTTTTAAGAAGCTTCTTTGAAAAACATAGAGTATAAAATTGACATAGTCGCTGAGGAAGTAGAAGAAAATTCAATGAAAGAAAATTAAGAGTGAAGGGATTAGTCTCATGAAAGGGAATCTTCTCCAATGAGACAATAGGGAAAGCTATGGATGTTGTTCACAATCCTAACAGTTCTCCTCACAAGGGAAAATATTTTCCCTTTTCCCTGTATCTATATGAGGTGATGAATATTAATTAAACCTATTGTGGTAATCATTTCACAACATATGTAAGTCAAGTCATTATGCTGTACACCTTAAATGTACACAGTGCTACATCTTAATTATATCCCAATAAAACTGAGGGATAAAAGATACCTGGTGTGCCTGGGTGGCTCAGTCAGATAAGCATCTGACTGCGGCTCAGGTCACGATCTCGCAGTTCATGAGTTCAAGCCCTGCACTGGGCTCTGTACTGACAGGTCAGAGCCTGGAGCCTGCTTCAGATTCTATGTCTCCCTCTCTCTCTCTCTGCCTGTCACTCTCTCTCTCTCTCAAAAATAAATAAAAATTAAAAAAAATTTTTTTTAATGCCTAGCATGGGGGCACCTGGCTAGCTCAGTTGGTAGAACACACAAGTTTTCATCTTGAGGTTGTGAGTTTGAATCCCACTTTGAGCATAGAGATTACTTAAGGAAAAAAAATATGCTTAATATGATAATCAGAGAGAGAAAATATGCCAAATAACTCCATAAATATAAAAGAGAGGCCCAAGATATAGGGGAGTTCAGTGTCAAGAAATGAAGGGAGGAAAAAAAGAAATAAAGGGTACTGTGTACCAAGAACTAAATCCCAGTAAAATCAGTGACTCTACTGCTTACTAATATATTCATTGGATGTAATATTCAGACTTTTTTCCCAAAATATTTTAAATAAAATAAAGACATATGTTATATTTTCCCTAATCTATCAATATTAACAGAAGACATTTCTTAAGAAAAGATATTCATGAATACTTATTTTACCTAGTTTGCTTATGCTTCCTCACAGACTACAGCATTTGTCACAACATGTAATATTAGTTGATATCATATGCCATTAGGAGTAAAGAAAGAGACACGAATGACTGAAATAATTCCTAAAAAGTACACAAGCAGAAATTCTAGAACCTATTATTACCACTTAATTCTTGTGAGTGTAAGTGTCCTTGAGGTGCTTCATTATACAATGTCTTGCAGAGGCTAGAAAACACTTCCCTTTTCCTGTCAAAGAAACAGCGACATTAGAAAGCACAAAAACTAAACAAAACAAAACACACACACAAAATATTTATGCCATTCTCCATTAAAATATTAGGAAACCTATCAATAGCTTGAGATTTTCCAGTCTCTTACTTCATAAAAAACTTTCTTAAAAAACTATCTAAGCGATCATGAATTACATATTCTTCATTCCCAGAATTCCCACCTTGATTCTTTTAGATATCTCTCTCTGAAGCAGAAGTTATCCTCGTCAGTAAGCAGTGCCCATGATCCACTATCCTTTGGCTGTGGTCCAATTTTTCCTACTCTTAATTCAAGTCAGCAAATTTTACAGTTATTATAGGAAGGAAAAACAAGAGTATCTTTAAATAGCAAAGAATCCCAGATTCCACAACCTGTCAGTAAAAATGTTTTGAAAAGATGATTTATCAAATCCCCTAACACGTAAATAACCAAAATCATAGAATGTTAGTGTTAGAAGAAATCTCAAGTGTCCATCTAGTACAAGATTCTTGTACTGATGTGGAAACTGAGGCCCAGAGATATAAAGTGAATTGTACAAGAGCCTAAGCTAGCCTGTGAGGTCAATAAGGACTCAACTTTAAGTCTTTCAATTCCACATACAGTGGTCTTAGCTAGCTCTACATCATCCTTCCTAGAGCATAGTTTTAGTTTGCACAAGCTATATTGCATACTTTATATGGAAAGGATAGATGATTCAGAAGAGAAAACCCAAATCTGAATGCAACATTTAAGGAGAAAAAACAATGATTTAAATACCGAACAATTGAGGAAGATGTACAAAGCGGTGATAGAGTCTTGTGAACACTGTACTGATTCGGCAACTTGAGTAAGGAGCTTTCTTTCTGAGTCATCTTCTCCTTCAACAGCTTCACTGAGGAAGAGGCAATCTAGAGCCAAATGCAAGAATGTAGGTGCCTGAGATCACACTGGTAAACCAGCATTATTGGAAAATTAACCTCTTAAAAAGATAGCTAATCATATCTGGGCTCCTCACTGATATAAAATTGCTTTTTGTAATGGAATTAGAGTTTATATACACTAAAATTTTAAATAAACTATACAATTTTTTTTTGCAAAGCCATGTTTTCCTAAGTATGGAACTAAATCATCTAATTAATATTGTGCCAATTAAATATGATGGATTTCACAAAGCAGGGCAAATCTATGGTATAGTGAAGACAAGACCACAGATCCTAGGCTACATATATTGATTTTGAGTATATGAGGAAAATAATGTAGAGAATCAACACAGTTATTCAAATAACACAGGTACTTATGCTTTAAATTATCCTCATGATTGAGAAAATTATCCACGTATGCAGAAACATGATTCAAAAGTGGCAAGTAGCTAGGTAGACAGAAAAGTATCACTTTAGCAAATGAGGACTGTAATAATAGGTGTCTTCAATTTTACATGGAGTCTAGAGCCTGGTCTTTTAAAGACCATGCAGGATGTAGAGAGAAGACTCTGAAGCCATTCAAGATCTACAAGAATTGGCTCAGAGACCCCACACAGAGCCGAAATCTTCAAAAGGCAATGCTACCAGCAAGACTGGGCTAGGGGGGAAAAAGATTAAGCCAAAAAAATGTATCCCTCAACAGAAGAAGTATCCAGAGTAAAATCTCTTTGTCTAAGCTCCAGGCTGGAAAAAGAGAGAGAGAGAGAGAGAGATGAAAGAGTACTCCTCTTGATTAGTTATGGCTATAGCTCTACCCACACGTGAGTATAGAAGTCACATCTACACTAAATACGTGGGCTAGTAGAATAGAAACCAAAAAATTCATTTAAAGTTGTTCCATGTTCATAACACCTCTGAAGTACAGCGCAGAAGTGAATTCAAATTCTCCTGGAGGGATTAGGAGGAACTTAACGGAGGACCATGGGGGAGAAGAAGGGGGAAAATAGTGGGGAGAGGGAGGGAGGCAAACCATGAGAGACTCTTGAATGCTGAGAACAAACAGAGGGCTGACAGGGGTGGGGGGGAGAGGAAGGGGGATGATGGGCATGGAGGAGGGCATTTGTGGGAATGAGCACTGGGTGATATATGGAAACCAACTTGACAATAAACTATTAAAAAAAAAAATTCTCCTGGAGGAGGATACTTTAAATCCAGACTCACATGATATTCCCACAGATTTAGATTAACTATATATGAGAAAATGAACAAAAAGTACAAAACACCCAAGGACATAAGTTAATGAGTAGGAATCAGACAAAGCAATAAACAGAGGATTTACATCCCCCAAGGACTTTACATTAGATTTATCAGACATTAGTCTTGAAACAACAAGAACATGAGCAAAGAACATGACATAAGGCAGATTATAAAAAGAACCAAACAAAATTTCTAGAAGTAAAAAAATATAAGCACTGAAGTTAAATTCTTAATAGACAGCTTAAACTGGGAGATTAGATTCAGCTGGAAAAAGAAAAAGTAAACTAGAAAGCAGATGGGAGAAATTATTGAGAAATAGAGAGTATATCTAAGTACATCATATAGTGAAAGTAGTAGGTTGAATTGTGGCTCCAAAAAGATATGTCCATATCCTAATCCTTGGAACTTGTATATGTGACTTTATTTGGACAAAAGGTCTTTGGAGAGGGAACAAAGTTAAGGATCTCAAGATGAGATATACAATGAAGTGTTTATAAAAGTAGAAGGAGGGGCGCCTGGGTGGCTTAGTCGGTTAAGCATCCGACTTTCGCTTAGGTCATGATCTCGCAGTTTGTGGGTTTGAGCCCCGCGTCGGGCTCTGTGCTGACTGCCAGCTCAGAGCCTGGAGCCTGTTTCAGTCTGTGACTCCCTCTCTCTGACCCTCCCTGCTCACGCTCTCTCTCTCTCTCCTAGAAATAAATTAAAAAAAAAAAAAAAATTAAAAAAAAAAAAAGTAGAAGGAAACTTGAGGTACAAACACAGGGGAGAAGATCATATACAGAGCAAGATGGAGGTCAACATTGAAGTTACAGCCAAGGAATGCTCAGGGTCACTGTTATAACAGCAGAAGTGTTAACAGAGATCACAGCAATAAAAATAAAGGTCTAATGGAGAAGGAAGGGGAAAATGTCATATTCTTCTGAAAGGATTCCTTGTTACATTTAAAAAAAAAAAAAGGAAGAGGAAGAAAAGGAAGAAATAGGGGAGGAGCAGGGGAAAGAAGAGGAAGAAAAAGAAATATTTAAGATTGTGACATTTCAGGGGCACCTGGGTGGCTCAGAGTGGCTCAGTCAGTTAAGTGTCTGCTCTGGATTTCAGCTCAGGACATGATCTCATGGTCATGAGATCAAGTCCCATGTCAGGCTCCATGCTGAGTGTGGGGCCTGCTTAGCATTCTCTCTCTCCCTCTCCCTCTGCCCCTTTCCCCCGCTTGCACTCTCTCTCTATCTCTGAAAAAAAAACCAATGATTATGACATTTCAATACTTGAACTAAAATGTGATGGAATGTGTGAAAGCTAAAAATGACACTCAAAAATAAAATATTTTCAGATCATTATGTACCTCAGTTCTTTTAGCATGCAATTGTACTTGTAAACTTTTCTTTCTTCTGACCTTTTCCTCTCCTGAAAAGTCAGAGGATTTTTCTTCTCCACATAGGAATACTGATGTTTCATACCTAAATTGCACAGAAAAAATGGAATAATTCCTGAGTTGCTTTTTTTTTCTTACTTTTTCTTTTTACCATCTTTTATTTATCAAAAGTTTCAAGCATATACAAAAGTAGACAGACTAATGTGATGGTCAGGGTGTCTGGGTGGCTCAGTTGCTTAAGTGTCCAACTTCAGCTCAGGTCACGATCTCACGGTTCATGGGTTCGAGCCCTGCATTGGGCTCTGTGCTGACAGCTCAGAGCCTGGAGCCTGCTTCAGAGTCTCTGTCTCCCTCTCTCTCTGTCCCTTGCCAATTTGTACTCTGTCTCTGTCTCTCAAAATTAAATAAACATTAAAAAGAAAAATGTAATGATCTTCCCATGTATCCATCACCCAGCTTTGATAATAGGCAATCCTATTTCAGCTATATCCTTACTCCCATTTCTTATTATTTTGAAGCAAATTCCAACATCATATTATTTCATGAGTGAAAATTTTAATACTAATTTCTACAGGTGTTTTTTCTTTTATAGTTTTTAGATTTTAATGTTTATTTTTGAGAGAGAGAGACAGAGCATGAGCAGGGGAAGGGCAGAGAGGAGAGACTCAGAATCTGAAGCAGACTCCAGGCTCTGAACTGTCAGCTCAGAGCCCGACACAGGGCTTGAACTCAGGAACCGCGAGATCATAACCTGAGCCGAAGTCAAATGCTTAACCAACTGAGCCACCCAGGAGCCCCAAGGCATTTTTTTCTTTTAAAAAACAAATTTAAAACACAATTATGACTCCTAAAAAGTTAACAGTGATTTCTTAGTATCATCAAACATAGTCAGTGTTCAAATTTCCAGTTGTTTCATAAGCGTCAAAATTTTTTAACAACTTTGCATCAGAATTCAATAAGGTCCCCATGACAGTTTATTGACTGATGTGTCTTTCGGATCTCTTTTTTATCTATAGGTTCTTTTTCCATGCCTTTTATCATCATCATCATCATCATCATCATCATCATCATCATTATCATTATTGCCAGGCAATTTGTCCTATAGATTTTTCAGTCTGGATTTTGCTAATTATATCACCAACATTGTAGGATTTTAAGACTTGATCAGATTAACTTCATTTTTTTCCCCCAGAACCACCATATAAATGGTGGTGCTTTCCACTGGAAGAAATATCATATACAAGTGGTTTTATGATTGTGGTATTACCTGCTATATGTGTAAACATAGTAACTAGACACAGCAAATCATCAGGGGTTATAAAATATTTATATATAAATCTATCATTCCTTCTTCACTTATTAGCTAGAATATTTATATAAAGAAAAACTTAGGTACTATTTGATTACTTAGTGGTATGATTCATATAGAAAGGTAGGATAAGTGCTTTACTCTTTCCCTTTTTTATGACTTTTCATAACACTGATTAGCTCATTTGTAACCTTCAATTGTGACAAAATAATTTTTATATCATTGTGAACACGTGGATTTAAATACATTAAATTCATTTTAATTCATTGTAATTAATTTCCTTGTTGATACTCTAATCAATAAGGTGGGAAGAGGTGGGAGCCTCTTTACGTAGGCTCTTGAATCCTTTTGCTACATCCCTGGTAGCACTCTTTGTTAGCTTACTTATTTCCATAGAACAAGATGCTCCAATCACCTGTAATATTTCCTTTCCCAAACCTGCAATCAGCCATTTCTCTAAAGAAATGTATCTCTTTAATAAGAAATGGTACTTTGGACTAAGGTCTGATTGCTAGAAGCTGAAGTGCTTTTTAATAATTATCCTGCTTACTTATTGGTTTTCTCTTCCTTCTGTTTCTTTTCTCTCATCTTCTTCTTGGACTGTCAAGAACGTTTGTAATGGACACATCCCATTAAACTATACAACAGTGAAATGAGTACATAGCCTGAGTTAAATTTGAAAGAGAAAATCTCTTAGAAATTGTATACTTTGCTTCAGGTAATCAAAGGTAGACCTAAATCTCAAGGACAACCCTAAAATTTGGGACCCTATAGATAAGAAAGAATTCTGAGCTAGACTTGACTCAAACTTATCTGCACATTGGAATCACCAATTGAGCTTTGTAAAATACTAACACCTGTGTCCCATTCCCAACTATGTGATTTAATTATTTGGGGGAATGGGCTGATACTTGTAATTTTCAAAAGATAGTCAGGTATTTATAGCAGCATTATCTACAATGCCAATTATAGAAAGAGCCCAAATGTCCATTGACTAATGAATGGATAAAGAAGATGTGGTGTGTTAGGGGTGCCTGGGTGGCTCAGTCAGTTAAGCATCTGAACTCTTGTTTTGTCTCAGGTCATGATCTCATGACTGACCTCTGCGCCCTCCTCTGCTTTCTCTCTCATGTGCACTCTCTCTCTTCCCCTAAAAATTAAAAAAAAATGTGGTATCTGTATACACACACACATACACACACACACACACACACACACACACACACACACACACACACACACACACCGGAATATTAGCCATAAAAAGGAAGGAAATCTTGCTATTTGCAGTAATGTAGATGGAGCTACAGAGTATTGTTTTAAGCAAAATAAGTCAGTCAGAGAAAGACAAATACCATATGATTTCACTCATATGTGGAATTTAAGAAACAAAACAAATGATCATAGAGGAAAAAGAGGAAAACCAAGAAACAGACTCTTAACTATAGAGAACAAATTCATGGTTACCAGAGGGGAAGTGCATGGGAGGATGGGTTAAATAGGTGATGGGGGGTTCCTGGGTGGCTCAATCCGTTAACCGTCTGACTTCAGCTCAGGTCATGATCTTGCAGTTCATGGGTTCAGGCCCTGCATCAGGCTCCATACTGTCAGTTTAGGGCCTGCTTCGGATTTTCTCAGTCTTTCCTTCTCTCTCTCTGCCCCTCTCCTACCTGCACTCTCTCTCAAAATGAATAAATAAACTTAAAGAAAAAAGGTGATGGGGATTAAAGGAATGCACCTGTGATGAGCACAGGGTGTTGTATGTAAGTGTTGAATCACTAAATCGTACACTAAAACTAATATTATACTATATGTTAACTGGAATTTACATTAAAACTTCAAAAAGATAGCCAGGTGATTTTAACGTGCAGACAAATTTGAGAATCACTATGCAAACAACCACAGGCTTGTTCCTATTCAGAACTTCCATCAATTGGTCTGTAACTCAGTATTTTACAAGAAATATCTTATTCTTCCTTATAAAAGAACCAAAAGCAAAACTAAAAGCTCTTTAGCAGAAGTGGCTCCTTCTTTTTAGAGTAACCTGCCATACAAGGGCTACCTAAGTGATACACAGGACAATGAATGGACTGAATCTATAACATCTTCAGATAAATTTGGCCCTAAGCAAAATTGTGATATTAGGGTAATTTTTATCGTGTGTCTCACTGCCCTTTCTTAGCAGGTACCTTGCCCTTCTTACTCTCTATCCCTTCAAATTCAATCCTCTAGATTCCTACCTTGAGACCGCCATTACATTGCTCTTCACCCCCCGAATCTGCCCTATGATTAGTCTCCTCTGCAGTCTTCCACTCACAAAGGCAATGACTTTAACTATTTTGATTAGAACCGAGAGTATAAAATACATTTCTACTGAGATGTAGTACATATGTGCAAAGAGAGAGAAGGGAAGTAATTTCACAAAATAATACTTATTACGTGAAAAACACTCTAATGTCTTCAATATCATTCTAATTTCTTTTTAAACAAAATACCAGTTAGTGATCTCCTAAGCTGATTTTATAACACACAAATGAGTCACAATCTACAGTCTACTACTACTTTATATCCCCCATCATCTCCCTATATATCTCCATTGAGATCTTCATATTTCTGGAATAATTATAATTTCCATAGTACTACATGATGTTTCAAATCTTTTATCATTTTTCTAAAGTATAAGTGTGTGTTTGTTATGAGTTTCCTCAAAGATTTTATAGAATTGGGATGACTTACTATAAATAATGAATAAATGAAAATATTTGTTCTGCATCCTATTCCTCTAGGGCATTGTGTCTCCGCAGGTAACCTATTTTATAGAGTGCTAATGAAAGAATGTGAAGGAATACTTCCACCATCTCCCATTCCTTCCTAGGTGACAAGTTTTATTGTGATGTTATAAAAATAATTATTTTGCCTTTTGTCACCGAACATAAAGGAGTAGTGGGAACCTCCATGAGATTATCACCGGATTTGTCAGCAGGAACCTTGCAGGCCAGAAGGGAGTGGTATGGTATATTCAAAGTGCTGGGGGTAAACAAAAACCACCAACCAAGAATACTCTACTCCACAAAGCTGTCCTACAGAATTGAAAGACAGTTTTCCAGACAAAAAAGGACTTAAAGGAGTTCATCACAATAGATAGACTGGCCTTATAAAAAAATGTTAAAGGGAGTTCTTCAAGCTAAAATGAAAGGATGCTAATTAGTAACATGAAAACAAATGAAAGTGTAAATTCCACTGGTAGAGGTAAATATACAGTTAAATTCAGAATACTCTAATCTTGTAATGGTGGAAGGTAAATCACATATAACTCTCATTTAAATGTTAAAAGATAAAAGTATTAAAAATAACTATAACCAGAATAACCTGTTAATGGATACACAGCATATAAAGATGTAAATTGTGACATCAAAAACAAAATAAGAGTGAAGTGTAAAAATGTTGAACTTTTGTATACATTTGAAGTTAAGTTGTTACCTGCTTAAAATAGGCTTATAGGATGTTTTATATCAGCCTTATGGTAAACACAAAGCAAAAACCTACAGTAAATACACAAAAGGTAAAAAGAAAGGAATCAAAATATATTACTAGAAGGGTGCCTGTCTGGTTTAGTCAGTGGAGCATGTGACTCTTGATCTCGAGGTTGTAAGTTCAAGCCCTACATTGGTTGTAAAGATTACTTTAAAGTTAAAAAAAAAATAAGTATATCACTAGAGAAAATCATCAAATCACCAAGGGAGAGAGCAAGAGGAAGAATCAAAGAAACCACAAAACAGCCAGAAAATAAGCAACAAAATGGCAAAAGTCCATACCTGTCAAAGACTACCTTCAATGTAAATGTATTAAATTCTCCAATTGAAAGACATAGAGTGGCTGAATAGATTAAATGAAAAAAGAAAAAGAAAGACCCAACTATCTGCTGCCTCTAAGAGACTCACTACAGCTTAAGGACACATATAGACTCAAAGTAAAGGGAAAGAAAAAGATGTTTTTTCTTTTCTTGGAAACCAGAAAGAGGGCAACGGTAGTTATATATAGACAAAATAAATTTCAATATATATATATTTTTTGGTTTTGGGGTTTAAAAAAGTCTTTTTAACATTTATTTATTTTTGAGAAAGAGAAAGAGACAGAGTGTGAGCAGGAGAGGGGCAGAAAGAGAGGGAAATAGAGCATCCAAAGCAGGTGCCAGACTCTGACCTGTCAGCACAGAGACCAACACGGAGCTCAAACCATGAACCACTAGATCATGACCTGAGATGGTGTCAGCTGCTTAACCGACTAAGCCACCCAGGAACCCCTCAATATGTGGGGCTTTTTAAAAATGTTTATTTTTGAGAGAAAGAGAGAGAGAGAGGGAGAGAGAGAGAGAGAGAAAGCATTATTGGGGGAGGGGCACAGAGAGACAGAGACAGAGAATTTGAAACAGGCTCCAGGTTCTGAGCTGTCAGCACAGAACCCAACATAGGACTCGAACTCATGAATCATGAGATCATGACCTGAGTCGAAGTTGACTGCTTAACTGACTGAGCCACCAAGGCGCTTCACTCACTGCATGTTTTTTTTTCTTTTTTTTTTTTTATTACTAGGAGAGAGAAACAGTGTGAGCAGGGGAGGGTCAGAGAGAGAGGGAGTCACAGACTGAAACAGGCTCCAGGCTCCGAGCTGGCAGTCAGCACAGAGCCCGACGCGGGGCTCGAAACCACAAACCGCGAGACCATGACCCAAGCGAAAGTCGGACGCTTAACCGACTAAGCCACCCAGGCACCCCTCACTGCATGTTTTTAAGTCAAAAATTATAACAAGAGACAAGAGTCATTACATACTGAGAAAGGGGTAAATTAATCAAAAGGATATAGCAATTGTAGTATTTATGTATCCAACATTAGAGCACCTAAATATATAAAACAAGTATTAATAGATCTGAAGAGAGAAATAGACAGCAACCTAGCAATAATAAGGGGCACTTAAATATCCCACTTTCAACAACTGATAGATCAACCAGACAGAAAAATGAAGGAGAACATTGGACTGACTTCACCTATACCAGATACCAAATAGACCTAACAGACGTATAGAGAATATTCTATGCAACAGCAGCAGAATATACATTTTTCTCAAGCATACATCCAACATTCTCCAGGAGAGATAATTTGTTAGCCCACAAGCCTTTAAAATCTTAAGAAGATTGAAATCATATCAAACATCTTTTCTGACCACAAAGGCATAAAATAAGAAATCAATTAAAAGAAAAAAATTGAAAAAATCATAGATATGTAGAGATTAAACCATATGATCCTGAACAAACAATTGGTCAAAGAGAAAATCAAAAGGAAAATAAAAAATATCTGGAAACAAAGTAAATGAAAACACAATATACCAAAACTTACTGGATGCAGCAAAAGCTGTTCTAAGAAAAACATTTATAGAGATAAATACCTATATAAAGAAAAAAGAGGGGCACCTGGGTGGCTCAGTTAGTAGAGAGTCCGATGGGCTCAGGTCATGATCTCACATGACAGCTGATAACACAGATCCTGGAGCCTGCTTTGGATTCTGTGTCTCCCTCTCTCTCTGCCCCTCCTCCACTCACTCTGTGTCTCTCTGTCTCTCAAAAGTGAATAAACATTAAAAAATTAAATTAAAAATAAAAGCAATAAGAAAGATTTCAAATAAACAACTTAATTTTATACCTAAAGGAACTAAGCCTAAAGTTAATAGAAGTAAGGAAATAACAAAGCTCAGAGCAGAAATAATGAAGTATAGATTAAAAAGATGATAGAAAAGATCAAAGAAGCTAAGAGTTTGTTTTTTGAAAAAATAATCAAAATTGACAAATCTTACTAGACTAAGAAAAAAGAGAAGACAAATGAAATCAGAAATAAAGAGGAAACATTCAACTGAAAACAGAAATACTAAAGCTCATAAGAAACTGCTATGAACAATTATATGCCAACAAATTAGATAATCTAAAAGAAATGTATAAATTTCTAGAAACATACAAGAGTGAATCATGAAGAAATAGAAAATCTGAACAGACCAATTATTAGTAAAGAGACTGAATCAGTAATCAAAGACCTTTAAACAAAATCCAAGATGGCTTCACTGGTGATTTCCACTAAATATTTAAAGAATTAATGCCAATCCTTCTCAAACTCTTCCCAAAAATTGAAGAGGAGGGAAAACTTCCAAACTTGTTTTATGAGGCCAGCATTACAGAGAGCAAAGCCAGACAAGGACACTACAAGAAAAGAAAATTGTAGTCTAATATCTCTGATAAACACAGATGCAAAAATTCTCAACAAAATACTGGCAAACCTATTTCAACAGTACATTAAGAGGATCATATACCATGATCTAGTGGGATTTATGTCTGGAATGCAAGGATGGTTCAACATAGGCAAAACAGTAAATATGATACACCATAGTATAGGGAAAAACCCATTCTTCTTCTGTGTTTCTCCTTTACTCTCTCACTACTACCCCACTCACAACACTTCTGACGCCAGATCTGTGAGGTATTCTTCCTTACCACCAAGTAATTCTCTGCCACACCATCTGAGTGTCCTACAATTTACCTCAATTCTAACACTATCTACTTGGTTACACTGTCAGATTCCACAGGTTAAGGACTCAGTCCTACAAGACCGCCCCCACCCTACTTGTGCCCATCACAACTCCAGGCTGTGACCTGTGCTTCAGACTCATCACCTGTAAATCAGAGGCTCCCACAAGGCCCTCCTTGGGTTTGATTAATGTGCTAGAAGAGCTCACAGAACTGAAAAAAAAAGAGTTACTTATGTTTATCAGTTTATTTTTCAAATATGATAAAAGATACAGATGAATAGCCAGGTGAAGGGATACACAGGGCAAAGTCTTGCAGGATCTCAGCACAGATTTGGGAGTGTATCAACCTCCTGATATGTAGATGTGTTTACCAACCTGTAAGATCTCTGAATAGGCCTAAACTATTGAGATTTTTATGGAGCTTTCTTTATGTAGGCATGATCAATTATTAATTCCATTTCTAGTCCTCTTCCCCTCTCTGGAGAACTTTTAGGCTGGTGAACACATCCACAGACTGAGAGGGTGACACACCCCAACCTCATGGAGACATAAGCTCCTGTGCTTGGACCCTTGCCCAGTGGATATCTTCATGTGACTCGTCTTCTGTATACTCTGTCATGTCCTTTAATAAACTGGTGAACATAAGTAAGTGTTTCCCTGAGTTTTGTGAGCTGCTCTAGCAATTAATTAAACCTGAGGAGGGGTCAGGGGAACCTCTGATTTGTATCCAAGTCAAACAGATGTTGTGGGGAACATGGAGCTTACTATTTGAGATTGGCATATAAAGTGTGGGGGGTAGTCTTATGGGACTGAGCTGTTAACCTGTGGGATTTGCTGTTATCTCCATGTAGACAGTATTAGAACTGAGTTAATTTGTAGTACATCTAGTTGTCACAGAATTCCTTGGTGTAGGAGAAACCTAAGTCTTCGGTGTCAAAAGAGTTGTGAGTGTGGTAGCAGCATGACAGTAAAAGACAAACACAAGAGAAGAACTGAAGTTCTTCCTAACACAACCACATTAACAAAATGAAGGAGAAAAATCACGTGGTCATTTCAAAATTTGCAGAAAAGCATTTGATAAAAAAAAAAAGAAAAAGCATTTGATAGTATTCAACGTTCTTTCATTATAAGAAATCTCAACAAAGTGGATGTAGAAGAAATATATATCAATACAATAAAGCCCATATATGACAAGCCCAGAGCTAACATACTAAATGATAAAAAACTGAAAGCTTTCCCTCTAAGATCAGGAACAAGAGAAGGGTGCCCACTCTCGCCACTTTTATTCAATACAGTACTGGCAATCGTAGCCAGAGCAACTAGTCAAGAAAATGAAATAAAAGGAATTCAAGCTGGAAAGGAAGAAGTTAAACTGTCTCTGTTTCCAGGTGGCATGATCTTTTATATAGAAATCCCTACATATTCCACCAAACAACAGTTAGAACAAATAAATTCAGTAAAGTTGAAGATTACAAAATCAATATACAAAACTCAGTTGTATTTCTATACACTAACAACAAACTATCAGAAAGAGAAATTAAGAAAACAATCACATTTACAACAGCATCAAAAAATAAAATATTTAGAAACATATTTAACCAAGGAGGTGAAAGATTGGTACACTGAAAACCATAAAACATTAATGACAAAAACTGAAGACACAAATAAATGGCAGAATATTCTGTGTGGACTGGAAGAATTAATACTGTTAAAATGTCTACACTAACCAAAGTGATCTAGAGATTCAGTGCAATTCCTATCCAAATTCCACTAGCATTCTTTTCTGCAGAAATAAAATAATTTGTATAGAATCACAAGAGACCTCAAAGAGCTAAAGCAATTTTGAGAAAGAAATAGTAACACTTGTAGAACACAGTAAGCTCTTTGACACTGGTCTTGACAATAATGTTTTGGATTTGACACAAAAAGCAAAGGCAACAAAAGTAAAATTAAAGTGGGACTACATCAAACTAAAAAGCTTCTAGACAGCAAAGGAAATCATTAGCAAAATGAAAAGGGAATATATAAACTGGGAGAAAATATTTGCAAACGATATATCTGATGAGTTAATATTCAAAATATACAAGGAATTCATACAACTCAATAACATAAAGTAAATAATCCAATTTTAAAAGGACTTGAATAGACATTTTTCAAAAAAAAAAGACATACAAATGCCCAGCAGGTACATGAAAAGGTGCTCAGGGAAGGTGCAAATCAAAACCACAATGAGGTATCATCTCACACCTGTTAGAATGGCTGTTTTTAAGGAAACAAAAAACAACAGTATTGGCAAGAATGTGGAGAAAAGGAAACACTTGTGCACTGCTGATGGGGATGTAAATTAGTGCAGCCACTATGGAAAACAATGTGGAGGTGCCTCAAAAAATTAAAAATATAGCTATAATATTTCTGGATATATATGTGAAGGCAATGAAAACATTACCTCAAAGAGATATCTGCACTCCTATATTCTTTTTTTTTTTAATGTTTATTTATTTTTGGGAGAGAAACAGAGCATGAGTAGGGGAGGGGCAGAGAGAGGAGGAGACACAGAATCCGAAGCAGGCTCCAAGCTCTGAACTATCAGCACAGAGCCCAACACGGAGCTCAAACTCATGAACTGCGAGATCATGACCTGAGCTGAAGTTGGATACTTAACTGACCAAGCCACTCAGGTGCCTCCTGCACTCCTATATTCATCACCACATTATTCACAGTAGCCAAGGTATGGAAACAATCTCAATATCTATCAACAAGTAAATGGCTAAACATGTGATCACACACACACACACACACACACACACACAAATACTATCCAGCTACAAGAAAGAAGGAAATCCTGCCATCTGTGATCACATGGGTGGACCTTGAGGGCATTAGTTTAAGTAAAATAAGTCAGACAGAGAAAGGCAAATACGGGATGATCTTATTTATACGTGGACTCTAAAAAAAGCCAAATTCATAGAAACAGAGAGTAGAATGGTGGTTTTCAAGGACTGGAGATGGGGGAAAGAAGAAGAGGGAGAGGCTGGTAAAAGGGTACAAACTTTCAGTTAAAAGATAAATAAGGTCTATGGGCCTAATGTATTTTATGGCTATAGTTGATAACACTATACTGTACAATTGAAATTTGCTAAGAGTGGAGCTTAAGTGTTCTCACCGACATAATAATAAAAAGTAAATAAGGTAAATATGTGAAATGAGTAAAAAGTGGTAATCATTTCACAATGTGCAATATTAAATCAACACTTGTACACTTAAATATATTATTTTGTCAAAAAAAGACAAACTTGCAGACATATGGATAATTGCTCTCCTATAACTAGAAGCCCATGGGGACTTATAGGCTTCCATATAGCTGTGAGAGGAGTGAGAGAAATTTTTTAAAAATGGCTACCTAGCAATTAAAACTATACTGAAAGAATGGCCACAAATATGCATGATCCTCTACATTTGGTACGTTATAAGAACACAGGAGCTATGGTTCTCTCAAGCTTGCAGAAGTATAATTCAATTAAGTTCAGAGTTTAACTTACATTTTTTTGTGCTCCAGTCTCAAACCCCTAACTTCATGAGAAATTCTCTTCTGTGTCATTTTAGAAAACTTGATGTCTTTCTTGTTGTCAATATGTCTCGATGGCAAGTTGGCTGCAAAAGAATTACAACCTTCATCCGATAAATCAGTATTTTCTTCTGCCTGGGGAGTAACCAAGAGTCACAGTCAACTATATTCTCTTTGCACAAGTTCAGTATGACCTTCTGGGTCAAGTCATTCATTGTAGATACGTATTTTCTCTAAAATGATGCTACCAGACAGAATTCTGTTGCAAAGGATTTAATTATCAGTGCATTAGTTCAGATTAGGTACATATTCTAAACATCACCAACTATCCTTGGTGCATTATGCAGTTATGAAATGCCCAGCATTCATGAATGTTTCTAACAGTTGTGGAATCTAGTTCTTAAGGCATCTTTAAACTTACTTCATTAAATTAAAAACTCTTCTCTACATCCACTATCAAGAGGATGAGAAGACAAGACACAGACAGAGGGTAACTATTTAGAAAAGACATGTATGATCATGGGCTGTACTCAAAGTATTGTTGTTTTATATATTCAAAAATATATACAAAGAACTCATAACAATAAGAAAAAGCACAACCCAACTTAAAAATGGGCAAAAGATCTTAACAGACATTTTACCGAAGATGTACAGATGGCAAACAAGAACATGAAAAGATGCTCAACATCATGTTATTAGGGAATTATAACTTAAAACATCAAGATACCACTACACATCTATTACCATGGCCAAAAATCAAAATACTGACGAAACCAAAAGCTGGCAAGGATGTGGAGCAAGATGAACTCTCATTCATTGCTGGTGGGAATGCAAAATGGTACAACCACTTGGAAAGATGGTTTGGTGGTTTCTTACAAAACTAAACATATTTTTACCATATTTTGCAGCAGTTATAAATATCTTACTGGTATTTACCAAAGGGGTTGAAAACATATATCCACACAAAAACCTGCACACAGATGTTTATAACAGCCTTATTCAGAATTGCCAAAACTTGGAAAATAACAGTGCCCTTCAGTAGATGAATGGATAAATGAACTGTGGTACATGTAGAAAATGGAATACTATCTGGCACTAAAAAGAAAGGAACTATCAAGCCATGAAAAGACATGGAGGAAACTTAAACTTCATATCACTAAGCAATCCATCTGCAAAGGCTACATGCTGTATGATTCCAACTATACAACATTCTGAGTAGGTGAAACTATGGAGACTAAAAACAAACCAGTGGTAGCCAGTGAGGGAGGGGGAAGATGAATAAGCAGAGCAAAGAAGATATGTAGGGCAGTGAAACCATCCTATATATTTTAATAATGGTTACATGTCATTATATATTTGTCCAAACTCAAAGAATTTACAATACTGAATCAATCCCAATGTAAAGCATGGACTTTGGGTGATAAAGATATGTCAGTGTATCTACATGTATAGAGGCAGGAGGTATATGGGAACTCCCCACTCAGTTTTTCTGTGAATCTAAAACTGCCCTAAAAGTCTATTGAGAAAAATAAAACAGCTATATTGCTTCTAAATAGACACCTCCCCCTCCAAAAAAGGAACTAGACCCTAGGAGCAATGAACATGTTTAGAAAAAGAGGAATGAAGTTAGAAATATACTCTTTTGAAATGTGGCTGTTTGCAGGTCATCTAGGCTGTTTGCAGTGGGTTAAGCATCCAGCTCTTGGTTTCAGTTTACGACATAATCTCACAGTTCATGAGTTGGAGCCCTGCATCAGGCTCTGTGCTGACAGTGTGGAACCTGCTTGGGAGTCTCTCTCTCTCTGCCTCTCCCCTGCTCTCTCTCTCTCTCAAAAATAAATAAATTTTAAAAACATGGCTGCTTGCTTTAAACAACTGGACTGCATCTAACTGAACAAATTATAAAGGCAACTTATAAAGCAGATCACTAAGGGAGTTTAGAGAATCTTATTTCTACACAAAATGGAAATTAATGGAACTATTTCAGTGACTTTTACAGTCTGCATACATTCATTTTACTGTAGAGGCACAACTTTAACAAGTTGCTTCAAAAAGGCAATTTGATTTGCTACCCTAATGAAATATTTATTAGGAATGATGAAAAGTTTCCTAGAGATGTTGAGAAAAATGACTCAAAATAGAAACCAAGAAAATAATAGGAGGAAGATCTAAAAATATAGAGAGGTACAAAAACCTGTTATCAAAGACCAGATGAACAAAAGCAGTCAAATAGTGAACAGAAACTTTGATGATACAGAAAAGGAAGGAAATAATTCTGTGGTTAAAGATGAACCAACTGGAAGTATAAACTATATAGCCTAAGGAAGACAAACTGGTATGATATATTAATACTGTTAATTATTTTAACTTTTAAGAATTCATTTTCCTAATCAGCTCATGAGGGGATGATCAACAAAGTATTAAGTATAAAAAGGTGGAACAGGTTAATATACATATCACACATCTTGGTACTTAGCAAGACACCTTGAAATTGATTTTTGGGGGTGTGCTTGGGTGGCTCAGGTGGTTTTGCTTTTAATTTTTTTTAAAGTTTATTTATTTTCGAAAGAGTAAGAGACAGAGGTGAGTGGGAGAGGGGCAGAGAGAGAGGGAGACACAGAATCTGAAGGAGGCTCCAGGTTCTGAGCTGTCAGCACAGAGCCCACACAGTGCTTAAACTCAGGAACCATGAGATCATGATCTGAGCCAAAGTTAAATGCTTAACCTACTGAGCCGTCCAGGCACCCCTAACTTTTTATTTCAGCTCAGGTCATGATCTCACAGTTTGTGAGATCCAGTCCCACATCACGATCTCCACTGACAACACAGAGCCTGCTTGAGATTCTCTCTCTGCTTCTCTCTTCCCCTCCCCAACTCATGTTCTCTAGCATGCATATGTTCTCTCTCTCTCTCTCTCTCTCAAAATAAATAAATAAACGTTAAAAAATTGTTTAAATTCCTTTTGGATTACAGTATAGGTACATGTCTTATATGGTGGCACCATACCCATTAAAAGCATAAATTTAAACGGTTAAGACCCTCAGTTGACAATACTGAATTTCACCTGAGCCTTGTGCTCCCACAAAATAGTGAAGATTAAAGAAATCCCTTCACCCTTTTGTGTTCTGGAAAATGGCTTGCTGCAAGGCATCACCCTTCCCTATATGCTTCTGGTAAAACTCACAGATGTCCCCTTGTTTACCTATGACAAGGCCAAACACCTTCAAAATTCCTTTTCTTTGCTTCATGAATTATTAGCTAAACTGTTTTAACCCCACTAATTAATCAGAACAAAATGCTTGTTAGCCTAACTTTGGTTAAGCTTTTCTCCTTCCTCTAGGCCCCTAAAATATTCTCTGATCTGTTTGTCTCATCATGCCACTCTTTTATCCCACTTCCTCATATCCAGTTCTTCTTAGCCTTGTTGACTCCTCTCCATAAAAGAAAAGTCATTTTTGTCTAGCCCTTGAGATGCTTGCAGATCTTATGGTCACAGTCTTCCCCCTCCTGCTATTTCAATGAATAGTCCCTTTCCTCCTTTGCAATAATCCTTTTGGATAAAGTCTTGCCTTACTAAGTCCAGGTTTGTTTTTTATTTGACACAATACTGGCCAATGGATAAGAACATGCTCTGAATCACAGGTAAGAAGGCTAGATAAACTTGGTATCGTTTATAGTACCCTCTGGTTAGACTCCCACATCATGAATTATGTTACCTACAACCTTTATTTTACAATCCTTTATTCTCCTGAAAAATTATCCCAGTCCCTACCCCTCAAAATACTCTCACCATACACCATGGACCTCTTGATACAACACAGGTTGCTGGGATGAAAGTTCATCATATGCCCACTAAAAGACCTCAAAAGTCTCCTTAGTTATTAAGAGATCCTATAACTATATTGCTCTATTATCTGCTTACTGATTATGGATGTGAGATAATATAAACTAATTTTTAATGTAAACTAATTTTTTTAAAAAAAAAGAAAAGGAAGGAGACCTTAGAAACTGTTTTTGAAAAAATACCTGGCAGAATAGAGGTACTTTAGTTTCCATTTTTCAGTTTAGAGGTAAATTCTGCCCTTGAGGACTCAAAGGCCTTGATGAACAAGTATGAATGAGCACAAACAGATTTCCTGCCAAAAAAAAAGATGAGAAAAATCATATGCCTGCTTAAGAGACTGAGGTAATTATATTTACCTACCTGAAGTTACCCCGGTAATGTAACACAGTATAATACCAAATAGATAATCCCCAAGCCATACATGTGTACAAAGGCTAGAAAAAGCAGTCAGTAGATTGTAATTCACAGAAGATCATCCAGTCCCTTAAATTTACCTTTTGTGGTATAAGAAGTAGAGAAATCCCAAACAAATGACATAAAAAGCAGAGAAATCCAGTTATATTTATTTATTCAAATAAACCCAGAGAAACAAAACTACTAACATGGCAGCAATCACCAATGTTATTAAACACTTACTATATACTAGACATTATGATAAACACTTTAACATAAATTATTTCAGATATCTTTTAAGAAGTTATCATTATCTTTATTATACCAATGAGGAAAATAAGACTTAGATCAAGTTGTCCAAGATTACACAGCCAACAAATAGAGAAGTCAGAAATCGAAGTCAGCCAGCCTACTCAAGAGCCCACGGTCTTCAGCACCCTGTAACATCATCTCTTGAAAAAATACTATTGCAAACAAAAGATGCCTTAGCCTGTTTTAAACCAAAGACTTCCACATCATATACCAAACAATTTAGAAATTCCCCACATTTTCACAGTTTTTACTCATATATGAGTTACACTGGATGTGCTATTTATTACATTGCTAGTTTTATTACATTGTTACAATTATCAGTGTCATTTTCATACCATGAAGTTTAACTATAAGTATTAATATTTTAAACAAGATAGTACTTTAAAATCATTTATTTCTGAAATGTTATACTAACTGCTGTTAAATGTGATAGGTCCAACCAACATTCCTGGAATTCAAAACATGTTAAAAATAAAATGAAACCATGTGACAAATACCCATCTCAGAAGACACTAGATGGCTAGGAAGGTTTCCCCAGCAACCCACTCTATGTAACCTCTTCTAGATCTTCTCTAATGAGTTCAGTCTTTACCTTGAAACTACTTGGTATAGTACAGTCTTCGCCATTGTTACTGCCTTCACTATTCAACTAGCATTAATCATTTGCCTTGTATTTTTATTTATCACATATACATCTCCTATAGCAACTATAACCTAAATTTCATAGATGGACTGAAAGGAATGGATTGGTATCTTATTATTCTTTGAATTATTTCTCACAATAATTACCAAAATGCTATATGTATAAAACAAAAGAAGGAAGGAAAGAAGGGAGGGAGTAAGAAAGGGAGGAGCTAAGGAAGGAAGGCATTTCCTCCCTTTGGAACTTACTCACCAAGAGCTTCTTAAGTTATTTAAGTACTTAATTAAGCACAGTAAAAGCTTTATTTAAATAAACTGTGAAAGGAAGAACTGTTTCATAATTTTTTAACTATCAAAAACTTGACTGGTTTTAGTCTGTTGGATGAATCAAATACCACATACCCCTCTCCAAGTTAAGAGAAAAAATAGGAATATGAATAGTAAGTCTCTTCCCCATAAATTGACAAAAAAAATTGTTTCTCGACTCTTTCAATCCTTTGACACATATATGAACTTGCAAGGACAAACCAAGACAAATGTATCCCACTTCTCCAGTCTATCAATTCATCTCTCCATCCATGAATTCAACATATATATACTGTGTGCTTACTATGTACTAGGCTTTCCTCCAGGCTCTGGGGATATAGCAGTGAAAAAACAGGAAAAAATAAATCCTGCTTCTTGTGGAGCTTACATTCTAGTCAAGGAGAGACAATAAAATAGATAAATAAGTAAAATATGTAGTATGTTATCTGTAAGAAGTACTAAAGGAAAAAAAAAACAAAGTAGGGGAGAGGAATGTGAAGTGCAGTGTTGGGGAAGAGAAGCAGGGAACAGATAGGGTAGCCAAGAAAGACCTTACCTAAGAGGGAGACTTGTGCATACAGATCTGAAGGAATGAAAGCAGGAAGCCAATGAATATCTTAGGGGAAAGCATTTCAGCCAGAGAAAATCAAGTACATAGGCTCAGAAGTAAGAAGGAGCTTCACTGTTCAAGGAACAGTGGGAAGGCTCATAAAGCTAAAGCAGAAAAAGCAAAGTAAAAGGAGGAGGAGAGGGGATCAGAGGGGTCAAGGGAGGGGGGACAGAAACAGAGGGCCCCCAAATCTGAGATGGGAATCCATGAGAGTGTTTTGAGGAGAGAGATAACATGATGTAAAATCCTTTCTGAAAGGATCACTCTAGTTGTTACAAGAAGGAAAATCAGGTGGGTCTAGATTCCTAAAAGCAAAGTGGAAAAAAGTACTTCAAAAGAATGAGCAATCGGGGTGCCTGGGTGGCTCAGTTGGTTAAGAGTCTAACTCTTGATTTCAGCTCAGGTCATGATCTCAAGGTTCATGAGGTCGAGCCCCTCATCCAGCTTTGCACTGACAGTCCAGACTCCTTGGGATTCTCTCTTTCCCTCTCTCTCTCTGCCCCTCCCCTGCTCCCTCTTTTTTTCTCTCTCTCTCTCAAAATAAATTTCAAAAAAAAAGAAGAATGAGTAACCGGCTGTGACAGATGCTGCCAGTAGGTGAAGTAAGAGGAGAACTGAATGGCTGATTAGGTTTTCCAACATGGAGGACACCAACGGCCCCAAGAGGAGCCATTTGCATATATGGTAAGGAAATGGTGTCCTGGGAGTGAGTTCAAGAGAGCCTACTTTTATTTTAAGTAGGCTCCACACCCAGTGTGGGGCTTGAACCCACAACCCTGACACCAGGAGTCACATGCTCTACCAACTGGCTTAGGAGGATAAAAGAATTAATAGCCCAAGGGTACCTGATAAGGTTGCCAGGCAGCATCAAGGGCCCCTTGAGGAAAGGGTCGTAAGTAAGTCGAACCAGGAATCAAAGTTGTGGTTTTTTTTCTTTAGCTCTGTTCAATGCAGAAATGCTGGCACTGAGTCAAGAGATCTAGATTTAATCTAGGACTATGATTTATCCAAGAAAGTAAAATTAACTGAAAATGTGATAAGAGAACTGGGGGGAAATGCAAGGGAGTGGTTTAAATTATTAACCATGTAACAAACTGAGTAGGTGGGTGGGGAATAAGGATGAAAGTGGGTGAGTAACATTAAAAAAAAAAAAGGTAGATTGAAGATCCTGGTAGGGTCCAAGGATTGTTAGAGTCAGAGTGAGCTTGAAAGACAGGAATGTGATGATTGGAGAGTGAGATATACAGTATTCTCCCACCTTACACATGGGGATCTGTTCTAAGACCCTCAGTGGAAGCCTGAAACTACAGAGTAGCAAACCCGGGATATATCGTTTTTACCTAAACACACATATCTATGATAAAGTTTAATTTCTAAATGAGGCACAGTAAGAAATTAACAATTAATAATAAATTATAACAATATGCTGTACATCCCTCCTCATCAGGGAAATACAAATCAAAACGACACTGAGATATCACCACCTCACGCCAGTCAGAGTGGCTAAAATGAGCAAATCAGAGAACTCTAGATGCTGGCGAGGATGTGGAGAAACGGACACCCTCCTACACTGTTGGAGGGAATGTAAACTGGTACAGCCCCTCTGGAAAACAGTGTGGAGGTTCCTCAGGAAACTAACAATAGAACTCCCCTATGACCCAGCAATAGCACTGCTAGGAATTTACCCAAGGGATACAGAAATGCTGACGCATAGGAGCACATGTACCCCAATGTCCATAGCAGGACTCTCCACAATGGCTAAAACACAGAAAGAGGCTAAGTGTCCATCAACGGACGAATGGATCAAGAAGATGTGGTTTATCTATACGATGGAATACTACATGGCAATGAGAAAGAATGAAATCTGGCCTGTGTAGCAACATGGATGGACCTTGAGGGTGTTATGCTGAGCGAAATAAGTCAGGCAGAGAAGGACAAATATATGTTTGCACGTATAGGAGGATTAGGAGGAACTTAACAGAGGACCAAGGGGGAGAAGAAGGGCGGAAATGGTGGGGGAAAGGAGAGAGGCAAACCATGAGAGACTCTTGAATGCTGACAAAAACTGAGGACTGATGGATGTGGGGGGAGGGGGATGGGCATGGAGGAGGACACTTGTGGGGATGAGCACTGAGTGTTATGTGGAAACTAATTTGACAATAAACTATTTGTAAAAAAAAAAAGTAAATTAAATTTTTTTTAAAAAGTTAAAAAAAAAAACAATATGCTGTAATAAAAGTTATGTGAATGCGGACTCTCTCAAAATATCTTATTGTACTGTACTCACACTTCTTGTGATGATGTGAGATGATAAAAGGTCTATATGATGAGATTAAGTAAGATGGATGATGCAGACATTGTGACCTAGTGTTGGGCTACTGCTGGCCTTCTAATGATAGGTCAGGAAGACCATCTGCTGAACCACAGTTGACCATGGGTAACTGAAACCATGGAAATCAAAATAAGGGGGTACTAATGAGAATAAAGTGGGGTCTACTAAAATAATGGGGTTGCAATTATTGGTAATACAAGATTGAGAATATGAAAAAGGGAACAAGTGACGGAAGAAAGGTTAAATAACTGTAGGAAGACAGGAACTGAGAGCTCAGAGTACTGGAAGGAGCACCTACATGAATGCTAAAATCACAAGAATCATGACAGGAGTAGAGTTAGAACAGTAGAAAGCCAGGAGCTGAAATTTAACTAAAGCAACAAGGAGTAGTAGTAGGTGGTATAATCTGATAATGCGAGATGCAGAACTGAGCATTTTGAGAATGGAATGAAGAAATGTCTGGAAGGCGTCATCTACTCACCTTCTGGTCCCAGCGGTACTAGGAGAGTGAGAGAGAAAACAGCCACCACCAGCCATACATGTGGTCTGCCCACCACACTCCTAGATACAGACAGTCTTTTCTCATTTTCCCTTGCATCTTGGTGCTCACGATCTGATTCATCAAAGACTACCAAAAAGAAGTGAGGAAATTCAAAACCGTCTGATACATCACAAGGATTTTTTAAAGTATCATGACTGATTCAGTCCCTATGGAGATCAAGCCATCATATTATTACTAAAGGGTTTTCCATTCCTTGGCAGAGTAGAGAATTTTCAAAATGTTATAATTTAATAGATATGTTAAAATTAGGGGAGGAAGACATACAGATAGCCAACAGACACATGGAAAGATGCTCAACACCACTCATCATCAGGGAAATACAAATCAAAAGCACAATGAGGTATCACCTCACACCTGTCAGAATGGCTAAATTCAAAAACACAAGAAACAAATGTTGGTGAGGATATAGGGAAAAAGGAATCCCTGTGCTCTGTTGGTGAGAATGCAAGCTGGTGCAGCCACTGTGGAAAACAGTACAGAGGTTCCTCAAAAAGTTAAAAATAGAATTACCCTATGATCCAGTATCATACTATTACATATTTACCCAAATAATACAAAAACATGGATTCAAAATGATATTTGGGGGCACCTGGATGGCTTAGTCGGTTAAGGAGCTGACTGGCTCTGGTCATGGTCTTGTGGTTTGTGAGTTCGAGCCCAGCATCAGGCTTTGTGCTGACAGCTCAGAGCCTGGAGCCTGTTTCAGAGTCTGTGACTCCCTCTCTCTCTGACCCTCCCCTGCTCACCCTGTCTCTCTCTCTCAGAAATGAAAAAAAAAAAAAAAAAGAAGAGGTAGAATATATATACACCATGGAATATTACTCAGCCATAAAAAAGAATGAATAATCTTGCCATTTGCAATAGCATTGATGGAGTTAGACAGTATAATGCTAAGTGAAATAAGTCAGAGATAGACAAATACCACAATTTCACTTATATGTGGAATTTAAGAAACAAAGGGGAAAAAAGAGAAAAACCAAGAAACAGACTCTTACCTATAGAACATAAACTAAGTGGTTACAAGAGGGAATGGGTCAAATAGGTGAAGGGATTAAGAATACATTTATCATGTTGAGCAGTGAATAATGTATACAATTGTTGAATACTGTACACCTAAAACTAACACCTTATGTTAACTACTGAAACTTACATAAACAAACTTTAAAATAAGTATATGAAATTGGGGAGGATTGCTTATTGTTACATGAAATCATAGAATCCACAAAAGAGCCAGATAATTTTAGAAATCTTTCTGGTCAGGGGTGCTTGAGTGGCTCAGTTGGTTAAGCTTCTGACCTGCTCAGCTCATGATCTTATGGTCAGGTCCATGGGTTCGAGCCCTCCATTGGGCTCTGTGTTAACAACTAAGAGCCTAGGGGCTGCTTCAGATTCTGTCTCTCTCTCTCTGCCCCTGCCCCACTCGTACTCTCTCTCTCTCTCAAAAGCAAATTTTAAAAAGTCTTTCTGGTCTAATACCTTAATTATATATAAGGTAGCTGATATACAGAAAGATTGTGATTCACTCACACAACATACACAGGATAGTAGCAAAATTCAGGTCTCTGACTCCCAAATCCAGGGACAGTTTCACTAAATGTACACTGCTTCTTAGTAAACCAAGAGGCATGGCCAGGCAGAAACATGGAGAATCTACCCTTATTTTGTTTTTAGTGCTCTGATGTTTACGTTGCGCTTTCACAACTGCACTTTCTCACTTGGTGAGTTACCACCACCTCCACTTAACTAGCTGCTTCTCTCTCATCACCCAAGAGTGACATCCTTTTGCAAAGCTCTTTCCTTCCATTTGGCTTCCCTCACATGCCGCCCCCTACTCGCTCTCCTCACTTGCCTTGCTGCGCTACCTGCAAACGCCCATTAGCAGCAACTGCATACACTTCTTCACTGCACCTGTTACCCTTGACCAGCACCACCCCGAACTACCATCTTTAACAATACTGCGTGAACTTCCATTTCATGGAAGAACTTGTACTGTGGTACATTCCAACAGGCCCTGCTCGTTTAGACTTCTGGGGAAGAAAGTAAGTAGACCTGTAAACACGTTAAACTACCTGCCAGATGAAAAGTGCTCTACTACAGGTTTAAGGGTACGCTCAAGAAGCAAGGAAGCTTCCCAGTCACAATGACCTCCATCCACCCTTCTAGTACCACCACCATTTTCGAGGCACCACCGGATCCTGCCCAGTCACATCGTTGCCCCTTCTGGAACCTTCTTCATCTCCAGAATTGTTCTAATTCGTCCCTCGCACACCATGTTGCACTCTCCTCCCTCAGCCCCAGAGGCTTTTCTTTTCTCTTCAGCAAGACTCGCCTCTCCACCTCTGTCCCCTGCGTGGGGGGGGAAGGGGGGTCCCACTGTGAACACCCTCAGGCTCCCAAGGGTGTCCCCCTCCTGCCGCCTCACGGCCGGCCAAGGCCCTAGTCCTATGGGATCAAAAAGTCCCAGCTGCTTGCCCCTCCCTAGTCTCCGCGCTTGGCCCAGCGCTCTCGCTGCGCCGCCTTCCCGGGCTCCCCCGCGACGAGGCCCCGCCCCCAGGTCACCTGACCGCGGCCGACGCTCCGCCCACCGAACAGCCAGTCCTCGTAGAGTGCGGGACCGGGCGGCCGCTACTTCGGCCGCCGCCGCTGCCACCGGCACCGGGCAGGGGCTCCGGGGCAGCGGGGAGCGGCTGAGCTCGCCGCCGCTCCCGCGCCAACTGGACAGCGCTGCGGCCCCGCCGCCCCACCCCACCTCACAAGGGCCTGTGACCTCACCCGGCCCGGATCGGCGGCCTGCACGCGAGTGACCGGGCTCCTCCCCGCGCGCTGTCCTCCCGGCACCCGGAGTTCGCCCTCCATCCTGCACTCCCTACCCTTCCTTCCTGCAGCTCTCTTCGTTCCCTGGTGCTACGTCCCGCCCTAGCCTGACCGCTTTTCAGGTTTATCCTGTATCCACCCTTTGAATACTTCCCGCCCTCTCTTCTGAAACATTCCATCCTTCTTGGTTTCTACTGCTCGGTAACGGACAGCAGCGCAAAGCTCTTTGTCCCGACACTTTGCTGAAATCCGTCCCGGGCTGCCTTTCAGAGGACTAACGCTTACTTTTGGAAATGATGCTTTTTCTTTGAGGATCAGTTTCTTGTGCGTGTGCAGCCTACAGATGAAATGATACTGGTAAAAGACAACAAAGCGATTTTTCATGGCTTTCTCCGATTATTGTGTCACTAAAACGTTGTACGGATCCAAGTCAGTGAAATTTAATCATTTTTTAGGTTTTTGCTACACTATAGTTGTAAATGTTCTGTCAAGCGGAGAGCGTTTTGCAAATATTTCCCCCCAAAAGCCCATGATTGGAAGTATAAAGGTAAATTTTCATAAAGCTAAATTTATTCACATTAATCGAGCCAACCTGAGCCCTCCGTTGTTAACATTGTGATGAGCAGCTTGGGCTCTAGCGAAGGATCTATTCAAATTCAATTATTGAGTAATTATCCTAATTACTGTATGCAGTTGGGCAAACTAAACTAAGCCTCAACTTTCTCATTCGTTCAGGATTGTGATTATTTTAAAATGTATATGCAGTGCTCAATAAATGTTAAAATAGTTCATTCCTTCAGAGATACTTGTGCCCATTTATACCTTAAATCCTACTGTGTAGGCATTCTTTAGTACTTTTAACGTGTATGTGGTTTATCTCCCTCAATTGTCTTATAGACAAAACAAAAGAGTGCTGAGACCATGTCTTTTATTTTTATAAACACCACACCCCCCATTCCATCCTTCCCCACCTACCCACACACACTGTTTACAGTCACCTCTATTAATGGGCTCAGCCCATTTTCCATCTATTCATAAAGCATCAACTTCTAACATGTAAGGATTATAATGGTTTCAGTCTGTGTGCAGATCACCAGATTGTGGACGCTTCACACATCTTGCGTGCTTGTGTAGTTTGTTGGTACTGAATCTGTTGATGAGTTAGTTACCGTATTAGTCAGTTTCACAGATCCTCCCCAAACAGCACCAAGAGTATAGCAGTTAGGATTAGATTCTTTTACCTAACAGAAAATCCCTAAATAACAGTAGCCTAAGCAAGATGGAATTTTTTTTAATATTTTATTTATTTCTAGGAGAGAGAGACAGCGTGAGCAGGGGAGGGTCAGAGAGAGAGGGAGTCACAGACTGAAACAGGCTCCAGGCTCTGAGCTGGCAGTCAGCACAGAGCCCGACGCGGGGCTCGAACCCACGAACCGTGAGATCATGCCCTAAGCGAAAGTCGGACGCTTAACTGACTAAGCCACCCAGGGCCCCGCAAGATGGAATTTTACTTCCCACAGTGGAGAGGTTCAGAGATAGTCACTCAAGGGTGAATATTGCTAACCATAGTTGTAAGGACACAGTCTTTTACTGCTCCTCTGGCATTTATTTCAGTGATGGCTTAAGGGAGATATCACAGGCAAAAGACTCTCTAAAGATTTTAAGGTTATGCTTCTTGGATCCCCTCATTCAAATAATATGGCTTCTAAGAAGCTTAAGGCTTTTGTCCTTCTGCAGAAGCCCAGGGTAGAGAAAGATTTAGCTCAAAGATATTTATGCGTAGGGCTTTCATCTTATGGACTGAGACTGAATAAGATTTGCCAGAGATTTGTAATTTTTTTTTAAAGTGTATTGTAATTGCCAGAAACACCACCAGCTTGGGTTGAAGGAGTCAGAGCATAAATAGGAAAGGGGCCTTTGGACCCTCAAGTTCTATAAGCAGGAAGCAGGCCGTGAAAACTATTTTGTTGTAAATATATGCTACCTTTAAGGGAAGCTAGATGGTTTAGAGGGTAAAACCAAAAGCCTAGAAGATAGAACCAAAATTCACAGAGAAATATTTCCAGGCCTATCATATGGAACTGCCAGCCTGTACTCGAATGACTTTCAGAATTGCTATGGATCAGGGGCTTCTGCAAACTTTCTGTTTTCTGCCTGTGGGGACAGGAATGTAGCAGTTACCTTATCCATCCCACCATTTTACATTGGTGGTTGCAGGGAGAGAGCATATAGCTTTTTCCTTTAGTTCACAGGATGTCAGATTAAAAGGTGGCTGAACGTTAGGAACAATATCCAATGCCCCAGAACTCATCTGCCCCAGGACCTATTTAGAGGACAAGACTCTGGACTTTGAGTGAATAATGAGATGATACCTGGGGACTTGGGAAAGGTGAACACATGTTGCAAGTGAGGGCGCTATAAATAATTAGTGACCAGAGGGTGGACTGTGGCAGTTTTAAAATATGTCCACAAATTCTTGGTATATTAGTTTCTTCTTACTGTAACAAACTTAGTGGCTTAAACAATTTATTCCATTTTTGGAGGTCAGACGTCCAAAGTTGGCCGTAAGGGCTAAAATCAAAGGGCTGCATTTCTGAAGGCTCTAAAGAAAAATCTATTCCTTACCTTTTCCTGCTTCTAGAGGAATCTGCATGGTCTCCTCACACTGACTGACCTGTTTCCATCATTACATTTCCTATTTTCACTCTGACCCTTATAGAAACACATATTGTTTTAAGGCTATCCAGATAATTAATGAAATTTTCCTGTTTCAGCCCTTAATTACATCAGCAAAATTCTTTACTCCATACAAGGTAACATATTCACTGGTTCTGGGGATTGGAACATGGGTGTCTTTGGGAGGCAGAGATGGGCAGGGGCAATGATTTTATCTACCATCCCTTCAAGAAGGGCATCTAGTGCACGCTTCTTGAATGTGGACCGGTTGTAGCAGGCTACTTACAATGAATAGAGTATGGCGGAAGTGCTGATGTGACACTTACAAAACTAAGTCATAAGAGATATTGCGGCTTCCCCCTGGCTCTTTCTTGGCTTACTCACTTGTGGAGAAGCCAGCTGACATGCCACAAAAACTGCAAGATAGCATTTGTTGTTTTAAGCTGCTAAATTGTGGGATAATTTGTTATGCAGCAATAGGTAACTACTACAGTCGCTCAGGTCCTATCCTGATCTGTGATGTCTGCTTAAATTCTAGCTATTATGTCTACATTCTGGCCTACCTGAAGGTAGGGGAGAGGAAAGGCATGTTCCCTCCCTTAAGTGGCACACGCTGGAAGTGTACCTCTTCCATTTACATCGATCTGAGATGGACATGGCATACCTAGCTGCAAGAGAGGCTAGGAAACAATCTGTATTCCAGGCTACCATGTGTCCAAAAATTAGGAGTTCTAACATTATGTGAGAAAAACAGATATGGGGACACAATTAGCAACCTCTGTCACAATGGGGGATTATAAGGATCAGGAAAAGCAAAGTTTAGCATATATCCATTAACATTTCTCCTTTTTCTTTTTTTTTTTTTATGTTTATTTATTTTTGAGAGAGAGTGAGAGACAGAGTGCGAGCAGGGAAGGGACAGAGAGAGACACAGAATCTGAAGCAAGGCTCCAGGCTCTGAGCTGTCAGCACAGAGTCCGTTGCAGGGCTCAAACTCATGAACCGTGAGTTCTTGACCTGAGCCAAAGTCGGAGGCTTAACCGACTGAGCCACCCACGCACTTCACATTTTTCCTTCTTCTTAACAAAGTGTCTCCATTGGCCACCAAATGATATCTATACACTCAGCACTCTGATCTCTCCAAAGAATTATGCCAATTGTATGAGTCACAGGAAAACCCAACTAATAGAAAAAACAATGAATTGGAAATTTTTTTCTTACAAAGTTCTTTTCAGGGACACTGATAAAGAACAATTTACTGTGGAGATTTTGCATGAGGGCTGTTAAATTTCCTAAATGGTGCTTTCTAAACACCTGTGAGCATTCAATGGGGTGTTGTCGGAAAACGCACAGCTGATGGAAAATGTCTTCTCTGTGCAAAAGTTTGGCAGCAATCACAAGGAACACAGTCATGTTCCTGACCTACAATTTTCTTTTCACTTGCTAACCATTCTTGGGTAGTTTCATTAAGTGGAAATTTTTTTGAGGTTACTCATTTTCGAGAGAGAGAGACAGAGAGAGTGAGCAGGAGAGGGGCAGAGAGTGGAGGACAGAGAGAGAATCCCAACAGCATGGAGCCCAATGCAGGGCTCGAACTCACAAACCATGAGACCGTGACCTAAACCAAAACCAAGAGTCAGATGCTTAACTGACTGGGCCACCCAGGCACCTCTTAAAATTCTACTTAACAATATATATAACCCCAGTCACAAGCATTTAAAAGTGCCTGTGTGCTTTAGTCAAACTACAAAATATTAGAAATAGATGTTTCAAGAAATATGTTACAAAACCAAATAGCAATTATTTTTCAATAAGCATTAAATGTTTTTTTTGCACGGCATATGTTACGGTTTCCTTACCTCAGTGTAAAAAAATGAATGCACTGTAATTCCAAGACACCTTGCTTGTAATTGATCCCAGTGGTCATTACATGGCTGTTACTATAGCGTTCAGACTACAGAGGCCAAGAGTTAGGGGATTACAAATATGATTTGATATATAGCTTTTCATTTCATTTTCACTTAAAGTCCTCCATTTTCATCCAGATATTTGGTCATCAGTTACCATGAAGTAAATAAAACACAGTGTACCTACAAAATTTCACCATAAAAGGACTCAGCGTGTGTTCACATAACCCTTGTATGATATCATGCACTGTAATGTTTTTTAAAAATGGACGTTATTTAAGGAATGTAAGACTTAAAGGCAAAGATTGATGTTCTGTAAAGTACTTCAACCCCACACTGTCAGTGCTCAATACATTTTAAATAGCAAAAGAGTGAAGTTGCAAATTCTAGAGTCTTATTCTATAGAATGGTAATGCTAATAATTTTGATATTCATCCCCTCTGTGAATAAAGGGTTTTCTTAGATGCCTGCCAAATTATCCTGTTAGTTGGGTTTCTTTCCCTGTAATTTGGATCTAGTACTTCTTTTAGTTTTCCATGGGAATTTGTGGTTGTGAGGGAACCTCAGAAGCCTTTGATCACTGAACTTGGAAAATGGATCAAAAGTAGATTTTCATTTTGTGTGGGTAGATATTTGGTTTTCTTAATATGCCAGCCAAGCTATATTCATAATCTTTTAGTAACTGAGATGACTTAACTGCAAATTTAATAAGCCACAAGGGAAAAAGAAAAAAAAAAAGCCAGAGGATAGGTACATGACTCCTTAAGTAAGTGGTTCTCGAACTTGAGTAAGCAACAGAATCACCAGGAGAGCTACTGAAACAGAGTGCTGGGCTCCACTCAGATATTCTGAGTTAGTAGCCCTGGGGAGTGGCCTGTGCATTTTTAGTCCTAACAGCTTCCCAGGTGATACAAAGCCTGCTGATCCTTGAACCACATTGTGAGACCCAATTCCTTAAATAAAAGTCTGGCTTTCCCCCGCTCCCCCCAAAGCTGGGCATTTAAAAGATCCTGTCAATAATCTGCCATCAAGCCTTTATTGTACAATTTATGCCTCCTGCAAACAAAACCTAGGCTCAACTGACAGTCTGTTCTATTGAGATTGCACAAGTTCCTAAAAAAATCCCCAATTAAGAAACAAAAAACTCTCTTAGAACAGCAATAACCTACTCGTTTTGAACATGTTATGAAAGTCTAAAGAAAAGCTCTGGGTTCTGGAGTAAACTTCAGTTCTTGTGGTGGTCATCATTTGGTTACATTTGGAAATAGGCTCGTTCTAAAATAATCATTTTTGAGGCAATGACATTTACTCTTTTCACCCAAAGAAAACAGAAATAACAACACAGGAAGAACCGGGCAGCCTGAGGTCAATTCTTTTTGGAAAGCACATTTAATTCACTGTTGCACAATTCAAAGAGGGGGTGGTTAGGAAGCCAGGAAGGCACTTAAGTCATTCCAACCAGGAATGCCTAACAAAGAGAAGGATCTTGAAATCTTGAATGGTCCAGGGATATCTGAGAGATAAAGTAAAGAAGGGACTCCTTATGTGACAACTTGTCAGGAGTGTTCCAAGCTTCCCATTACTATCCACAGACCCTGAGATTGAATATAAATTCTCTGCAGATGAGCTGAGCACAAATAATCCCTTTGGGCTGTGCTGATACCAAAACACTATTTAGATGTTCACCCTACGTGATGCCCAAAACGACTGCCGTTTGCTATCTTGTGAACACAGCCATAGGGTCTCCCCGCATTATTGGTCTTTAAAAAAATTTTTTTTAAATCTTTATTTATTTTTGGGAGAGAAAGATGGGGGGGAGGGGGGAGGGACAGAGAGGGAGACACAGAATCCAAAGCAGGCTCTAGGCTCTGAGCTGTCAGCAGAGAGCTGATGCAGGGCTCAAACTCACGAAACACGAGTACATGACCTGAGTCGAAGTCACTTAACCAACTGAGCCACCCAGGCGCCTTTTTAAAGCCTAGGTAGTAGTCTCCTTCCAGAAGTTCACAGAAGATTCCTACTGATTTTATCATTTTTTAAATACATGTTCTTCCCCCTTTGATATAGTTTCTTCATATTAAACCATCTTATCTAAAGAAAATGTCCAACCACTGCTGTAATGGACTCTTGTCTCAGTAACCAAAAGGTATAGTTAGGCTCTAAACTTCTTGGATTCGTTATTTGTCCCTCCCATCCCCCATTTACGCCTCTACTGCACTACCATCCCTTTCAGTAAAGGGTAATCCATGGGTGAGACAAGGCTCAGTCATATGCCCCACTCCTGATTCCAAGGCTTATTCTCAGTGTTAACACACGAATACGGGATACAAATTGCAGCTACTTCTTAATGGATTCCTCTTCCTTATATGTTGATGCAAATGTGTGCAAAGTGAACTGAGGAATTATAAGCTAAGTGGAGCGTAAGTGCTACATCAGGAGATGTGACTGCTAACATACATTGGAGAAGGGGCTCTAAGAGAGGACAGAATGAGGCTTTTTCATTGAGAAAGGTGACGTGGAACGACATCTGCTCTTGCCAGAGCTGGTCTCTCAGATCTCCCAACTTAAAAAAAGAAAACAAGCAGTATCAACATCTCACAGAATGATGACTGTATGTTTGATGCCACAGTAAGTCCCAGCATCTCAGAATATCGATATTGAAAGAGACCTTCCAGACTGGCAGGTCTAAACCTATCATTTTTCAAACTAGAAAACTGAGCCCCCAGGAGAAGGAAGAGAGGCTTGCCTTAATTAAGATTAAAGCTTCCTTCGCTGCGACACTGAAGCCAGAACTTAGATTTTCTGATCATCAGACCACTGTCTACAGGTCTTTCTCTTTTTCTTGATGAATGGGAGTGAGGGTGGCTGTTAATGTTAGACTAACATAAACGCCAAGAGAGCAACTGCAATGGCAAAGACAAAAGAACCACTTGTATCCCTCCTGCTCAGAAATGGCCCAGCATGCCATGGGGCCATCCCCACAGGCTCCCAGGATGAGGGCGCCCCTACAGATCCGGCAACTGGGCAGCAACTCCCTATGAACGATGCCAAGTGGGAGGGTCTGTATCCATCCCAAGTCTGTGTGGGTTTTTTTTTTTTTTAATATGCTCCTTCCTCATCATCAAATAAAACTACGAAATATAATGCAACTGTGTTTCCAGACATGTTCCTTTAGATTAGGCAAGCCTCATCATGGTTTCAGGAGACTCAATGAGAAAAATAAAATAAAATTGCACTTGTGGCCTCTCAGATTAAAGACTGAGTTAAAATGAGGTTGCCCAGCCCATAGGAGAATAGGCCACACATGCTGATTCAACTGGCCCATCATTCCACATATGGCACATATGCCCAACAGACTCAGAGACCCATGGGGACGATTCCTTCACAAGACGGCCAAGAGGTAGATAAGTGCAATCAGCCCCATGGATGCATGTAGCACACAGAAGCACCAGAAGGGATGGGGATGGGGGTGCCTTGGACAAGGCGCAGAGGACCCGAAGAGTGGGGCCAGATCTCTGGCTCTAGTCACAGCACTCTCCCTGGGAGGAAAAGTGTTTGGTCATGAAAGAAATTCCCAGTATGTAGCAAGTGCCTACAGCAGTGAGAGTGTGGACGTAAAGAGGTGATGCTGGTCTAAGGGTAATACACTTCCTCCAATCGAACAAGGACACAAATCTGAAGGGTTATGATTATGAACTGGGGGACTCTGGCACATTCATCCAGGTCATGCAGGACCCCTGAGTGGCTGTACCACCCTCACTCCCAACAGAATTGCTGGCAAAGACTCCCCTTATGAGAGAGCCATACTGGACTGAGGTGATAGCAAAAGACACAGGGAACTCTGACGGTTCAGCTTGCTTCTGATTTCTCGTTCAGCCTGAGGGAAGGCAAAGGAGATAAACATCCAGATGATACAACAAAGCTGCAAAGCCCTGCATTTGCTATCAGAGCTGCTGAAAGTCAGACCCAAGAACCATAAACTCAAGGTATTGAGTCAAGACCCCTTCCTCTGGAATGAGAGGCTCAGCCCTGCCCTTCTCTTCAGGAAAAATGGCCAGAAAAGGAAAGCTGGCTCCTCACTGAGGTAATGAAGAATACCTGCTCAGCTACGTGGGTCACCCTCAGGTTAAGCAGGAAGAATCCCTGAGGGAGGCGCTCTGTGGACAAAGGCTGAGGAGCTCCACTTATCGAGGACGCACCACAAGTTTTAAATTACATACTCCCCCACACGCAGCACACTCATACGAACACATGTACACACGCACAGAGACCCACGCCTCCACATACTGACGTTCTTCTAACCCATCCCACTCCAAGCCCCCAATCCTGCCCCACAGATAGGGTTCCCTGTAAACACGACGGCAGAGGTGTCCACAATTCTGGGATGGCCTGATAGTGAACTGAGGATGACTGCTTGTCATTAAGTGCCCCGGTAGGTGATGTTGGTGAAGGTGGATGTTGCCTCTTTATACAGTGGGTTGTTGGCCTGCGGAGAGAAGAGAAATGTGTGAATCCCTCAATTCTTCCCTACCCTCAAAGATTACATTTCATCTGCAGAGTTTACCCAAGACACCCTTGTCCGGGGTATACTATCGATGAACTGCTTAATGTTCATTGTAACCGCATATTTGCTCCTGAGATGGGAGACGATAGGAAATAAGAGGAGAGAGAAAGGGGAATGCCATCTTGCTGCTGTTTCGAAGGGGTTGAATTCAACCCATTACTTTTTGGTGATCCTCAAACATTTCAGTCCCACTTTCAGCCAGTATCTATTTCCTGCTTCTCTCCTGAACTCTCTCTTTTGCCCTTCTCCAATTTTTTCTTCGTTGTGACTATGCTGGTGGATGCAGGCAGAGAAGAGAAATGTAGCACGTAGTAGCTGAAGCACAGAGGACAGCTTTCACTCAAAATCATTTTAATTTGTTCTCATCTCATCCTTCCAAGCACTACCCACACACCGTCATGTTAGCAGGGAAAAATAAGACCCTCACTAGGCGGCCCAAATTATTTTTTAACAAAAAGTGATAAATCCCATAAGATCTGGTCACCTTTAGGAGTGATTTCAAGAAATGCAACACATTCTCATGTGCCTCTGAGATTCCAGATTTCTATACTTACTAACAGAAACATCTCAAGTTTCTTGGGACCCTTGGGTACAAAGGCCTGAGGTGACCATCAAATGAGAACAAACTTTCAGTCTCCCACTAGACATCCATGGGGTCAAACAGCCATTTTGGAAGGTCCAGAAAAAAAGTTAAACTGTGGAAGATGAGCCAAAGGAGCACAGAGTAAAATTAAGTAGATAGTTCTCAAAAGATGCTTGTTTAATTTAATGCAATCAGAAAAAAATGCAGAGAGGATATTTTTTAAGAGGCTGGCCCGAAAAGTAATTTCTATCATAATTTGATTCCCTCCTACAATGGGGCAAGCCATTGAACCTCTCAGTGCTCGGTTTCCTTATCCAGAAACTGGGAGTAATAACGTTGTCTCTCATCGTTTGTCCTGTCTTCCTCGATTAGAGAATAAGTTTCCTTTTGATTATGTCAGTGTCCAGAGCAGAGCTGGGCCATACCTGTACTCAGTCAGCTCTCACCGATGGGGCCTCCGGTCACTGTGTGGTAGGGAGAGACTTGGGTGGTTTTCAGGGATAATGAAGACAACAGGACCATCTCCCAATTTCCACAACAGAGGCTACCTGGGAGATTGTGGTGCTGGCTGTACCTGGCTACCCTAAGCACCTGCTGCTTCCACTTGAGACTCTCAAACCAATGACTTAAGAAAAAGCCCAGCCCGCCTCTTACTGTGTCCCATTTTGCTCTGGCTCGCTCCTCCTCAAATTTAGCAAACTCCTTCCGGTCGTGGATGGTGATGAGGAGCTTCCAGATGAGCAGAGTAGCAAGGCCGATGAGCAAAATGGCCCCCATCACTGAGAGCAGGACCACCAGGATGTCAGGACCTTTGGGACACTCTGTCAGGAGAGAGCACAGGGCAGGGACGTTGTAAAGGCAGCAGGAATCACTGGAACTGGCTATGAATAGATCTTCCTAACCAAGTAAGACATTACCTAGAAAGCTCTCTGAAGGAAACAGGACTTACAGAATGACACCCCATGACAGTGAGAGCATGACCAGAGCTGAAGTCAGACCCCCAACCCACTGAGCCACCTACGCACCCCAATTTGCTTATTTTTTAATGTTTATTTTTTAGAGAGAGAGAGCGTGACTGGGGGAGGAGCAGAGAGAGAGGGAGACACAGAATCTGAAACAGGATCCAGGTTCTGAGCTGTCAGCACACAGCCCTAGGGGGTTGAGCCTTCAGCTCAGGTCATGATCTCACAGTGCGTGGGTTCAAGGCCCGTGTGAGGCTCTGTATTGATAGCAGAGTCTGTTTTGGATCCTCTGTTCCCCTCTCTCTCTGCCCCTTCCCCGATCACATTCTTTCACTCTCTCTCTGTCTCTCTCTTTCTGTCTCTCTCTCTCCCCCCCACCTCAAAAATAAACAAACATTTTTAAAAAATGCATTCCTTTAGGGGTGCCTGGGTGGCTCAGTCAGTTGAGTATTCAACTCTTGATTTCAGCTGAGGTCATGCTCTCACTGTCATGCGGTGGAGCCCGCATCGGACTCCATGCTGATCCTGGAACCTGCTTGGGATTCTCTCTCTCTCTCTCTCTCTCTCTCTCTCTCTGTCTCTGCCCCTTTCCCCAACTGGTGCACACACACTCTCTCTCTCTCCCACAAAATAAATAAAGAAATAAAGTAAATAAATAAGTTAATTAAATATTCTTAAAGAACTCAGAACACTGCCTAGCACAGACTCAGTGCTCAGTAACTATCAGCTATGATTATTACTGGTGTTCTTGTTATACCTGTTTTTACTAATTTATTTACCTAGCTCCTTAGACATTTGTATTTGTTATCCTGGTTCTGATATGTACATCCCTGAGGGCTGGGAACCTAATGACCTTGTTAGCACACTTAGAGACCAGGCAGCCTGCCAACCAAGACAATATTTTGGGTTCCTTCCCAAAATATTTCATCATCTTAAATCCTAACCCTATTGAGTGCCAGCTTCCTGTTCAGCCCTAGACAACAACCAACACAGACAGAGGTGCGTCACCCCTCTGAGGACCAAGCTGAGTGTGCTCTGCAGGGCTCCGCTTCCCATAAACCACAGGTGTCTGATGGGTGACCTCATTCCAGTAACTTCTCAGGTGTTATGTAATTAGGTGTTTGGACATATGGGTATTGATGGGTCTGGAGAGGCGGTCGTACCCACTTTCCACACTGTCTCCTACCTTCTTCTCTAAACACATACCCTATGCTCACCGCACATGACCCAAAAACAAACACCGACACAAACCCATGCTGGCTATTTCCCAAGAGACCAAATTATAACCTGTCTACAATTAAAGGAGCATCTGGAGAGAGGCTGTGTCTGGAGAGAGGTTCCAGTGTCTGAGTTCCTAGGAGTAAAGGGCCCCCATTCTTCCGGGAAAAACAATTATGAATTCTTGGGAAGATAGGGCTGACCCTCAAACCTCAAAGTGAAAGCTCTTCAATTCTTCATGTCACTAAGGGCAGGACAGGGAGAATGTCAAGAGGCCTTCAGGGAAAAACATCTGTTAAGCATTTGTCCTGAAAGAGGTAGATGGCAGGCTTCCTGGAAGACAAGATCACATGGCCTCTGGAGAACTCTCCCAACCACGGTGATGAGGACCCATCATGGTGACTCCAAATCAGGAAAGACTGTGTAGGGATAGCAAGTTTGACAAAGGCACAGGAAATCCAGTTAAATTTTAATTTCAGATAAACAATACTTTTTCAGCCTAAGTAGGTACTAACCATTGAATGGGACATATTATATTTGACCAGACACCTCTACCTGGGAGTGATAAGGACCCACCCAGGGGGGCCCACTCCATGTAGGCTGAACACCACCCAGCCAGAGCCAAGTCCTTTAGCACTGCAGTCTCTACTGCCTTGCAGTGAGTGGCCCAGCTCTTCAGGGAGACCATCTGCAAAGGCATGAGTTGGGGAAGAGAATGAGAATAATCCCCTCCTATACTCTGGGACCTCAGATGCCACTTTCTGCTCAAAGCCAGAGCCCCTGAAAATGGTTGGGGGCAGTAGGTGAGAAGAGGAATTCCAGGGTAACAAGATAGGAAAAATGGGTCTGGGGTCCCATCTCCTAAAGTGGAGGATGGGATCTACATCAGAAAAGTTACTCCACTTCCCCCCTACCCTGGGGGGTTATTTGTACCAGCTCAGGTTATCACTACCTTGCTTCCCCCACAATTCCAGGTAGTGGACTCCAGCCTAAGAATATCAAGCCAAAAAATTTTGGTAAGTGGTACAGCAGAAGTACCAGCAAGGACCATCATAGAAAGATGAAGTAATGTTAAACCCTCAAAGCAAGAACATACTGCCCTTCAGAAATGAGAAAGCACAAAGGTGCAAATAGGGAGGGTGTGGAAAAATCCATGAAACATGTTAACACAGGTGGATGGGAAAGTGTGAGGGGTCATGGCCAATTAATCCCCATCTGCTCCCCGACAGATAGACACCTGGACTCTTCCCTCTCCCCTTTCCATGTTAGTTTTTCCTTGAGTTGCTAAATAAAACTAACACCATACCCTTTTTGTTACCTTCCTTCTCCCTTCTGAAGGGTGACAGCGCTGGGAAAGGCAGGTGAGCAATATCACGTGGGCCACCATGCTCTCCCATTCCCATGGGGCCACAAACACCTTGGCTGACCCAGATGTAGTAGAGCTTCTTTCCAGTGTCACCCCCTTCCTTCTCCAAGCAGGAAAAGTTCTCTGAGCAGGTATCAAGATGTATACAAGCCTGTCTTTCTTCTAGGAATAATCAGTCCTAGTAATTCATTCAAAAACCGTTTACCAAGCATCTTCTCTGTAGATGACTCAGCCAAGTATGGAGATATACCAATAGATAAGACAGATGGTTCCTGTGTTTGTGGAGCATGTGATCTACTGAGGGAGATGGGTGATTAAAGAAGCAACTTAATGGTGGGATGAATGCCCATCTAAGGGAAACACAGCTGCTCTGAGAATCCAACAGGAACACCCAACCGAATCAGGAGAATGGATGCTGGAGGAGGTCTGAGAAGGTTCATTAGGGGAAGTGATGTGTCCAAAGCAGAGGCACCCAAGTACCGGGGCATCTTGCAATTGTCAGGAGTGCTAATCAAGAACACAGAGGCTCAGGACACCTGGGTGGCTCAGTGGGCTAAGCATCGACTTCAGCTCAGATCATGATCTCACAGTTCATGGGTTGGAGCCCTGTGTTGACTGCTCAGAGCCTGGAGCCTGCTTTGGATTTTGTGTCTCCCTGTCTCTCTGCCTCTCCCCCACTCATGTTCTGTCTCTCTCTCTCTCAAAAAATGAATAAACATTTTTAGAAATTTAATAAAAAAGAAAAGAAAAGAACATAGAGGTTCACACAAGGAGTACGGGGCTCAGGACTCTGGAATTTTTAACAAGGGGGGAACACAGAGAAGTTGGAGACCCACTTTCCTAAAGCAGGGGCCAGTGAGCTGTTATCTGGGAGCCAAATGTGGTTTACCACCTGTTTTTCTAAATATACTTAGGCTTGTGCATTAAATATAGACTATGGCTACTTTCCTGTTACAACAGCAGAGAAGCCATGGCAGAGACCATGAGGCCCGCAAAGTCTAAAATACTTTACTTATTTTAAGAGAGAGAAAGCATGAGTGGGTGAGGAGCAGAGAAAGAGTGAGGGAGAGAGTCCCAACCAGGCTCCACACTGTCAGTGCAGAGCACAATGTAAGGCTTGAACCCATGAACTGTGAGATCATGACCTGAGCTGAAATCAAGAGTCAGACACCTAACCGACTGAACCATCCAGGTGCCCCCAAAGCCTAAAATATTTAACATCTGGCCCTGTAGAAAGTGTTTGCTGGACCCCAGTCTGAAGGAGGATTTGCAGAAATTCCTACACCTGTGAAGAATGATGAGGAAACCAATTGATTCAGTCTCTGCAAGCACTACCTTATCAGTGCTCAGGGCACCTTGGGTTGGTGCCTCAGACGCGGCACGGTGTCTCATGGTGAACCTGGTAAGGTCAGCGCCGCAAAGCATCAGACCTTCCTCTGAAGCAGCAAGCAGGTTGCCCTTGGCAGCCTCCTGACATTAAGTAGAGTGGATGCTGAAGAGTCCCAGGCTTTAAATTCCTTATGTTTTAATACCGCCATCCCCCAAAAATGCCATGGTATATTTTGTCCCCCTTCATAGGATCCATATCTACCTTCTTCCATTCCTTACCCACCTTCTTCTTTTTCTGTCTCCTCAATCAGCAAGTCATTTTTCGCTAATGTTGGTATTTAAAGATCTCCCACAGCCAGATGACCAGCCCTAGCTTATCACTCATAAGGTCGTCTTAACTTGGCTGTTCAGTATAAGAGGAGTGATGCGTGGAAATTACTGCCCCACATGGCCCTCCCTCTCCCTGGGGGCAGGGCCTGGGGCCCTGGGGGGTTCACGCACCTGGCTCTTCTACCACATAGAGAATGGACTTTCCACTGGAGTCTTCATAGTACTGGAATCTGACAACACAGTCATCTTCATTCTTGTATGTACAGTTCACTGCATTCTTGCCAGTATCCACTGAGGGAGGGAAAAAGGTGGGAGAATTAAAAACAAATCAAATCCTGGAAGATTGAACTCCAGTCATGGGACTTCTGAGAAAGCATGCAATAGGAAGCCATAGGCCGGACATCAGGCAAGATGCCTAGATTTGAGATGGCTGCTGAGCCTGGCAATTGCCTCTAGATGACCCTCATTGCTGTATTTTATCCCTCTGGGACCCTTTATGGTTCTTATTCCTTCCTTTGGAAGGGACATGACAGAACACACTACACTGTCTGATTCACAGCCTGGCTTTGCCAGCTGTGTAATTTTGGGGCAGTTACTTGACCTTATTGACTCTCTCTTTCTTCATCTATAAAAGGAAAAGGATACCCCACCTCATAAGGTGGGTAGAGAACTAAATGGTGTAAAGTGAACAGTACCTAATATAGAAGGGTGTTCCCTTCCCTCTCTTTCCTTTCCCTGTAGGCTCAGCTATTCTCGATAGTTTGTTGACAACCCCTTAGATTTCTTCCACTTGGGCTTCTGATCCAGTGTTCCTCTCCAGAGCCAACCTCTCTTCTCTGACTCCCACCACTTTTTTGTAGGTTCACCCCTTCTAATTCTAAAGCCTGTTATTCTGACCAGGCAACTATAGGTGCCCCTTTATCATCTGTACCATGGCCTATAGGGATGAAGCCAGACAGGTAAAACTGACACATGAGGACGATAATCAAATGCACCAAGGTCACAATGCAAGTACGTGAATGGAACAGAACTAAAACAGGAGTCTCAGAGCACACCAGACTTGAACTCAATGAGCCTCCAGAAAACCAGTGGTAAAAGAGTACAGTGGAAAGAGTAAGGATTTCTGTATTCAGTTCTAAGCTTAATTTGTTTGGGCAAGTTATGTAACTTTCCTGAGATTCAATTTCCTCATCTGCAAAATGAAGATAACAACAGTGCCACAGTTCTACTCTACCAGGTGGTTGAGAAAGGACAAGATCGTGTGTATGAAAAGACACTTGCATAACTTTTATCAGTTACACAATTCCATACAAACAAGCACTCATTTTTATGATTATCATGGCATGGGGGTCGGGGGTAAGAGAAATACTTTCAACTAACCTGGGATTCCCCTCTGGTCTAGGTAATAAAAACATCTCACATCTCTCTCAGCAGTCTGTCCCCCCTGAGCTAATCACAGCATACCCAATCTCCTCAAGAAGAAAAGTCGTCTCTTCAGACTCAATCCTCAAATCACGCCCCTCATCCCGCAGCCTCATTTCTGATATTAGCCAAAGAGTCCAGAGATCTGACCCTTTTCTGTAACACCCCCAGCCAGAAGCTGACTGACTGGCTGTGTCTTATTGTGGCTTTCTCTGAAAACAGGTTTCCTGCCTTCGTGACAGATGGTTATCTCAGGAGAGATACCAACCAAGCACCAACCAAGGTCCAGCTGACCCAGATAACCACGTCAGATGTGCTGACAGCAAGAAAAATTATCCCCTTTTAGGTCAAGGTGAAGTTCAAACTAGAATGACTGCAGGCAAGAGTTTTGCTCCCCACTGTATTTTTATCTGTTTTTTTTTTCTAGGAAGGGCTCCAGAGAGCCAACAAGGCTTCAGCATTACAACTGTAGCTACTAATCCATTAGGGTAAAGGTCTCCCTCCAACCCAGCAGGGCAGTAACGCCTGGGCATTGTTTAATCTCTTAGTTAAGTAAATTCAGTAAATGCTGACTAGCTTCCTAAACTAATGACTGTCAGTTTCTGTAAAATGGGATGTATTGTCTTCCTTTCCTTGGGGAGGTCAAGTTAGGTTGATTTCTACATACTTTAAAAGTTATTTGTAGGATCTTGCTGAGTCTGTGGGTGCTGGGAAGCCGGAGAATGGGGAGGGACTGTGGCAGATTTTAGCAGAGGTGCAAGAGAACTCAGGGAAGCCGACCTTTAGTAAGTGCCTAGTGTGCACAACATGCTTTTGAGGTAGGGATTACTCTTCCATTTTACTGATGAGAGATGGACAGGTTCTGGGATGAAGTGAAAAACTTCAGCAGCTGCGTGCGTGTGCAACTCAAAGACACACTGAACTTACTGAGCTCCTTCACAGACTCAATCTCATCACGACAGTAATGGCTGCAGGTATTTTCCTCATGTAGGGTTCCTCGGTCAAATTTCTTACACTCCACACACTCCCTAAAAGAGAGGACACAGAGATTAAGACGAGGGAGGAGCAGGATGCCTGGGTGACTCAGAGTTCAAGCCCCGCAGTGGGCTCTGTGCTGACAGCTCAGAGCCTGGAGCCTGCTTCAGGTCCTATGTCTCCCTCCCTCTCTGCCCCTGCCCAACTCATGCTCTCTCTCTCTCTCTCAAAAATAAATAAACATTAAAAAAAATTTTTTTTAAAGATGAGGGAGAAGCTCTGACCTCCACATGCCAGAAAGCTGCTCCGCCTCGGAAAACAAACACTGAAACAAAAACACCTGTAAGATGATTCTGGGGCTCCCAGAGGCTCAGGTCTGGAGTACAGGGGTGGGTGGTCCACCTCACCCAGAGGCAGGGCCTGGCAGGCACAGGGCCCCGGTACCCTCATTAAACTTCTTCATGTCCCATCTGAGAGTGTGACAGCAGGTGAAGCCTGTGCCACTTTGGAGATCCTTAAAGGCAGAACCGGTCATGTAATCGAGACCAAAGAAAACGTCAGGCCTCTTGTTCAAAAATTATTGAGAATTACAAGACAGTGCCAGCAGAGTGGCAAACCAAGTGTGGTCCCTTCTAAGCACCGGGCACTGTACCAGTGCACAGGTGTGTGCCCATGAGCCCAGCCCTGCTTCAAGTGGCAAGAGGAAAGGCAGGAGCATCCCTTGACCCCTAGAGGAGTGAAGTTTGTGCTAGTGAACATCTCCTGATTCACAGAGAGTCCTTCATAACTCCAGCCTGACTCTCCCACAGAACCGGGACACCCGCACTGGAATGTTCCCCGGAAGTTCCCCGGTTTAGCCTTTCTCCCAACTCAGGGATTCAGGATGCCATCCCAGGAGAGGGGTTTCTCCAGTGGGGGTCCAGCGGGTCCTACTTTGGTCACTGCATGGTTGGCTCTACCTCTAATTCTGCACAGACTTTTCAGCGGAAAGACGAAAGGTAGCCTCTTCACTGCAGTGGACGCCTCCTCCTAAAGCTTCGGTGAATGAGACACAACCTGGAGAGTTGGGAATTCTAGCCTGGGGGACCCTCTCCCTCCTTCTAGCACCCAGCTCACTCCAACTCCCTTCTCTGCCCACTCACTTCTTAAAGGTGCAGGCATCAGGGCAGGTGGGGCACTTCTCACAGGTGTCCCCGTAGGAGCCGGGCTGGACGCACATGCAGCTGCCACACTCACACTTGCCCCGGCCGCTGCACAGCAGCCCGTTGCTGGACATGCAGGTGTCGGTGCGCGTGGTACAGTTGCAGTAGTAGCCGGTCCAGTCGGAGTCACACAGGCAGTCCCCACAGCTGCACTGGCCATGACCTGAAAGCACACAGCCCGAGGGGGCAGGTAGCAGGTGAGGGTCCTCAGCCTGCTCCCCAGCTTTACCCTCCTCCACCCTCCCCCCACCGACTCCACCTCATGGGACCTCCGCCACCTTCTAACCTTTTATCTTCATGCTGCTAGCTCTGCCTTGATGCCCTTTCATCCTGTGATCACTACCAAACTCCCACTTACCCTTCAAAGCTCAACTCAAATGTTTCTTCCTCTCCGTAACTTTCTGACTTCCCCAGACCAAATTAACCGCCTGCTCTGTGTTCTCCTGGCACTTACAGATACCTCTGTTTTAACCCTTCCAATCAGCCTGCTTGCTTGCTGCTTCTCTTTCTAGACTGCAAGCTCCCCGATGGGAGAGGACATCGTCAATGTGTCCGTCGGTAGGGATTAGCATAACAGAATTAGCATGCAATTAATGTTTGTTTATTGATCCATTTACTCAACAAATGTTTATTGAGCTCATGCTGGGTACTGGAGATTCCGCAGTGAATGAAAGAGACAACGTCCCTATTACCATGGAGCTTACATCCTCGCTAAATTCCTGGGTGGAGCACCTGGTGGCTCAGTTGGCTGAGCATCTGACTCTTGATTTCAGCTCAAGTCATGATCTCACAGTTCGGTTAGTGAGGTGGAGCCCTGTGTTGGTTTCTGTGCTCACGGCGCAGAACCTGCTTGGGATATTCTCTCTTTCTCTCTCTCTCTCTCTCTCAAAATAAATAAGCATTAAAGAAGAAAAAAGAAAAAAAGTTCCTGGAAGACACACACACATTCACCAGCATGTGCCCTGTGTTGTATTATCAGAGTATTGCAAACAGCCATCAGGCCTGGTAGGAAAGACCCATTCGCTTTACTGCATGAGTGTAGGAACGGGAAGCAGAGACGGGGGTGGGGGTTAGGTTGGTGTTATGCAGGTGTTAACTCTCAGGGCCACATCCCGCTGATCACTCAACAAGGCTTGAAAACTTGACTCCCCCCAAACTCAGAAGAAAAGGTGACTCATTCTCAAGGATTCTGAATCAGGAAGAAGCGGATGAATAATGAAAATCTGACTGTTAATCAGAGGAAAGGCAGGGAGCAAGGGGGAAGTGACCTCAATGGGTCTGAAAATCCTGCCACTGTGTGAGCGGATGGGCCTCAAGATGATGGAAGAGAGGGAGGTGCATAGACTCAAAGAGACACTAGCTGGCACCTTCTGCTTCCCCAGGGACCCCAGTGGGTCTGACTAGTGGCTCTTGGTCACTAGGAGTCTCTCTGCCAGTGACCCTCGCACCATCCTCTAGTGACCACACTGGTATTCAACACTCAGACACACCTTCACTGCCTTGGAAAGAGAGGTCTGCTTCTTTCTGGATGGTAAACATAAGGTCAACTGCCCCAGCTCCAAATACATCTGGAGAGTAGAGCCCGCTCCGACGAGAGGCAAAGGGACATGTAACCTTTGTCCACCCGCCGTTGGCCAGGGTCTGAGGGGAAGACAGTTCCTGTCAGCTGAAGATCATTCCAGAGAAGGGGCAGCTGGGAGCCATTATCAGCAGCCCTAACAGCAGCTGGAGGGGGAGTGTGCCAGCCAGCAGAGCGGGCCGCAGTGTCCACTACAACCAGCTTTCAGGGACGGCTCCCAAACAAGGAAAGGCAGATGCCACAGAGGTCTGGCAGCACCCGGAGGCCTCAGCCTCCTCAGGACCCCTTGGCCCGTAGTGTTTCCTTTGTGAGGCCAAACAGAGTAAACTTCGAGAAGATGGTCTGCCAGGCCAGCCACAGAGAGAGTCTGGGAGTAGAGTGGCAGGCTGCAGCCAGCAGGCCGAGCCCAAGCCCTGGCAGGGTCAGCCCTTGAACGGAAACCACAGTGTGGCAATGTCACAGGACTGGTATCCCTCTAGCAAAAGGGGGGGCTGAGCCTGGGTTCATAGGAAAGGCAGAAGAGAAGGGTGAGAAATGAAGAGAAAGTGTAAGAAAGAGAAGGGAAATAGAAAAGAAGGCAGTAGGGGAGGGGTGGAGATGAGGGAGGGGGAGGGGTATGGAAGGAGCAGGTATTTTAGGTCAGAGGGAATGACCTCTCCCTATACAGCGTGACTCCCTGCGCTGGTGCTCAGCTCCACTCCTCTGCCTTATGAGCCAGCCCTTTGTCTGACATCCCACTTCCTCCTTGAAGCAACCCGGGTCTTCTCTGTCCACACTGAGTCTCTCTCCAGTAGACTCCTATAATATTCCCCAAGGACAATTCACTTCTTTTTTTAATTTTTTAAAAATGTTTTATTTATTTTGGAGAAATGGAAAGACAGAGTGCAAGTTGGGGAGGGACAGAGAGAGAGGGAGACACAGAATCCAAAGCAGGCTTCAGGCTCCGAGCCGTCAGCACAGAGCCCAACACGGGGCTCAACCTCACGAACCACGAGATCATGACCTGAGCCAAAGAAGGACGCTTAACCAACTGAGCCACCCAGGTGCCCCAAGGACACCTCACTTCTGAGATCTGGCAGGTTCTGCATCATGTTGTGAGTTATCCTTAGGTAAGTTAATTAAGGCAAGCCTGTCTTATGCAGGCCTCCCTGTTCCACGACACTGCAGCACAGAACCTGACTCAGGGGTGTCTGATCAATCTACGCTCACGGATGTGGTGGGTGGGGGAGTCCCTTGGGGACCAGGATGCACACCCTGATGTTTCAGACGGTGGTGCTGATAACAGATAACCACAAAAGGCCATGTCTCCACGGGGAGGGGGAAGGTCAGAGGCTGGGGAATCGGCTAAGTCATAGCACGGCCCCCTGTCGACCACTGCCTGCACCAAAGAACAGCGGCCCAGGGGAGAGATAATGGAGAACTGGTCTACCAACTGAATGGTCAGGAATCACGCATGCCCCCTGTTCACCCAAACGGACTGAGTGTCTGGCACAGAACAGGCACTCGATAAGTGTGTCCCTGAACACCCGTCACTGGAGAGTGTGACGGTGACACCGCAGGATCCAGACCCGAAGCCAGTAGACACACAACACCCGGGCTGGCAGTGGGGAGGGAGGTCTCTGAGAGGGTGCCTGGGGTTCCCTGGTGAAGTGGGTGGAGCACGTTGCTGACCAGCCTTCCCGCACCGGTGAGAGGCAGGAAGCAGGCTGCTGCACCCGGCAGCTTTGGTCTGTGGCACTGGTGGGGCCAGCAGCTCAAGGAAACACACTCTGCCTGAGGTCCCTCCCACCCTACCTCATGCCAGACCAGGAACCATGAGGCTTGGAGGAGTGGCCCTCCATCTGTCCCCGGTGCCCTCAAGACCTCGCGTGGGACAACCCTCTGCCCCTCAGCCCTAACCTTCTCCCCATGGTCTCCGACATCAGACTTACCCGTTCCCTTTGGTACTCTGAATATTATGTCAATACTACTCAGTAGTAAAATGGGCTGAAATTCCTGCCTCACCCCCTAATTCAAACTGCTGTTGGTGGATGTGTATGTATGTGGACCTGATCTCTTTCTCCCCTAATGCCCTGATACTATTTTTCTCCAATCTCTCTCAAATTTTGTTGGCATGAGCAAAGGAAGCAATGGTGTGGATGATAAAAAGAAGCCATTTTTATGTGACTTGGGCATGCCTTAGAATGACATCGATTTATGGGGTGCCTGGGTGGCTCAGTCAGTTAAGCCTTCAATTTCAGCTCAGGTCATGATCTCATGTTTCGTGGGTTCAAGCCCCATGTTGGGCTCTGTGCTGACAGCTCAGAGACTGAAGCCTGCTTGGGATTCTATGTCTCCCTCTCTCTCTGACCCTCCGCCTCTCGTGCTCTGTTTCTTTCTCTCAAGAAAAAATACACATTAAAAATATTTTTTAATTTTTTAAAAAAAGAATGACGTAGATTTACCTTTCTAATCAAGTTTTCTTTTTTAAAATATTTTTTAAAGTATTTATTTGAAAGAGAAAGAGAGGGGCAGAGAGAGAGAGAGAATCCCAAGCAGGCTCCACAGTGTCAGCACAGAGCCCAACTTGGGGCTTGAACTCACAAACCCTGAGATTGTGACCAAAGGCAAAATCAAGAATCAGACACTTAACCATCTGGGCTGCCAAGGCACCCCTTTCTAATCAAGCTTTCTTAAAGACAGATGTTCAAGTGAACATCTGGGTGGATTAGTTCAGCTCCTTTAAGCCCCAATGCAAAGGAAGCCAATCTGGGCCATAAATTTGATCACCATAGAAGCCAATTATAATCTGTTAATTAACCACACAATACACCCATCCACCAATCCTAAACAATTTGCAAATGTCTTCCGATTTCTCTGTCACAAGAAGGATCAAGCCTCAGTGATCATAATTCAGCAAAAACCTACCCCTAGTGCCCCGACTATTCCGGCTGCCTAGCTGTGACTGTGAGTGGTGTCACTTGGTCAAGCAGGGGAAGTAGCCGGGGAGCGGTTTTTAGGGCAAGGAAAGACCAGCTTGAGATTTTCAGAGGGCCTCAAGACTCCACTGAATTTTGTAATGAGAAGGACAAAAACTCAGTATCCTGCAAGTAGAAGGAATCAAAATCATAATCCCAAGTTTACAGGCTCGGCCTCTCCGTGGCAATCCTTTCTAATTTCTGTGCTGTCTGGCATACCAGCCACGAATCTTTAAGTTTATTTATTTTGAGAGAGAAAGAGGAAAAAAAAAATCCAGTGGGGGAGGGGCAGAGAGAGTGAACCCCAAGTGGGCTCTGCGCAGTCAGCACTGTCAGCACAGAGTCAGAGGCTTAACCTGCTGAGCCACCCAGGCGCCCTTGGTTTTTCAGTTAACTTCAATTTATTTAAATTTTAAATAAGTTTTAATTCAATTTGATTAATTTACATATAAATAGCCACATGTGGCTACTCTATTTGACAGCACAAATCTAGAACCCAAAAAGTGGCAGCCGAGCCAACAGTGATAACAAAATCGAGCCAACATTTGATAAGAGCTTAGGACTTTCCAGTCATTGTTCCGAGTATAACGGCTGGTTAAACGTGATCATTGCCTTGCTTTTTCACTGTTTTCCAAGTCTTGTGATGAAATGACAAATTCATGTAAAATAGTTACTACTAACTTTACTATATATTCTGATATCATGTCATCTTCTGAATCTGTAACTACTAAAAGTCTAATTACAGTCAGCCAGAAATTCTTTTTTCTACCTAAAAAGGGAGTTGGTCCATGTCCTTGACACGATCATTAAGAACCAGTGACTTAAAGTATTAGCAGAATGATGGGTGGAAGGAAAGAAAACAGCGGTCTTCACCTCCAAGCTCCCCCATCCCTTCCCCAGCTCTTTTTGGAGAGCAGAGGCTCACTTCCGCTCTGTGTACCCCAAGGGCAAGGACGCGGGCAGCAGAGGGGAATTACAGAGAACCTCCTTCCTGTTTTCTGCCACTGGAGTTGTGCGACCATCCCACTCAGCTCTGCCTGCCTGGCCTTAAGCCCCGGCCTAAGTTTCCAGAGGCCGCGGATGTGGGAGCGTGAGTGGGTACAGGGGCGGGAGGCTGTGCGGTTTTACTCACCTGAGCACATCTCCCCCTTGTAGCGGACGCAGGAGAAGTCGTCACACTCGCAGTACTTGCCCGAGATCTTGCCAAAGTCGCTGTTGTGGCAGATGCACTGGCCACACAGGCACTCGCCCCGCTGGCTGCAGATGGGCTGGCCCTCCCGGGGGCTGCACTCGTCCTGCTGTGACGGACGGTAGTCCTCTTCGGAGCACTCGCACTGGGCCCCCAGCCAGCCAGGCCCGCAGCGGCACACCCCACACTCCAAGGTCCCGTTGCCATTGTTGCAGCGGAGGCTGTAAGGCTCAGCATGGGCCTGGCAGGCGCACTGACAGTCGAAGGTGACCTGGACTGTGAGGCTGTCTTTGAAGCCTACAGGCTTGATGGTGAAGGACTTCTCCCTCTCCTGCGGGCAGCCTCGAACCTTGGCCTCAATGCTGAAGCTCACCTGGGTGGAAAGTAAGATGGCATTCAAGCCCGGGTGTACCCTGTTATCACTCCAGCCCTGGAGGGAAAGAAGCCCTGCCCTGCCCTGCCTTGCCCAGCTTTGCCAGGGAATATACGAACTGGGTGTCTCTTATCCCCCAGCAACCTGGAGTTCCTCAGCCTCCAAATGATCAGGATCTGCAAAGTAAAACGAAAAGCCTGCGGGGTGGGGGTGGGAGGAGGCTCAGTAGGTTGAACGTCTCACTTCAGCTCAGGTCATGATCTCAGTTTGTGGATTTGAGCCCCACGTCGGGCTCGACGCTGACAGCACAGAGCTTCAGATTCTGTGTCTCCCTCTTGCTCTGCCCTTCTCCTGCTTATGCTCTGAAACCCTCTCTCTCAAGAATAAACAAACATTTAAAAAACTCAAAAGAAAAGCCTGGGGACGGTTGTCCAGTTATATCTGGCTGGGTGGACAGACATAATTTACAGTCATGAGAGATGCTGGGGGTTTTTCGCTTTGTTTTTTCTTAATATATATTTATTTGGGGGAAGACTACGAGTGGGGGAGGGGCAGAGAGAGGAGGACGGAGGACCTGAAGCAGGCTCTTTGCTGACAGGCTGACAGCAGTGAGCTTGATGTGGGGCTTGAAGTCACAAGATCATGACCTGAGGAAGTTGGACACTCAACCAAGCCACCCAAGCCACCCAGGTGCCCCTGAGTATATGTGTGTGTGTGTGTGTGTGTGTGTGTAATTCCACCTGTGAAATAAGCCAGCTCAAGCAGAACAGAATCTATGATCTTATAAAAATTCAGCTCCGGCCAAATGAGCTAGCTGGACTGATTATACACAAGGTCAGTAAGACACACGCGACACTACCTGGCACCACTCGATGCCACACAGTGACCAACCACAGGCTCAGGATCTACTATTTAATTTCCACAGAATACATCATCACTTGTGCAGTCAAACACCTTTCTGGCCAACATTTCTTAGATAGGATATGTGCACGTGTTCTAGAATATAGACAGATGTACAGTTGGATAGAGATGATAGAGATACAGATGATGGAGATACAGGTGATACAGATGATAGAGATATAGCTATCCCCTTTTCTGCTTCCCTCCCTCTTCACCAACCCCTTCCCCTTCGGCGGAAGCAGACGAGAACCACCTAGGAAAGAGGCCACAGGGGGACTGGAGGGGCACAATGAACATCTGTGCTTGGGAGTCAATGAGAGTTGGTATTTGGTATTTTTGCCTGTTCCATTTGCTGTTGAACCTCCAGCGGCTAGAATGATGCCTGGCGCAAAGTCAGCGCTCAGCAACTACCCACAGATGACACTGCCATTTTACACTGTAGAGGAGAGACAAGTATTACCCTAGGGGAGGCTGGAGACTGGTTAGGGGCCGAAGGTAAGAAATATTTTCATTTGCAGCAAACAAACTGGTAAGGTAAGCTAAATGCAAGTTTTAAACAAAGTCTCCACTCAGCAGAGAAGTTTAGACACAGGAGCCTCAGAGGAAAAGGCTGGCAGCTCCATTATCTCAAGCTTGTAATAACCTTCAGGAAGAAGGTACAGGGAAGGAAGGGGAGGGACGCCCACAGATGCCCGGGGGCCCAGGCCAGGGTCAGAGCTGCGGCCTCAGCCCCTGCCCAGCCCAGCCCACCTCACCGTGTCTCCAATCTTGAGTCCGACACAAGACTTGAGACCTGGGATGACCTCATTGTTGAGACAGGTGGCGTTGAAGGATAGAGACAGCTCCTCGGGGAGGTCGCGCACTTCCAGCTCTACCTTAGAGCGGATTTTCTGAGGAGAAAGGGGACAAAAGGAAGTAAGGAGATGAGCTGAGAGGAAGTAGATAGGAACCAGTTCCATCCCTAGTAAAATCTCTCAGGTGGCCCCGGACTCACCCTGGCAGTACTGGATGTTGTGATTTGCCTAGAAGCTGCCAGAGGAGAGCACTCTTAGGAGCCTATTTCTTACAATATTTCCTGCCCAAGACCTTCTCCTCTCTCTCTCTATTTCTGTCCCCACTGGTGTCTAGATGAGTCTGGGTAAAATCTAAACCAGCTACACCCTCCTGCAAGCCTCGGAGAAAAATGTGCAATAAGGGAGGGCTAGAACTGGGCACCTTGGAGAGTAGCCTTTTTTACCTAATTTTTAAGCAACCTCGCCTTCCCCTTGGCTCAGCTCCCTCTTCTCATTATTGTTGACAGCCTGCCCGTCACCTGTCCTTCCTCATCACCACCCCCATCCTCTCTTTCCCTTCCACCTTCTCTGAGCTCTTCCACCCATTGCTCCTAACACTCCCCTGAATTTCTCTCTGAGCCATTTCATTCTCAGAAGGCTGCACTCCTCCCAGTGCTGGCCATCAGCCAGCCTCTAGAAGAACAAGAGGAAGGTAGTGAAGGCAGCATGGTGGAGTAGGATCCTCGACTCCCAAATCTGAGGTCCCCCCTGGGAAATGCCAAGTGAGGTGGCCTCTCAGCGGGCTCATCCCCAGCACAAGACACTTACCCCATAAGCATCAACAATGAGCTGAAGGACATTGCTGGAATCAGTAGACAGAATCCCCACGGTCGTGCCCGGGATGAGCTCACTGTAGTTCTAGAAAGTAAGACAAAGATGTGCAAGGCTGACTGAATGAAGAGGGTGCTCTCCAAAAGCCCACCCTAAATCAGATTGAGGGTCTTGAAATGAAGATTGAGGGAAGGATGGGATATTTTACTTGTCATTACCAGGAACAAATCCAGCAGGTTTTCATCCCTGAGCAAAATTATAAAGACCTTCTAACAACCCTCACCCCCACTGAATTACTCCCCTTCAGCACCACAGACATCAACACACCCAGCCTGTGAGGTTCAAGGTTGGAGGAGACCATAGAAAGGAACCATTCACTCCTGGGAACAGGCTGGAGGAGTGGCTTTCCTAGTTGGGGAGCATGGCTCGTGCTAGTGTGCATGGGTTCCCAGAACCAGGTCCGCCCACCGCACACCCCACTCCAGAAATCCCTGAAGGCATCATCACCTTGTAGAGATTGACTACATTTCTCGTTACTGCAAAGATCAAATTGATGTTTTTCTGGGATAGCTTCTCGTTCATCAGCCCCAGAGAGGGATAATCCTGTAAAAAGGGAAGATGTGAAGGTCAGTTAAGAATTCACCTGGATTCTACACCTTGGAACTTGGCTGATTTGGGCCATGGCTCAGACAGTCGTGGTGCTTAAATCTTTTCACACCATGAGCAATGTGAGGCAATGGATTAAGTAGCAACACAAACCCAGCTGTGAACTCCAGGGACGGATGAAGAGGCAGAGGCTGGTGGTGTCAAAACCAAGCATCTCAGAGAGCCTGGGTGGCTCATTTGGTTGAGCATCTGACTCTTGATTTTGGCTTAGGTCATGATCTCACAGTTCATGAGATCAATCTCCACGTTGGGCTCTGATTCTCTCTCTCTCCCTCTCTCTCTGCCCTTCCCCTCATGTTCATTCTTTCTCTCTCTCTCTCAAAATAAATAAACATTAAGGAGCACCTGGGTGGTTCAGTCAGTTGAGGGGGTCATTATCTCATGGTTTGGGAGTTCGAGCCCCATATTGAGCTTACTGCTGTTGGCACAGAGCCCACTTCTGATCCTCTGTCTCCCTGTCTCTCTGCCTCTCCCCCGCTCATGCTCATGGTCTCTCTCAAAAATACATAAGAATTTTAAAATAAATAAATAAGCAGAGAAAGGAAGGAAGGAAGGAAGGAAGGGAGGGAGGGAGGGAGGGAGGGAGGGAGGGAGGGAGGGAGGGAGGGAGGAAGAGAGAGGGGAAACCAAGCATCTCTTTCTTACTACTAGACTTTGATGCATTCATACCAGTGAGCTGTCAGGCCTCATTTTTTCTCCCACAAACTCATTTAACAAACATGTAATGAATGATACATATATTAGGGTCTCTGTTGCCAAGGAGCTCGGAGTCTAGTGCTGAAGACAGGTACATACAACACAAAGTGAGCGGCATCACAAGGGGATTTTGGGGCTCGAAGAAGTGTCAGAGAAGCGCTGGTGGGTGTCCAGCAGGAAGAAAGGAGGGAGATGCAAGGCAGAACTCCGAGTCTTCCTACCCTCCGCTCTCCATCCCACATGTGTCAGGCCTCATTTTGAAGCTCCTTCTTGTTTTTCAGCTACTGACAAGTGCCTCGGCCTGGCATGCGCAATCCTCCCCAACGTGGTCTCAGCCTTCCTGTCCACACAGCATTCACCTCTCTCCCTCTTCCACTGACCACTGAGCTAGCCTACCCTTTCTCCCCCATGGATTGGCCTTCTTCCTAGTAAGCCACCTCCTTCTTTAGGACTCAGCTCAGGTCTCACCTTCTCTGCAAGTCCTTCCTTGACTATCCCAGTTCATGATGAGCTTTCCTCCTTTGAATGCCGAAAGCTCATATTGACTGAGCTACCCCATTTCACACTAATCAGTCATGCACTGTGTGTTATTGGTAGTACATCTCCTCAACTAAACCAAAAAGGGTAGGATCCTACTTCGTCCCTTTGTCTCCCTCAGCCCCTGGTAAGGTGCCTTGCACAGATTAGGTGTCAATGACTACTGACTCATCCAGTGCCTGGTTCTGCCCGACCTGGACGTGGCTGACACCAAGGAACTTGAGCCACAGTGGGGATGCTGGGAGCTGTGAATGTGTCCCTGGGATCCTAAACCTTGCAGGAAGCTCATGAGATCACCCAGCTTGGGGGCTCCTGCCTTTACCCAGGTTTACCATTAAGCTAGCTACACGAGGAGTAGTTATATTGTCTTTAAGAAATGTAGAGCTCACACCTCTGCCCCAATACCCAGGATATCAGTATTCTGAGGGTCTTACATTTCTTCCTGGCTTACAGCCATTTAACTCCTCTCCTGTTATTTGGCCTACTAAGGCCATAGAAAACAACTTAGAAGTCTTCTTCTGTATTAGTTAAATCATCCTTTCACCTTCTTTCTTTTGGCCCTTTAACCTTTCCCCATAGGAATGGATCTCCATTCTTCAGATGATCTTTGTCTCTTTTTCCTCTGCCTTCTTCCAATAACAAATGAGCATGGTATTCTAACAAGAGGCTAATCTGTGCACAGTAGACAGGAAGGCCCACTTTCCAGCTAGACCTGCAAAAGTCCTCTGGGTCCACTCTGGATGCCATGCTGCTGCTGCTGGAGGCAGGAGAGGTAGCAGCGACAGTGACCACAGCCAGGTCAACTTCTGATGGCTGCGCAGGCCATACAGGGGATGACGGTGTCCAGCTGGTATGGGAGGCAGTGGGAGGACAGGCCGAAACAAGCTCTACACCCTGCCCAGGGGAAGTGCCGCCATTTCCATATTCATACAGACTCTGCCTGGGTTAGGGCAGCCTTGGCCAGAGTGAATTGGGACCATAGGTGGTGCCAAGAATCTCACCATGGTAGTGGAGGCAGCATAGTGGTTGTCACTGCCCATGTGGCACTGCCCATCATTGGGCTGGACGATGCCTGCCAGCCGTCCATCCAGTGCAATATGGGTCTTGGCATCAGTGGTAAACACCAGCAAGTGGGAGGCATCGTTCCTCCAGCCAATCTTCTCCTGTTAAAAAAATAATAATAAAAGCAAAGGAGAGAAAGCGACTTAAGCCACATCATTGGTAGAAAACAAAGATTCAAGGACTTCCAGGTGTGAAGGGCTAAACAAGTCATCTTGATGAGGGGCCTTGGTCCCAGTCCTTGGAACACGAGCCAGAGCTTTTCCAATTTGAGGGTTTCTGTTCTCTTAGGAAAAGAGTCTCAGCTGATTAGTTCAAGCAGCTGAAAGACACCTGCTTCAACTCCAAATATAACTTTGCCAGTGATGATCACATGGCCCATCTAGAAAGCCACCTGCAGGTACAGAGGTGAGCTGGGCTAGAAAAATCCCAACCGAACACCTTCCCACTTTGCTAAGGTTAAGTTAATCCAGCCTTGACTCTGATACCCTTCCAGAAAAGGTGGGAAGATGATCTTCCCAGAAAACATCTGGGATCACTGAGGTTCAGAAAAATGTCAGTTCTTGCCAGGGAATGATACAAACAAAGCTTGCCTAACAGGAGAAACGTATTGCTCACACTATACAAAACTCTTTGTTTCTCTCTCTTATTGCACACAGACACCCCCACAGTTGAACCACTTTCTTCCCCCATTTTAATCTATGCCAACCACACCTGGCACTCCATGCCCTCCAAACTCACATCACAGACTGTAGCCTGCATGATGGCATCAAAGCCACCCTCTGGGGCATCTCGGTTCCGCGACACATTCTGCTTCTTCACTTCCTCATTGAAGCGGGTCACCTGGTCAGTTAGCGTCAGCACATGTTTGTAGCCAAACATAGGCAAACAGACATTCCTTATCCTGGGGGAGAGAGAGAGATAATTTAAGCAGCAACTCTGATGGAAAAGACTGCATGAGGAGTAAGAGGGAGAGAGGGTGAGATGAACATGGATAGCACAGGGCCCAGGTCAATTCTATACAACCACAATTAACCACACAATTCAGACTCCAAATCCCTCAAATCATCCAAGACATCACATTGGCTTTGCCTCCAGCTAGCCTACAAGATAAGACAGTGAGCTATAGAACCAGTCTGCTTGGGTTCAAGTCCCAGCTCTTCCACTTACTAGCTATGGGACTATAGACAAGCTTCTCTCTATCTAACCTATAAAAATGGGGACATGATAAGTCATATCTCATGAGTTATTGTGAGGCTTATAAGAGTTCATTCATGAAAGCACTTATATCCATCACCTTAGACTTAACACTTCTCTAAGGTAACATTGAGACAAAATAAAGCAAAAGCTCATCAATGACTTCATATCCATGAACCATCAACAAATTGATAGATCTGCACTAGACTAAACCAACCAATAGTTGGTTTAATTGACGGCTGACATCTTTACTGGGGAAACTTACAACCCAGACAGAAAGTTAAAAGGGTACATCATATAATTTTGAAAACTAAAAGGTAAATTCATACATTGTGTGGCTCAGTAACCATCATTTTAAATTATTATACTCCATGGATTTTCATAGCCACCACCAATTAAATAAGCAAGCCATTCAGTTATAAGCTAAAGTGTCAAGAGAGGCACATTATTATCAATCTGCAGACTATTAGAGGGCTCGATAAATATCATTTCCACTCTTTTTATATTCGGCCAGGACTTAATCCCTTGCATTTTAACTCTGTAGTACTCTGTAGTACTCAAAACCTTGATGATGAAGAGGACAATGGAATCTACTTTTTATCTCATTTCCCTCTCATTTTCTCTTGTGTCCTCATTCTCTGTGACCAAGACCAAGAAGCTGATGAGCTTCTTTCTGGAAATTCTCCACCCTTTCTAAATGCCCACCTGTCTACTCCTCTTCCCAAAGGTCACAAAGGTTTTGGCAGCTACTACACTCCAAACAACCTTGAACTCTGTTGATACAATGCTCCAGGTCAACAGGCTAGCTCACTTACCAGACAGGAAGACCAAGGTAGAAAAGAGATAGGATTTGGCCAGATGGCAGCCAACAAATCTACCCCATAGCTAGAAACAGGCAGCAGGACTTGGACCTGCCTGAGACAAAGAGGACTGAGGCTGCCCTGGCTTCTAGAGGAGAGACTTACTCATAGCAGGGGTTTTTGATGGCTTCTGGTGGGGAGATGTACATGTACGGTGACACAGGCTTGTCCACAAAAGCCCCAAAGCCAATCCGCAAGTTACTGGTGAGCTTGCGCATCTGGAAGGCCAGCCTGGTGCCCAGGTTCCGGATGTTCAACAGATCATCCATCATGGAGTAAGACAGGTCCATCAAGTAGTAGATATCCACAGGGTAATCCTCCACCTGCCGGACTTGCACAGAGAAATTCTTCGAATCATCTGGAAGGCAAGAGGATGCTTGTTGTTCTCCTTTTCCCCCTCTGAGACTTAATAAGTGGATTTGGACACAGTTGGAATTGAATAACTTCTGGATCAACCCAAACTTGAAAGCCCTGGTCCTGTCTCCTCTCCTCTTATAATTCTATTCCTCTCACAATTCTTGATCCTCTTATTTTATTTATTTATTTATTTATTTATTTATTTATTTATTTATTTATTTATATAGAAAGAATGAGCAGAGGAGGGGCAGAGGGAGAGGGAGAGAGAGAATCCCAAGCAGACTCCGTGCTTCACACTGAGCCAGACACACGGCTTGATCCCACAACTGTGAGATCATGACCTATGCCAAACTCAAGAGTGGGACCTTTAATCAACTGAGCCACCCAGGCACCCCGATCCTCTTATTTTTAACCTCATTTTTTTCCATCCTAAAATTATCTACCCTGCATCTGTCTAATCCTCTAGGTCCCAAGGGTCACAGAGGTTTTGGCGGTCACAACACTCCCAACTCTGTAAAAGGCAGGAACTATGTCCGACACTCCTCTGAAACCCATACCACATGCCTTGCATGAAGTTACTTGGTAAAAGTCTTCTTGATGTAATTGTAAAGTCTAAATCAATGCTTCAAAAAGCCTGTCTCAGCCTAATCCTTGTCCCCCAAGGTCTCCTGCCCCTATTTTCTCTGCCCCCATGCCCTTGCCCCAATCTTACCTGGAAAGGGGGCTTACAACTACAGATTACTTTCTCATCATTGGAGCCTCAATGCAAAGCTATAAGTTAGGTAAAACAAGCATTGGGGGAAAGAAGAAATAAACATTTTTTTCCCGAGCTCCTACTATATTAAAAGAGTTAAGTAACTTGCCCCAGGTGAAATAGCTAATACATGAGGCAGTCAAGATTCAAACTCAGATCTTCTGATTTCAAGTCCCAATACCTTTCATTTTCTTCCATTCTCCTGCCCATACCAGCCCCCAACATCTTCTCTTCCCACCCCATTTCCATTGTGAGCTTCGTCCCCAAGGTTCAGGCCACCACCTTGTGCCCGGTGCCCATCTGTCCGGGATCCCTCCCCACAAAGAACGCCACCCTTACCTGGCCGTAGCCGGAGTGCAATCCTCTGGGGACTGACTTGAGTAATCTCGGAGCTGTCTCCAGAGCCCTTGTCACTGAGCGGCTTGGCCTCCAAGATGCGGGCCTCACTGATGGGGAACTCGATGGACTCCAAGGCACAGTTATCCTTCAGCAGATTCTCTTTCAGGTCACAGCGGGTTGAGCCCAGAGGGAGTGCCTGGAAGACAGGAGCCCAAGGTAAAGACCATGGTCAGAGCTAAGTGGCTCTCTGCCTCCTGCAGGCTTTGCCAACTCCCAACAGCCTAGAGCTTGCCCAGCACTCTGGAGCTAAACCAGCATAAATGAACTCGGGTGGTCCCTCCTAAGATAGCCCATTGTACAGAAGGGGGAAACTGAGGTACCAGAAATGTTGGGTGAGTACCTGGTTCAAGGATTGGTAGCTAGAAAGAGGGTCAGTAGAGTAGGCTGCCTGTTAGACCAGCAGTTTTCAAACAGAAATGCAGCCCACACGTGGGTCCCAAAAATTCAATGCAGAGGATCTCAACCATCAATTTATCAAGTAAAGTACAGCCAGTATCGACGTCTATAAATAGTAAAAGCAAATACTGGTTTCTGATATTTTTATATATTGGGAGTTAGATATAATAAATGATGATATGCCATGTGTATCTTTCTGTAGGTCAGAGTCCAACGGTTTGGAAGCCACTGTGTTAAGACACTGGCGAGGGTGTACGATCCCTGAGGGCAGGAACTGTTTCCTCTCTCTTCCCAGCACCTGGCCCAGAAGTCACCACAAAGGCGGGAAGAGGAAGGATAGGGAGACAGCAGAGTGAGGGCTCAGAACACAGGAGTAGACTGGCAGGGACGACATCTCAGCACTGCCCCTTACTAGCTGGATCCTATGAGACACGGAAGCTCTCTGTGCCTCATTTCCTCAGCTATAACATGAATATACTAATACTCCCCCCCACAGGGATGTTATGCAGATAAGACAATGCTATGCAGATAAATAAGACAATGCATATGATACACATGGTATAATGCCTGCCTTAGGATCAGTGCTCAATAAAAGGTAGCTATTATTATGACATGCTCTATAAATAGTTCCTGGGTAAGTTAGTTATAAATAAACTCCACAAGCTTGGGCAAATCCCATGATGCCAGGCACTGAGCAGAGCCTACCCTATCACTTTAAGCTTCCTCTCTCACCCTGGACACAGGGCATTGAGCATCCTTTCAAAAACCCTGGCGTATATCCCACGGCCCTCAGAAGCTCTAGGGGGGTGTCCACACCTGAGTACTGAGTGGGGGGGCACGGTACACTGGAAAAAAGTCAGGAAACAGGCTCAATCCTGGGTCTACCACTCACTAGCATATGACCTCAGATAAGTCATTTCACCCCGTTGAGCCTCAGTTTCCTCACCTGTCGGATGAGGGGGTCAGGTGACACGGTGTTTTCGGCTCCTTCCTGCTCTGACATCCAGCAGACTTAGCCAGTACTGTGTGGGCACAAATCCATGAGGGCTCTCTGCCAGGCTGGGAGGACTGGCCAGAAAGCCGGAAAACCCTTCCCGTGACCTATTTCACAATATTTAGGCCTTCGGGCCCTCGATCCTCACCCCTACCCCTACCCACTCCCTCTCACAACCATTCCCAGAAGTCAGCTGAACAACCCACACCAATATCCCAGAAAAACTGGTGTTAACATTTACTGAGCATGCACTGCATGTCACACACGGTGACACGCACTTTACGTGGGTTACTGCCACTCTCCTGCTTACAGTTCCCCCATGCTGGAACTGTTAGTATTATTTTATAAGTGAAAAACCTGAGGCTCGGAGGCTTCACAAACAAGGACCCCAATCTTACATGAAAGAAATCTAAGGCTTGGAGAAGTTAAGTAACTTGCCCAAAGTTACAGAGCTAAGAATGGCAGAAATGAGAGGCTAACTAGATTGTCTGACTGTAATTATCTTCATAAAATGATAGTTTGTATTAAACTCTGTATAGGGTGAGGATGGAGGCAGAGGAAGAGGAGTGTGGAAGCGATGGTCCCGGGAAGAGTCACACCTGAGAATGCCCAGGTAGGGAACAGAATGCAGGATGGGGAAGGATGGGGATGCGGCAGGTAATGTTCTGCATCCTTAGCCCCCACAGGTGACTAGTAGCCGAATTTCCAGGGGAGGGATGTGGCCACAAGGAACCACCCATACTCAAAAAATCAGGGTTCTGTAGCCTAAAACTCCTCCTGATGCTTGAAGTCTCTCTCCCTCTTATGCCCAGCCCTTGTCTGGTAGGCTGACAATCTTCCCCAAATGGAGGGAAACAGAAAACCAACAGTGCTATAGACTGAATGTCTGTATGTCCCTCCCCCAGAATTCATATGTTAAACCCTATCTTCAAGGTATTAGGAGGTGGGGCCTTGGGAGGTGATTAGGTCTTGAGGTGGAGCCCTCATGATGGGATTAGTGCCCTTAGAAAAAAGGTCCCCCGGGTCTCCTGGATGGCTTAGCTGGTTAAGTGTTCAACTTGGGCTCAGGTCATGATCTCGCAGTTTGTGAGTTCAAGACCCATGTCAGACTCTGTGCTGACAGCTCGGAGCCTGGAGCCTGCTTTAGATTCTGTGTCTCCCTCTCTCTCTGCCTCTCCCTGTCTCGCATTCTATCTCTCTCTAAAAAAATAAATAAATATTTTAAAAATTTTTTAAAGAGATAAAAAATATAAAAGGTCCCAGAGAGCTCCCTGGCCCCTCCTGCCATGTCATAGCAAAAAGACAGCCACTATGATGCAAAATTTGCTGGTATCTTGATCTTGGACTTTTCAGCCTCCAGAATTGTGGGAAATAAATGTTTGTTCTCAAGCCACTCAGCCTATGGTATTTTAAGTTTATTTACTTATTTTGAGGAGAAGGAGAAAGTTAGCATGAGCAGAGGAAGGGCAGAGAGAGAGAGTCCTGATGCAGGGCTCGATCTCACAAACCATGACATCTTGACCTAAGCCAAAAACAAGGGACGCTTAACCGACTGAACCACCCAGGCCCCCCTATGGTATTTTTGTTAATAGCTGCCTGAATGGAATGAGGACCACCCTGGATGAGGCAAAAAGTGGAAAAAGCTTCTGGAAGTCAGCAGCTTCCTTCTTTCCCTCTCAGCTTCACGAGCATGAGGTGGAAAAATGGCATCAGCAATGGGAAACAGTGCATAAGACTTAACCTTCTTGGCTCAAAAGATTCCAATGGGGACATCACAGATCCTCCGAGTCTCCGGGAGAGAGGAAAACGTCCTCCCCACTCCCAGCCACGGCCAAGGAAAGAATGGCGGAGCGGAGAACTTGTGGGCACTCGGAGTCGTTGTATCCAATCTCCTCTGACTGCCTCTGCGTATCTCTCCCAACCCTTCTCCTCCAGGAAGCAGTCTCTTGCTCACAGCGCTCCCTACCTTATCTCTGAGTCCAGCTGCCCACATAAGCCCCAGGGAGAAAACCTACCAAAAAAGGCAATGACTGGACAGACCAAGATACACGAAGGAGCGGATCCTTTCCAGTTCTGAGACATTTGCTGAAGGAGGGGGTAAAGGGTAGACCAGGGAACTGAATAAGAGCAGCAAGGCCGCTGTGGATCTGTAAGCTGCGTCTTCGAAGGGAGAGAATGCTCTAGAGGGGGATTTCCTGACTCCTCATTTTCCAACATGACAGTGCTTATTACAAGAAGGCTTGAAGTGCTAAGCCCTGCTGACAGTCCTTATGGTTTGTTGTGAATTTCCTTAGAAATATAAACACTGAAAAACAAAAACTGTCTCCTTCCCTCCTTCTGTGGTCACTGACATCAGAGGTCAAGAACATAACAGGCGGGCCCTTCAGCTACGCTCTCCCCGAGAGCCTCCCGTCCCAGGAAGATACCAAGGTGGTGACCTCAATTCGCTTGGGCAACATTCCTTTTCTTAATAACCCAGATTGGGAAGGTAGAAGGAATGCCTCTGGGTTACTCAGAGGAATAAACTGAAAGGAGGGAGGACCATTGTTAAAGTTCCAGTTCCCGGTGAAACCGGATGTGACATAAAAGGGGCAGAAATAACCAAGACCCAGGGGAAGAGCCTGAGCAAAAGGGTGGGAGGTTCCAGCCCACAGGCTGTGTGAGCTAAATCCCCTCCCTCTCCTGGGAGAGTGATGCCTGCTATTAGTCCCATTCTCCATTTATCCCAATTTGGAAATTGGGAAAGTACAGCATGAATAACTCTATTTCCTACTTCTCTCACAGGTTCAGTCAAGGGGCAAAATAAGACTGTGAACACAAAATGCTTTCAAAATACGAAAAATCTCAATAGAAGTCAAATACACTCAAGTCCTTTTGATATGATATAAACCAATAAGTGCAAATAGAAGGTAACTCTTTTCGGGGCGCCTGGGTGGCTCAGTTGGTTAAGCATCCAACTCTTGTCTTTGGCTCAGATCATGATCTCACAGTTTTGTGAGTTCGAGCCCCACGTCAGGTTCTGCGTTGGCAGTGTGGAGCCCACTTGGGATTCTCTGTCTCCCCGCTTCTCCCCTCCACACACTGTCTCTTTCTCTCTCTTTCTCTTTCAAATAAATAAAGTTAAAAGAAAAAGGGTGACGCTTTTCTACTAGTACCATCGAAATTACTACTATTATTGCATACTATTTTCTTGGAGGCCAAGGGACAATATGCCCTACTTAATTTTTCCCCCAGAGAGCTACCAAATGCCTCCAACCCAAACAAATTAACATTGTTTTCTTGATTGACATCCAGTGAGGACAAGAAATCACTTGAACATACAGTGACATAAGTGTAGAAGGGACAGAAAGGAAAGGAAAAGAAAAGCACTTTAATTTATGGTTATTGGGATCCATACCTCATTGTTTATGGGGAGGGGAATACTTTCAATATTATACTTTTATTTTTATAATAACACATTGAGCAAAACTCTCAAGATGAACATTTATCCTCCAGATTAAAAAAAATAGAAAGAAAAAGCAGCAGAGAAGTGAGAGCAAACTTATAATGTGACTGAAAAAAAATTAAACAGTAGCCTCAACCCTTTCCCCTACAGATGCAGAGAAGAAAATAGGTCACTTCTACCAGAGTCTTCTACGTAGCTAAACCCAAACCCATTCCTCTTCTTTCATCCTTGGCTGTCGGGCTGAGTGTGAGCTGGTCCACCTTCTAATGCATACCCAGGACTAGTATTTCCCTCTACTTAGAGTTGCCAAATTTAGCAAATATTTGGGACATACTTACATTAAAAATTGTTTGTTGTTTAATTCTGATTTAACTGGGTGTCTTGAATTTTATCTGGCTGCCATAACTCCACCTGCACCAACCATGACCCCAGGGGTCAGCCCCTTTGATCAGGAGTATTTCCCAAACTTGCTATTATAACTCCTGTTGGTCCAAAAGGTCCAGGATCCACCCAGGGAACCCTTATATTTAACAAGCACCCCAGGTGATTCTTACAACCAGGCAAGTTTGGAAGGTTCTAGATTCGAACATGGCACCACAGAGTCTGAGACCATGAGTTAAATCTCTGGGTGATCTTGGCCTCTTTGCTATATCCACATCCCAGAGACAGAACACCACCCCCACCCGTATCAGTATCCAATCCTCCAGGAACACACCCTCAGCAGATGGACCCAAAACTGCACTCATCCACTTTGGCTATGTTTTCCTGTTACGTGGCCAAACACTTGCGATACACACCCTGAGCTGCCGTCCTCTAGGACCAAGGGAAAGCTGAGCCCAACCAGTTGTTTTTCCAGGCACTGCCAACCCTGCCTGCAATGGCCAAGGTACAGGAGGCTGAGGCAGAGGGCCCTCTTGGGTCAATTATTCAACAAGTCACATACAAAATGGCCCACATGGTTCACTCTGGTGTTTTAAGTCAACAGCCAAGACACTTTCAGCAGTTAAACTTGGCCTGTGTAGGGGAAGCCCTCAGGCACAAACAAAAACAAAAAACCAGCAGTCATGTTCAGGTTACAGGCTGGGATTCCCACCCCCAACTCCTCCCTGGCTGACACACTTTACCCCACACCGGACTCCTCTGCTATCTCTCCTCCCCTCCTCTCTCTTTCTCAGAGATAGCTGTAGTCATTCTCTAACCCCTTGGCCTGTTTATATCTCTAACCTCTTCCTGTTTATATTCCATTCTCCCAGAGAATATCTTATTCGACTGTCCACTTCCAGTCATTAGTTTTCTTTGGTCCTTGATGAACTGGTTTCTCCTCTGACTCACCCCACCCCCACCACCACCATTCCTAGGCAGGTCCTACTTTATGCTTTGATCCTACCCTCACCTTCCAGCCACCCCCACCCCCACTGTCCTTACTGGTCTGCCCCAGGGGACAAAACTCCCCATGGTCATCCATAAATATTCTACACTTGCATTTCCAAAATCTAGTCACATGACCTACAAGCTTTGTCTGGTTAGGCCTCAACATACTTCAGCTACAGGGCCTGTCCCTGTGCAGACCAAAAGGGGTGACGGACACTCCAAGAACATATTTTCTTTTGCCCCAGATGCCTCTTGGCCACAGTTGCCTGCATTTTCTCTCCCTTTGGGTTGAAAAGGAAGGGGGCACATCCTTTGAGTGCCACTAGGGCTTCTCCCATGGCTACCCATCTGCTCCAGCCAGCTTCGGGCCATCCGATCCAAGGAGGAGGTGTCTTCCCCATCCAGCTCCCCCTTCTTATGGGATGCACTTGCAGGATTCTGACTTCCTTACACACGCGGCTGAATGCTATTATGATGGCGACCAAGGAAAGAAGGATATGGCAGAGAAGGGAGGAGGCCCCCTCACACTGGAGCAGCCAGCTCAGCCCAAAGGGGTGGAGAACCTTTGGGGGGGTGGGGAAGAGGATGGATTTGCCCACCCCCCCACCCCGCCCTCCCAGCCCCAGGGAATGTTTCATTTGCTAAATGAAGTCAATGTGGCCCAGATGTTGGGCAGCCGCCTCTGGAGGCAGTTCCCGCGCTGAACTGTACAGCGGCAAGGCAGTGTGTGGGGCTGGCCCGGCAGCTCTGGCAGCCCTCCTGTCCAAGGATAAACAGTGTCCCAGCTCCCGCCCTCTCCCCCCACATTCCGCTCCCCCCCCAGCCTGCCAGGGAGGTTGCCTTTTTAGGAAACTCAGCAGATCAGGGAAGAGAAGAGGAGGAGGCTGGGTTAGAGCAGTCATGAAACTGCAGAGGGCAGAGATGTACTGTGGTGACAGAGAGGGCGCCTCAGGTAGCAGGGAAAGCAGCCGGGCCAGGAGTTCAGGTAAACACCTGCCGGGGGCCAAGCCAATGACTCAGCCTCAGACCTAATCACTGGAATCCCTCCAGCCACACTCACCCCCCACCCCTCCCGTGGCTCTCACCGGCTCCAAATTCCCATCCCAGCCAGAAACATAGCCGTTCCCTCAGACACACTCATTCCCTAGGGCCCCAGACACAACAAACCCTCTGCCTAGACACAGCTAAACCCTTTCCTGTTACCCTTCTATCCTCACCAAATTGGCCCAGTGCCTTCCCTCATTGACACCTAAGAGAGGGAAGGAAGGAGGAAAATGAGAGGGAGAGAGAGGAAAAGGTAAAGCTGTGGGGTCCAGACATCAGAGGAAAAGAGAAAAGAACCCGTGACTGAACATCCCCCACCCACACCATGTAAGTTCAAGATTCTTCTTTTATTTGCCTTTTTAAAACTCTAGGATTCTTGTAAGCCAGCATCACCTCTATGCCAACAACCCTCCGCCGCCTCTCTTTTTGATACCCTGCTTCTCTGAGGTGCTCCACCCCAACAAAAAAGCAAGCAAAGTGTGGAAAAGGGGGACAATGGCTACAGTGGGACCAGGGACCTAACCACATTGGCTCTTGCCAAGGGCCACACCGTAGCGTCAGGACGGCGATTCCGGCGGCAACCCCATGACAGCTCCCACTGACATTTACCAGTTGGAAAGCTTCATCCTAGTTCTGCTCAGAAGGGACAAGGGGCTTGTGAATTTAGCAGGGAGGAGATAGCCCTATGGGTCCATTCCTGCACAAAAGCAGCTAAGCCTGGGGAAGAAGTCAGGTCAGATGTCCTCTCCTTACCTCATCTGAGCACCAGGCACACACAGGACTCACAGCCAGACACTCCTGGCAGGAGTGGATGCCTCGTGTGTTACAGATGTTGGACACTGCAACAGAGACAAAGGCGTTAGCAACCGACTCAGCTTGACACGGTAAGTGGCCTGTCCCATCCTCCCCCACTTCCCCAAATGCCCAGGTGTATAGCTCTCAGATGCACACAGAAGGTCTGACCAGACCATAGACAATCACCAAACACAGGCTGTTTGGTAAAGAGGAAAGAGAATAAAAATGGTCAGGAGAAACTCATCACCACCCTCACTGATGAGGCCCCAGTGACGACAGGCGTTGGAGCAAGACGGACCCAAAGTGTCAGATCATTAACAAATGGAGAGGCTGTAATTAACAACTGGTTTGACACCCACATTGTGCACAGGAAAATCTGAGGCCCAGGGCAATGCAATGTGCCCTCTCTCCAATTATTGCCATGACGGATTGATTCACAGCCACTGTGTGGGGATCCAAGGCTCGGATGCACTAATGTTAACACACTGCCTAAATATGGTGGGGGGCAGGAGTGGGGGTGGTGACCGCCAGTGTTCCACTGGCCTCCCAGGACAAAGCAAATCTTCTGAAACCTTCTCAAGATTCCCAATACACATATCAAGGTGTCAGGGTGTAGAACGGTCCAGGGAGAACGCCAAAAATGTCAGAAAAGGCTGAGTGGGATAAGCTGGAAGAGCAGGGATGGGAGTTAGAAAGCCTGTATTTGAATTCTTTTTTACTTCTTAAGTTTTTCTGTATTTGGGGCACCTGGGTGGCTTAGTCAGTTGAGCGTTCAACTTTAGCTCAGGTCATGACCTCCCAGTTCATGAGTTCGAGCCCTGTGTCAGGCTCTGTGCTGACAGCTCAGAGCTTGGAGTCTGGTTCAGATTCTGTGTCTCCCTCTCTCTCTACCCCTCCCCTGCTCGCGCTCTGTCTCTCTTTGCCTTCAAATAAATAAGCATTAAAAGAAGTTTTTATGTATTTATTTTGAAAGAGGGAGAGAAAGAGACAGCAGGGGAGGGGCAGAGAGAAAAGGGAGAGAGAGAATCCCAAGCAGGGTTGATGCTGTCAGAACAGAGCCTGATGTGGGGCTTGAACCCATGAACCACGAGATCATGACCTGAGTCAAAATCAACAACCGACTGAGTCACCCAGGCACCCCTGTATTTGAATTCTGAATGCTCTTTTTACTAGCTGTGTCAGGACCTGGAGCAGTTCAGTTAACCTTTATGAAATGGTAACCTCCACCTTACAGGATTTGTGCAAAGAATTCAAGGTGGTGAAGGAGAAGCACTCGCACTCGGTACATGACAAAACACCATTCAAATGTGAACAGCTTTCACATTGTCGTGGGACAGAGAAAAGGCTGGGGGGTGGGAGTGGGGGGGAGATAGGAAGAGCAGAGACAACCACAGGGACACAAATAACCCAGAGAAGCCCAGCCAGGAAACAAACCCCAGGCATTCGCTTGGGCGGAAGCTCTCATCCTCCCTGCTCCCCCGCTGTTCAACCTTTCCGGGCTCAACTAGGTAAACCTCCCCCTTCTGCAGTGGCCCCCAAGAAGGCCTTTTCCAATGTAAGGAACATACTGAGGGAGATACATTCCTCTCCATGACCCAGTTCCTTCATCCAATTTTCTAAAGTGGTCACTTTGCCCCCAGCTGGTAAGACCAGCAAATCTATTTTTAGGGAAATCAACCTGATCAATGGGGTGTTTTCCCACTGCTCCCAAAACTTCTCACCAAGCTGAATGTCTCAGTCTAATTTATTATAATGTGTCTAAACTCCCAACATCTAGATAAAACATATCCAGAAGATGTGTGTACACACACACACACACACACACACACACACACACACAGAATATTGTCAAGACAAATTATCCATTGTTATCTATTGTATTCAGTGTTGACAAGTAGACCCACCATACTCAGGGATTATCTGATTTTCTAGGAGTGCATACCTTTGTTTGAGTTCTATTCATTGGGAATTTTTATAACTCTATAAGTAGAAGTATACTTGTAGAAAACCAGTAACAACAGAAATGATTCTTGGGTTGCCTGGGTGGCTCAGTCGGTTAAGTCTGACTCTTGATTTTGGCTTAGGTTATGATCTCATGGTTCGTGAGTTCAAGCCCCATATGGGGCACTTTGCTGACAGAACACTATATATGATTCGGTGTTAATGATTCTCATCCAACAGCAATGCAAATGATTTGTCTGGTTTTATTGCCTTGTAGAACATTAACCAATTTTGAAAATATTAGGTAATTGATTTCAGTGTTCTTTCACTTACCAACTATAAGTCTCCCTTCCCTGAATTTTCTAAAGATTTTTTTTTTTACTATTTTTAAGTAATCTCTCCACCCAATGGGGGACTTGAACTTACAACTCTGAGATCAAGAGTAGCATGCTCTATGGCCTGAACCAGCCAGGTGTCCCGCCCTTCGCTGAATTTTCTTTTGATTTAACCTTATTAACTCCCTCCTTAATTGAGTTGAATAAAATCTTCAACACATGTTCATGTTACATTTGTATGGTAATGTACTTTTAACTCTTTAAAAATTACATGTAACGATACCCATCTCAGGGCCTACCGAGGGGGCAGAGGGATCTAACAACAGAAGAGGGAACATGCAATCAAGAGAGTGTGGTCCCCACAGAGTCACCACTGCTAATGTGGCCTTGGGAGAGTCAGGTATCTCCTCTCAGCCTGTTTCTTCACTCGACTATCCTAACATTACAACTTCTCATCTATCTGTCTTAACAACTCTGCCACCCAATAGATTTTGAGTGAGCCTCTTGAAGCTTGCCCCGTCCAGCCCTGTCCAGCCCTGGTCCTTGCTCACAGAAGATGCTCCACAGATATATAGTGGAGCCAACTGAGAAGTACTGGACTGGATCAGTTATATGTTGTGTTTTTAAGCAACCAAGCTCATGTCTCCAAATTATGCATGGAATTCCAATATAAAACATGCAAATGTGTTGAAACGGGTACCTCTGACAATTTGAACTTTCATTCTTCTCCTAAAGACACCAGAATTACATGTGGAATCCCAGAAGCCCCAGACTTCCACAGAGCTTGAGTCTAACTTTCAAAGGCCCTCCCCGAATCCCCGGTTCCGCAAGTGGGGAGCCGCTACCAGCCCCTGAGTAACCTCTGGGCCCCGGGCTCTGACTTGACTGACACCCTTACCAAGCGAGTGCGAGGACCATGTTGTGGGAAGCCAGCCTGGCTACCAAGGCCACCTCTGAGTTGGGACAGCCCTCAGCCATGCGTTGTCTATCATGAAAGGAAGGTAGCCAGTCTTCCAGGAGCGGCCGGCCTCACAGGCAACAGGAGGCCTCCCCTTGCAAGGACTGCCTGGCTACGTCTCAGCTCACGGCGGCTCTTTCCCTGGCCAGATATGAGCACCACCCTCCGAACCCCACTTCACAGCCTTACTGGAAGCAGAGCCTGAGCTATTTTAGGCCTCTGTCTCCCTTCTCGAAGTTTCCATGGGAATCATTATCCAGGGGGGTGATTCTGGACATAAATGTCATCGATTTTCACTGGGGAGTGGGGAAGAGGCAGGCAGGAGACCTTGGGAAGAGTGAGAATAGAGAAGAGGACCACGGGAGGTGTGGGCACCTCCAATTACTTTTGAAAACTTTTCCCAAACTATCCATTTTTCCATCATTCTCAAATTAGCATGCATTTGCCTAGGAGCCCTCGATTGTAGCCACCATAGAAAGCCTTGCCAGATGGGAAATAAGTAACAGCAGGCCCTGTCCCGGGGAACAGTTGGTCCTGACCCCAGAGGATGAGACAAGCTGCTGGGGATCCGTTCTCTAGGAAGTCAGGCTGCGGAGTCATGTGAACCAGTTCCCTTTTCCTCTCTTGGTGAATCACAGGTTGATTTCGTGAGAATCAGTCACCCCCCACAACTCCCCCCTACCAAGACCTACCACCAAAGGCAGGTTCCCCAGATCCCAGTGCCTAAAAACGACTGACTCATCAGAAGGCTCTGTGCCTGGGCCGCGCTGATTCAATGAGATTCAGCTCTGAGGCCACCCCTCCCTCCTGAACATGTGGAAGGAGTTTGGGCCTCTGTTTCCAGTCATTCATAAGGCCTATGTTCCTGCTGGGCCTCAAAGGCCCAGACTCAGCCCTGCTGGAGAAACAGCGACCTTTTTTTTTTTTATTTAAATTTTTGTTTTTAACATTTATTTTTGAGAGAAAGAGACATAGCATAAGCGAGACACAGAGAGGGAGGCACAGAATCCAAAGCAGGCTCCAGGCTCTGAGCTGTCAGCACAGAGCACAATGCAGGGCTCGAACTCATGAACTATGAGATCAGGACCTGAGCGGAAGTCAGACACTCAACCAACTGAGCCATCCAGGCACCCAGAAGCAGCAATCTTGAGCAGAACCTTGTCACTGAGAAGAATCAGCACCCCACCACCACCCATTCTCTCTGACAGTTTAGCCAGAGCAAGGAAACAAGGTGGACTGGTCCTCACAGGGTGGCTGCAAGGATTAAATTAAACAAATCCCCATCAAACTCAGCACAAAGGGCCGGCACACAGGAAGCACCCGCTAAAGGCTGCTGCTGCTGCTACAGTGGCTGTTGTTTTTGTCCTTGCTGTTTTCATCCTGAGTCCCAAGCTGTTTGCGGCGCAGGTGAACATTTTGCTTTATTTTTATTTTTTCCCTGAAGCTACGACTCTACAGGACACTAGACACACCACTGAGCATGCCCTGAACGGTGGCAGGACCACTGCCATTGCGCTCTCTGGGAGCTCATACCCGGAAGGCATCAGGCTAGAGTAAAATGACCAATTGGCAGATCTAACTTCTATTTTTTTTTTTTCCTACAGAAAATTTTAATCTCCATCATTTCATTAGTATAAATATTCTTTTTTTTTTTTTTTTTTTACAAATAGTTTATTGGCAAATTAGTTTCCACATAACACTCAGTGCTCATCCCCACAAGTGTCCTCCTCCATGCCCATCCCTCCTCCCCCCACATCCATCAGTCCTCAGTTTTTGTCAGCATTCAAGAGTCTCTCATGGTTTGCCTCTCTCCCTTTCCCCCACCATTTCCGCCCTTCTTCTCCCCCTTGGTCCTCTGTTAAGTTCCTCCTAATCCTCCTATACGTGCACACATATGATATTTGTCCTTCTCTGCCTGACTTATTTCGCTCAGCATAACACCCTCAAGGTCCATCCATGTTGCTACACATGGCCAGATTTCATTGTTTCTCATTGCCATGTAGTATTCCATGGTATAGATAAACCACATCTTCTTGATCCATTCAGGCAGATCTAACTTCTAAATGGGGTCAGGAATATTAGTGTTCGAAAATCCAATCCACGAAGGTTGGCCAAGAGGAGAAGGCCCATTAGAAAATAGAGAGAGGGGCGCCTGGGTGGCTCAGCCAGTGAAGCATCTGACTCTTGATTTCAACTCCGGTCATGATCTCACGGTTCATGAGATCGAGCCCTGTATCACACTCTGTGCTGGCAGCTTGGAGCCTGCTTGGGATTTTCTCTTTCTCTCTTTCTCTCAAAGTAAATAACACTAAAAAAGAAAGAATGAAAAGATAGACAAGAACGCCAAGAAGTTTGCCTGGAAAGCAGGAGAGGGAAAGACTGTGGTTTGGCACATCAGCCCAATTCGCAAAACCAGAAGAGAGACAAAGGATAGGAGAAATGGAGAAAAAAGGGGGGATGAGGAAGGGTGTTGGAACAAGTGGAAGTCATAATGCGTCAATGAGAGCTATTTTGAGGACATTCTGTCCAATGAGCCAGGATGTCAGAATGCAGGAACGGGCCACCCTAGTGAAGCCAGAGTGCTTCAGGAAAGGGCTAAACCAAAAGGAGAGGTGTTTAGTGGGAAAGGAGGGTAATCCACACTGCATACACTACAGATTATCTTACTATCTGCCAGAGAGGAGGTCTGGCCTTGCTCTCCAGCCCTGTCACTGACCTCTGACTGATCACTTCCCAATTAGATCCATGGGGACACCAGCTGACTTGGGCGGGGACTGATCTTCCATTGCAGTCACCTGGTTGGGTGAGTCATCCAAGAACAAAACATCTCATACTAACTGCCATATGGATTCACAAGTGGTTTCTCTAGAGCAAGCTGCTAAGAAAGTTTATTTTTTTCCTTCATTACATGGAGCAGCAGCTCAATAATCTAAGGAAGGGGAAGGTAGGAAAAGTGAAATTCAAGGTAACACCTTGAGCATAAAGCTCCAGAAAGTATCACCCAAAATGGCAGGAAATCCAAACTACCACGTTAAACCACATCTAAGACTATGCATGTAGGATGCGCCATGATTTCAGAGATTTAAAAAAAAATGTTTAAGTGCATCACAGTTAAATATGGCATGTGACATCAGAAGGCATTTGTGTATAATTTGTCTCTACCAATATTAAAATGTGTTATGGGTTGAATTCTGTGCCCCCAGAAAAAATATGCTGACGTTCTAACCCCAGTGCCTCCAACTGTGACCTTATTTGGAAATAAGGTCTTTGCAGATATAATCAAGATAAGGTCCTTAGGGGAGGCCCTACACCAGTATGGCTGATGTCTTTGCAAGGGGAAAACACCATGTGAAGACAGACAGACAGAGAAAATGCCATGTGATGACAGAGGCAGAGATTGGAGTGATTCAACTGGAAGGGAAGGAATGCCAGAGTACCAGCCACCACCAGGAGATAGGAAGCAGCAGGGAAGGATTCTATCCAGAGTCTCAGAGAAAGCATGGCCCCACTGATACCTTGACTTCAGTTTCTAGCCTTCAGGGAGAATAAAGTTCCATTGTTTTAAGCCACATAGTTGTAGCACCCCTAAGAAGATAATACAAAATGGATTTATGTTTCCATAGTATATACAACACAATTTTGAGAAACACTGCCCTTAAATACTTTGCATGATTGAAAAAAAAAAGCCATCCTGGAATGAAAACTTTGCTATGGTTAATCCATCTATAGATAATGGGAACGTGGCCACTTTAGCTTTATACTTTTCTACTAATATACATCAGCAGTGTTGGCATCCATTCATTCATTTACTCAACAACTGTTCATCGAGCACCTACCTGCGCCTGGCACTCTCCTAGGCACTGGAGACATACTGTTGAACAAAACAAGCCCCCCACTCTTGTGGAGCTCAAATTTTAGTACAAAAATGAAAACAAAAACATACAACAAAAATTTACAATTTCCACCAGTGGCAAATGCTTTAAAAAAAAAAAAAGCAGAATAAAAGAACAATATCAATGAGGCAAAGAAATCTCTTTTAGAGAAGGTTGTCGAGAAAGGCTTCTCTGGACCTGAGGAGACATTTTTCCAAAGAGATCTACAGATGGCCAACAGATACATGAAAGATGCTCAACATCACTTATCATCAAGGAAACACAAGTCAAAACTGTAGTCAGCTATCACCTCACACCTGTCAGGATGGCTAAAATCGAAAAGACAAGAAATAACACGTATTGATGAGGACGTGGAGAAAAAGGATCCCTCAGGCCCTGCTGGTAGGAATGTAAGTTGGTGTAGCCACTGTGGAAAACAGTATGGAGGCTCCACAAAAAATTAAAAATAGAAACACCATATGGTCCAATAATTCCACTACTGGGTATTTACCCAAAGAAAACAAAAACACTAATTCAAAAAGATACATGCACCCCTGTGTTTACTGAAGCATTATCTATAATACCCAACTTTGGAAGCAACTTAAGTGTTCATCAATAGATAAGTGGATAAAGAAGATGTAATACACACACACACACACACACACACACACACACTCACATTGGAATACTGCACAACCATAAAAAAGGATGAGATCTTGCCATTTGTGATAACATGGATAGACCTAGAGGGTATTATGCTAAGTGAAACAGGACAGACTGAGAAAGACAAATACCATATGATTCACTTATATGTGGAATCTAGAAAACAAATTAATGAACGAGAAAAAAAAGCAGAATCAGACCTATAAATACAGAGAACAAACCGATGTTTGCCAGAGGGAAGGGGGATAAGTGGATGGGCAAAATGGTTGAAGGGGAGTGGGAGATAGAAGCTTCCAGCTACAGAATGAGTAAGTCATAGGAATAGGGAATATAGTCGATGGTATTATAATGGCATTGCATGGTGACAGATGGTAGCTACACTTGTGAACATAGTATAATGTATAGAGATGTTGAATCACTATGTTTTACACATGAAACTAATGTAATACGTATGTCAATTGTACTAAAATTAAAAAAATTTTAAGAGGGAGGAAAAAAGAAAAAGAAAGGTCTGAGTTGACATTTCAAAATGATATGAAAGAGTGTGTCAAGAGAAGATCTAGGGGACAGGCATTCCAGAAAGAATCCACAACAAGTGCGAGATGCACCTCAGCCTGTTAAAGAAGTAGCAGGAAGAGAGAAGGAAGAGGGAAGAGGCAGAGAAGTGGCTGGAGCAGCAGTTAGGGACCAAAGTACTGGAAAGCTATAACCACGGTAAGGAATGTGACTTTCATTCTCCTTCTGACAGAAAGCCATTAGAGGAATCTGAGCAAAGGTGAGCAGAGAAAAGATCATCTTGGCCACTGAAAGGAAGGCAGACATAAGGGGAACAAGACGAAAAGAAACCTGTTAGGAAGCGATTACAATAATCCAGACAACAGATGGCAGGGATTTGGATTGGGATAGTAATGGTGTTAACAGTGTGGTCAGACCCTAGATATGTTCCAAGGACTTGCTGATGGATGACATGTGGGGTAGAATGATAGGGGGGACTTTGCTCCCTAGCAAGTGGACCTGCTTGGACCAAGTTCGAATGTTCAGACCACTGGCCATACCCTTTCACTGACTTTTCAGCCAATAGGCCCTGCCCTTGTAAGCGAAGCCAGATCATGCCTGGTCCGCATCTCCAACTGGGTTAATGAGGTAGCCATGTGTGGAGCACTGCAGAAAGCCCCTCCTTGGAGGGAGTCCTAGCTTCTGTATGATTGTCATATAACATTAACACCCAGTCTCTGAGCAATACCATAGGGCAGCCGTGGTCAAATCAATGATCATTATTATTGTGTAACAGTGAACGTGGTAGAGAAAACAGAACCACGGGTAGAGGATCTCAGGTCCAAAGCCACTTCTTTGCCATTCCACTGGCTATGTAATCTCTGGCAGGCCCGTTCATCTCCCTGGGGCTCTAACTTGCCATGACTCTTTCATTCTCTACCCAAGGACTCATAATTGCTCCTTGGTATTTAAAGGCCCTAACGCAGCCACATCAGCCAAGCACGGGAAACCCCAAACAGCCACTTCCTTTTCCCCAGGCTCCCAAATGTGGACATAATACTTACCTCGGGCGGTGTTAGGATTAAATGAGATAATTCATGTGGAAGAACCACCTGTGGCGGATGCTCAGTAGATGTTGGCTTCCTTCCTCCTTACCTTTCCTCTAACTGCCTCCTGCATTCCGAATGCCCATCCCCACTGATACCACAGCCCTACCTCAGGGTCAGATTCACAGAGTCCTCTGCCTCCAAAAGAATACGCTGAAGAAATCACTGGCCAGGAGACAAGAGCCCTCAGGGCTAGAGCCCACCAATGCCACTAAACAAGCCATATGACCTCAGGCAAGTCCCTTCAACTCTCAGGGTTTCCCTTTCCACTTCTCTGTAAAGCAAACAGTTTTGGATTAGAAAATCTTCAAGGCGCTGGCCACCCTGGAAGTCTACTTTCCGGCCAGAAAGCACCACAGGGGACTAACAGTCTAGGACGCCTGGCATCCCAGGGCCCAGGACCACTCACACATTGCACAAATGTCCATTTCTTCTTAATAGCTTAACTGATACTTGATTCAAATGCTGCATCTCAAGCTCTGGAAAATTTTATCAGCACAGGCCGCACCTCCCAACTGACGCACTCAGCACAGAGAAGAAGCAAGCCGGTACCAAGCTCTGTTTGAGGCCCAGCCCAGTGGTGCCCTGTTGGTGACCTCCTTGGCATCCAGCTATCCAGTTCTGCTACTCCTTCTCCTCCTCCAGCTCATTTCCGGTGGGCATGGACTGCAGACAATGGTCCTCGCGGTCCCGCCTGTCTTGGTAGGAAAGCAAATGACTCCCACAATTTTGGAAAACAACTCAGCAAAGCCAATTACAATTTAGATGTAAAATATACCCGTCTTTTGACCCAGCAGCTTTAATTCAAGAAATTGAGGCTGTAGAAACACGCAAAGGAAGGTGAAAACAATGAACAAGGACACCCCCTGCAGCTTCATTTGTAATAGCAAATAATTGGGAATGATCCCAATGTCTGCCAGCAGGGAACCCATTAAGTGGATTCTGCTACATCCATGTAACAGTATGCCTTCTGGCAAGAAGGATAAATAATGAAAAGATATAAACTGGCATAAAAGGATGCTTAAAGGGGCGCCTAGGTAGTTCAGTCAGTTAAGCGTCCGACTCTATTTCGGCTCAGGTCATGATCTCATAGTCATGAGATGGAACCCCATGTTGGGCTCCATACTGGGCGTGAAGCCTGCTTAAGATTCTCCCTCTCCCTTTCACAGTCTCTCTCTCTCTCTCTATGTCTCTCTCACTCTCTCTAAAACAACAAAAAAAAAGTTTTTTTAAGATGCTTAGAATATATTACTAAGCGACAAGGACCCCACTGTGGATGATCCCACTTAAGAAATTAACATTAAGAAGAGCGCCTTGGTGGCTCAGGCGGTTAGGCGTCCGACTTCCGCTCAGGTCATGATCTTGCAGTTCATGAGTTTGAGCACCGTGTTGGGCTCTGTGTTGACAGCTCAGAGCTTGGAGCCTGCTTTAGATTCTGACTCCCTCTCTCTCTCTGCCCCTCCCTGGTTCATGCTCTGTGTATCTCTCTCAAAACATTTTTTAAAAATTAAAAAAAGAATTAACAATAAGAATAAATGAATAAATAATGAATATGTGGCGATATAGATAGGGAAAAAAACAGGGTAACCGTCAACAGTGGGTATCTTTAAGCATAAGACTACAAAGGACTTTGCATTATCCTACTGCATCACTTTTTTTTCTTTTTTTACAACAGGCTGAATTACTTTTATAAGCTAAAAAAAACAATTAAAGCTAATTTTGAATGTCCTCAGTCTTGTCTCATTTTCTATGCTGGCATTCATCTACAGGTAGGCTCCCTAGAGCTCAGCAGGCTTCCTACAACCTGGGGCACCTGCGGCATCAAAACCCAGCAGACTCTCTGAATCTGAAATCCATCAGGAACTCAGGAGTAGACTTTGGCCCACTGCCTTCAGGAACCACCCAGGAGAGAGCAGGTAAGGTCTGTTCTCAAGATGTAGAAGTCCCTGAACAGGGAATCCACGTTCCCAACCATCTCAGAGAGGCAGTCAGACCCGCCCCCCACAGGCAGCTCCAGCTGAGGATTCATCTGGAGGAGTTAAATCTCCTCGTGCAGTAGCTCAAGCAAGGGTTGGAAACCATGGGTGGATCTTACAGGCGCGGGGGGGCGGGGGGGGGGTTATCCAAGAATCCCATTTAGCAAAGAGATTTAGGTTAATTACAGGGACTTCTTAAAGTGGCTACTGAACACCTTTTACCACACCTCTGGAACTCTCTTCTGGTGTGAAAATGTTCAAGTCTGTTTTTAACTATAGACCTCCCTCTTTCCCCACTCCCCCAAAGAAATCTTTACATGGACTTCCATGTTATGAATTAATTAAAGGAAAAGCTTCTCCAGTTGAAGGTGGGGAGGGGCAGGCATAAACCAAAGTCTCTCCCTCCATCTCCTTACACTTTGCAGCCCCTGAGATACTAAGAGCCCGAGGCCCAGGGGGAAGATGGCTTGTGCAAAGTCACCCAGCAAACTGATGAAGAGGCTTGCACAGCTGGGAATAGAATGTAGGTTTCTCAGTTTTCAACCCGCAGATTTTTTCACACTATTTTTTTTTTCCTGTATGAAAGGATGTGTTTTTTGTAAGTTAAAAAACATAGCACAAGTTTAGGTAGAGGAATACTGACACAGATGAGAATTATTATATATACAAAGAGGAAAATCTGAATTGAACACCATCTGGGGGCACTTGGCTGGCTCAGTCGGTTAAGCGACAAACTCTTGATTTCAGCTCAGGTCATGATCTCACATGGTTCATGAGTTCGAGCCCTGCATTGGGGCTCTGTGCTGACAATGCAAAGCCTGCTTGAGACTCTCTCTCTCCCTCCATCCATCCCCCAATTGTGCTCACACACACTCTATCTCAAAATAAATAAACATTTTTTTAAAAAAAGAACACACTAGGGGCGCCTGGGTGGCTTAGTCGGTTAAGCGTCCGACTTTCGCTTAGGTCATGATCTCGCGGTTCATGGGTTCGGGCCCCGCGTCAGGCTCTGTGCTGACTGCCAGCTAAGAGCCTGGAGCCTGTTTCAGTCTGTGACTCCCTCTCTCTCTGACCCTCCCCTGCTCATGCTGTCTCTCTCTCTCTCTCCTAGAAATAAATAAAAAAGTAAATAAAAAAATAAAAAAAAGAAAAAAGAAAAAAAAAGAACACACTATCTCATTAATAGTGGATGTTATGGCAGAACAAAATTAAAGGGAAACTAGCCATTTTACTCTCCAATGTTAGACTTTTTAAAATGAGCACATATCACCTCATTCTCTCCTTGAATGTCTGAATGTCTTTACCAATTGAACTAAGAAATGTTGGGGTGGAATGGGAGGAGGGAGACTAGTCTTTTTGTGGGAATATGACTAAAAACCAGAAAGGAAGACTTGCTATTTTCAGAGATGCTACCAAAAACTTCAATTAAAAATTTTTTTTAACTTTTAATGCTTTTTAAATTTATTTTTGAAAAAGAGACAGTGTGATGGGGAAGGGGTAGAGAGAGACAAAGACACAGAACCTGAAGCAGGTTCCAGGCTCTGAGCTGTCAGCACAGAGCTCAATGCAGGGCTCAAATCCACGAACCCTGAGATCATGACCTGAGGTGAAGACGGAGCTCAACCAATTGAGCCATCCAGGCGTTTCACCCCCCCCCACCCAAAATTTAAAAGGTAGAATAGCCCCAGGTTTATTTAACAAGGACTGTGACATTCCACATTTGGCCACAAAATATGCGTTGTTTTCCAAACTAATAATAAAAGCGCTGGTTGCTGCAAAGTCCTCTCCAATATCCGGAAGATATCACTACTTAGCACTTGGGAAATCGAATGGCTTATACATGGCTCAAATGCACTGCTCCCATTAGAAAATTCAGAAATTGCAAGTTGCATCTGGGTTTCATTGACATGGTTCCTCTGCTCTCAGGGTAACTTGCCTCAGCACCTGAGGAAGATGGAGTAGACCGGGATAACTCCTGAGCTTTCTGACACATACCACAACATGCATGAATCTCAGATGTGTCACGCTGCGTGAAAGAAGCCAGACTTAAACGGCTATGACTTCATCTATGTGACATTCCATTAAGGGTAGGACTATAAGGACGGGAAACAAATGAGGGGTTGCCAGGAACTAAAGGTGGGCATAGGGCGCTGATGACAGAGGAGCTCGAGGGAACCTTTTGGGGTGATGGAAATAATCAGTATCTTGATTATGGTGATGGCTACTTGACCTAACATTTATCATAATTCAAAAAACCATATACCTAAAAAGGACGGATTGTGCTGCATGTAAATTAACCCTCAATAAACCAACTTTAAATAAACACTTTAAAAAGAGCATTCCTGGAGGGGCATCTGGGTGACGGAGTCAGTTAGGTGTCTGACTCTTAATATTGGCTCAGGTCATGATCCCAGGGTTATGGGATGGAGCCCCCAGTCAAGCCCCACTTCGGGTTCTGTGCTGAGCATGGAACCTGCTTAAGATTCTCTCTCCCTCTCTCTCTCTCTGCCCTTTCCCTACCGCCTGTTCACCCCTGCAACATGCACACACATGCCATGCTCTTTCTCAAATAAATAAATAAATAAAAGAGTGTTCCCAGAGACACTATGTGCATGAAAAAATGGTAGATTTTACTCATTTCTTTTGCTGGATAGTTTCATATTTAAATAAACAGCAGCAGGAGAGGATGTGGAGAAACAGGCACCCTCTTGCACTGTTGGCGGGAATGCAAGCTGGTGCAGCCGCTCTGGAAAACAGTGTGGACATTACTCAAAAAATTAACAATAGAACTCCCCTATGACCCAGCAATAGCACTGCTAGGAATTTACCCAAGGGATACAGAAATGCTGATGCATAGGAGCACATGTACCCCAATGTTCATAGCAGCACTCTCCACAATAGCTAAAACATGGAAAGAGCCTAAGTGTCCATCAACAGACGAATGGATCAAGAAGATGTGGTTTATACATACAATGGAATACTACTTGGCAATGAGAAAGAATGAAATCCTGCCATTTGCAGCAATGTGGATGGAAGTGGAAGGTATTATGCTGAATGAAATAAGTCAATCAGAGAAAGACAGATACCATACGTTTTCACTCATATGTGGATCTTGAGAAACTTTAACAGAAGACCATGGGGGAAGGAAAGGGGGAAAAATAGTTACAAACAGAGAGGGAGGGAGGCAAACCATAAGAGACTCTTAAATACAGAGAACAAACTGAGGGTTGGTGGGGGAGGGGGAAATGGGTAAGGGGCATTGAGGAGGGCACTTGTTGGGATGAGCACTGGGTGTTGTATGTAAGCAATGAACCACGGGAATCTACCCCCAAAACCAAGAGCACACTTTACACACTGTATGTTAGCCAATTTGGCAATAAATTATATTAAAAAATAAAAATAAAAAAATAAATAGCAGCAGTTTACGCAGGGAGAGCAGACAGGGTCATCCCCCACTCCCACTGCACTGGCAATCATGACCTGGGTTCCTTCAGGCACACTGATCTTCTCTCGGCAGGAAGGGGCCGTGTTCAGGGGTAAGGAGGCGAGGCATTGGGGTGAGGTAGCAGGCCAGCTCTGTGGGCAGCCGAGGGGCTGGCTCAGGCCAAGTGGTTTATCCCTGAAGCTGCTCAGTCACCCCCCAGTTAATTATCTGTCTGCTGATTCATGAGTTGTGGTTCCTGTGGGCATGATTCCTGGCTATTTCTGCCAACAGAGGCAGAAGGATTCGCAGGGCTGGGAGGGGACGATAACCAGAGATCCTGAGTGTGGTGGGGAGTTACAGAGGAAGAATTTCTATTAGGAAATTCCAAAGTCATGTCCACTCTCCCCCTCCTCACTGCCGCCGCCTTGCCCCATCTTATGCTGTCCCCAGGTGATCTCTATCACTCACACAGTTTTGAGGTAGGTAAAGGAGAACGCTTCCCTCCTGTGTGTCTCCTCCCAGGAGAAGTGGGGGAAAAGCAGACAATTCGCTGAGGGTTCCCTGAGAATAGTGGTCTAAGGGACCATAGTGCAAAGATCCAAATGCCCAAAGAATTCATGGTCTCAGCTGAATTCTAAAATTCTCCAGAATGCCAGATGGAGCACTTGAGGATCCTCTGTGAATAAATGCAGATATTCAAATACTAGGTTTCTTGCAATGGGCCACACCACCTCCAGATGCCTTCTGCTAGCCTTCCCTAGGTATTTATCTTGGCTGCCGCTGTGCCCGTCATTGGGCTTACCGCACTGAACAAAATAGACATGCCCTTCTCCTCACTGCACCTGAAATCTTGTTAATGTCTTTCACTTTCCTCTTTTCCCAGAGACAGTACTTAAGGTTTTCTAGTATATAAAGCAAATGATGGGCCTCTTTCCTCCTTGGTATCTGTTGTGGCTCCTTACTGGGTGAAAGCAGCTGAGATATGCTAAACGACCAACGGCAGAATGTCACAAGGGTATGGGACAAGGGACTTCATCAGTCTCATTCTGGGAGTCTGGGTTGCATGCCTACATGAAGTAGTAATGGCTTTTGTCTTCAAAAAAAGGCAAAAGCATCTACATGGTAGATACTATGGATAGGGATAATGGCAACAGGAAACGCCATTTGGGGTGCCTGAGTGGCTCAGTCAGTTGAGCGTTTGACTCTTGATATCTGCTCAGGTCATAATCCCAGGGTCACGGGACCAAGCCCCTCATCCAAGCCCATGTAGGGCTCTGTGCTGATTCTCTCTCTCCCTCTGCCCCTCTACCCTACTCATGTTCTGTCTCTCTCTAAAAAAAAATAAAATAATAATAATAAATAAAGTGGTAAATGCCGTTATTGAATGCTTATTTTGTGCCTTTATCTCATTTAATTGGCATAATCATTGAAGTATCATTTTCTCCACTTTACAGATGAGGAAAGTGAGATTCCCAAAAGATGAAGTAACTTGCCCAAGGTCACACAGTCAATAAGAGACAAAATCAAGAATTAAACCCACATATGACTGGCTTCAAACCATAACTGTCTCTTTTCCTAGCCAACAAGTTTTCCTGCCATGTCTGTCCAGGTCCCCAAGGTTGCTGCGGAGGGCTTCCTCTGGAGAGTTTCCAGAATACAAACTCAGGAGGAGAAATTAGCACTTCAGCTCAGAGCTAATCAACTTAGTGTGACAGCAAATAAAACTTGTCTCAGGTTAGAATAAAGACGTATACCTAGAGAAGCCACAAAACCCAATACCTCTTGAGTGAAGCTAAAAAGAGCATCTTTATATGTAAATTCCAAAACTCAATTCTACCCTCAAACAACCTCTCTCCTCCCCATCCCAGACTCTCCTAGTCTGGGACAGCCTCTCTGTGCCACCACCCAGCTCGCTGTGTCCCTTCAACCCTGTGTGTACCAACACCCCTCTTCTACTCTCATCCTAACCACCTGCTTCCCCAGGAATCTGACAACACCTGCAATCCAGCAGTAGGGGATTCAACCCTGGAGTAGAGGATTTAAATATAATCGAAATTGCTTTTACCAGGGGCCATTATTCTGGAGGTCGGACTCTGGAGCCCATGCTCTTAAATACTCCTCCATCCTGGCTCTTAGAAGGAGTCTGGGGCTAGCTCAGCAGAATACATCACAGCAGCTGGAGTCATCCCAATCACAATGACGAATCTGTGAACAGATCTCCTAAAGGGTATTTAATGCAAACTTAAGTATGTCAATGAAGTGGCATCCTATATGCACCATTACAACTCTGTAAACCAGATCAACAAAAAATACCGGGAGTGAGGGGTGGAGAAAGAGACACCAAAATAACAAATGCACTCCGCATTGTCACTCATATCGACACACGCATCACGCTAGGCTCTACCTTATGTTACTTTACTTCCTTCGAAGACTGTATGAATATAATGATTAGACTCAGAAATCATTCAGAAATTCAGAAAGCTGTAGATGTGAAAAGAAAAACCACAAACGTTTTAAGTTCAGTAAAGCAGGCAGCTCCACTGCTCCCATTGACATCAGGCAGCATCTGAACTGAGGCTCTAACACCTTTCAGGGCGCAACGATGGAGATTCGTATTTCTGTCCCATGGTCACCACCAGGCTGCTCACTGTAGACATCAGTTGACCTGTTTGAGCATCTATCACATGGCAAGCTCCAGCAAAAACAACTTAGCCCCCTATAAATGATCTGTAACTCCTCTATCATATCATCCACAGATTGTGGTGATGGTTTCCTGGGTATATATTTATCTACAAACTCATCAAGTCATGTATTTTAAATACATACAGCTTTTTGGATGTCAATCATACACTGAAGGTTTTTTTTAATATTGTTACCTTGTCCTGTATAATCTCTTACACACACACACACACACAAGATCTTGAAGGCAGTCATCAAAGTATTTCTGAAGAGCCATCTTTGATATGGTCTTATCAATAGATCTTACCTGCTTTAAACTATCTTACAACTACTTCTGGTTTCATTATGAGTACATACATGTACACTTGAGTGTCCTCTGCAGAGGAACGCCCTAACGAGCCAGGAGCCAGAGTAGTTCTCCCCGGGAAGGCCACCAGGGCGCCAGAAGGACCAGGGGCAGCATCCCTGTACTGTAATCTCTGCCCCTACATCCGCTCCCCTGCACCAATGAAGCCGGATCGAATGCTAACTGCATTGGCATGGTGTGTGCAGCAGCAGGAGACACAAAGCCAGGGATCCATGCCAGTTCCAGGGACCCTTGGTGTGGCTCGTCGCATATACTGGAGGGCGATCTTTCGGACGCGGGGTCTGTCCCACAAGCAGAGGCCCCGCTGTAACCCAGGGACACAGGAGGAGGGTAGGAGACACAGCCCTCACTCTCCTCTGAACCGCTCCTGCCGGGAGCCACCAAGGAAAAAGAAGAAAAGAAAAGAAAAACTTGGGAGAAAGTGTAACCCAAGGCGAGAGGGGAATGTGGAGGAGCGGGCACGCCCGGGCGCGCACACACACTCTCACGCGAGCTGGTACAACCACATCCCTGGGCAGCGCGCGGGAACAGCCCCGGGAAGCCCAGCTCGGCGCGCCTACCGCGGCCAGCCGGCCCCCGCCCGCCCCGGACCTGCTGAGATGCGCGCAGCCCCGAAGGTGCGCCCGCCACTCCGCGCGCGCGCCGAGGCGGCCCGGGGCAGGCGCCCGACTCCCCTCGGGGCTTCTGCGTCCCGGAGGACCCGCCCCTAGGTGGCCTCTTAGCCTTGCCACTGCGGGGTCGGGGAGGTCCCTGGCTGCGGGCTCCGGAGGCCCAGCCTGGCCCCGCGCACTTCCCGGCTCCAAGTCTGCGAACTCCGCTGCGGCAGGATGCGCGGCGCGGATCTCCGGGGAGCCTCACCCACCTCCGACACCGACGCCCGCCAGCGCCCCCAGCACCAGCACGGCGGCCCCGAGCGGCCGCGCTCGCATCTCGTCCGCCGCCGCTGCCGCCGCCGCGCCCGCCGCACAGCGAGCTGCGGCGCCCGCGGCCACTTTTCCCGCAGCGGGAGGGGAGGGGAGGGGAGGGGAGGGGAGCGGACGCGGTGGGTGGGACAAAACGGGGCGGGCCGCCGACTCGCGCTCCCTCCCCTCCGGCGCTTTTCTGGACCCTGCGCGGGGGAGGGGGCGGTGGGAAACCGCGGCTCCTCTCGCCCGGCGGGCGGAGGCGGAGGAGAGGCTGGACCGCAGCGGGGTCGTGGGCACGTTCTCCGCAGACATCCTGGTCCCGGGGTCCGCGCCCGGATCCTGAGTATGCTTGGAAAAGCCAGGAGCCTGTGGCCTCTCTCCTACCCAGTCTCACCTCCTGAGGGCTTTCTCTTTCACCTGAACTCCCGGGCACTGTCCTCTCTGTACCTTGAGTTTCGCTCCTGCACACTTTGATTTGTTTATTTGACAACCCTTTTGAATGCCTACTCTGTGCCAAGCGTCAGTTTAGTCCGTCATTATTCACTTTTTCCCCCCCTTGGATTACTTTGGTTTTCCAGAAAGCCTCTTGACGACAAGACCGCATCTCAAGCTTGTGAAAGCAGTGATGTCCATAAAGGGCCTCTCTCTACAAATACTTGCTTGCACATAGTAATTGATCAACGTTTCAGGACAGGGTCAGTACACTTTCTCCAAACGCAAGCTCACAGCCTTTGCAGCTTTATCATATTTTCCTCCAAGGCCTCCTTCCCACTCGCTGCCTGCCCCTCAATCCTTCCCCTGGGTCTCCCTGTCTTCTCCAGATCAGAAACCTCAGGCGGCTCAGAGGAGCAGCAGACCGCCAGGGCTGGGGCTGGTATCTCTAATGACGTAAAAACCAGACCTGACGCATCAGAGAGCTCGTGGAAGTCTCTCCAGCCCCTGGGCTCCCCTAAGGGCTTTCAAGTTGCCCCTGGGCTGCCCTAAACCTTCCCTTGAGACACACAAGATGGCTGAAAATTGGCCCTGACTCAGCTTTCCAGCCTCATCTCCCACTCTAGCCCAGGAAGATATCTTGGGCTTTCCATTTGACTGAACTTCCTAAATTTTCCACCTGGAAAATTACACTTATCTTTCAAAACATCCCCGATGCAATCTCTTCTGTGTAGTCTTGTCTGGGCCCCTTCCTCCAGCCCCACCTTCTGCAGAGGTGGGCACTTCCTCCTCAGACCTCCTAAACATTAGGATATAGCAAAAGAGCTGCACCCATCAGCAGAAATGTCACTAGCAAGTTGAAGGGGACAGAGGAGGAGCCAGCGCCCAAAGGGTAGCTGGGCTTCCTGACCCGGACCTTGGCACTCCAGCCGCGCACAGCTCTCTTAGCTGGGAAGGAGTCTCTAAGCCATGTTAACAGTGTTGTCACTGCCCTGGCACAAGATCCCGATCACAGGGGGCCGCCTGGGTGGCTTAGTCGGTTCAGCGTCCGACTTTCACTTAGGTCATGATCTCACGGTTCGTGGGTTCGAGCCCCGCGTCGGGCTCTGTGCTGACTGCCAGCTCAGAGCCTGGAGCCTGTTTCAGTCTGTGACTCCCTCTCTCTCTGACCCTCCCCTGCTCACTGCTCTCTCTCTCTCTCCTCTCTCTCCTAGAAATAAATAAAACATTAAAAAGAAAAACCAATAAAAAAAAAAAAAAGATCCCGATCACAGGGCCTGGTCACATGTCTGCCCACATATTTATTTATTTGCTCAATTCCCGCAATTGTAACCAATCTCCCAATCACCCAGGTGTCTCCTCAGCCTAGCTCTCTCGGCACCAACATGAGGTGGACACTGGCTCAACAAACGTGCTGTCTCCATCCCCAGCCCCCTTAGCCTGAAAAACTTCCTTGAACAAACCTTGCAGTGAAGGTTTTCTGACAACAAATATGCTCAATTTTCATTTGGTTCCCCCTCCTTTGCAATATTTCCTAGATCAAGATATCTGTGTTGACAGCGATTGGGGCCGGGGGGGAGGGGTGGGGGGGGTGGAGAGGTTTCCCTGTCCTTTAAACACTTGCTACTGTTTTTCTGACCTCCACTGTTGTTGTTGTTGTTGTTGTTTGTTTGTTTTATTTATTTCTGAGAGAGAGAGGAGAGAGAGAGAGCGTGAGCAGGGGAGGGTCAGAGAGAGAGGGAGACACAATCCGAAGCAGGCTCCAGGCTCTGAGCTGTCAGAACAGACCGGACGCGGGGCTCGAACCCACGAACCGTGAGATCATGACCTGAGCCGAAGTTGGATGCTTAACCGACTGAGCCACCCAGGCGCCCCTGGCCTCCACTGTTTCTGATGAGAAGTCAGCCACCTCTAACATTCTTGTTCCCCTGTCTTTTCCCTCTGTTTGTTTGTTTTGAACTCATTTACACTTAGAGAAAAATTGCAAAATCCTATAGACTTCTGTCTCATCCTTCACCCAGTTTCCTCTAATGTTAACATCCTATATTACCAAATCATAATTATCAGATGCAGGAAAATAACATAGACACAGTAGTATTAACTAATCTAGATACAATATTTGGATTTTGCCAATCTGCCCCCTAATGTCCGTTTTCCAGTCCAGGATACAATGTGACATTTTCTCAGTCTATTTCTTTCCTCACCTTGACATTTTTGTGTCAATTATTAGGCCTATGATGTGTCCCCCAGTTTGGGTCTGTCTGATGTTTTCTCGTGATTGTATTGAGACATTCTAGAAAGAATACCACAATAATGGCGTGCTCATGGACACATCATATCAGGAGGTACATGATAACAGTATGTCTTGTTACTTATGATGGTAACCTTGGTCGCGTGGCTCAGGTGGTATCAGCCAGACTTCTTCACTATAAAGTTACTACTTTCCTCTTTGTAATTAATAAATATTTTATGGAAAGACACTTCAATTCCATGCAAATATCCATTTTTCTTCATACTTTCACTAATTTTGGCACCTATTAATGGTTCTTGACTGCTATCAGTTGCATGGTGTTTGATTAATAGTGATTTCTACTTCCTTTTTTCCTTCCACCACTATAAACTGGAGTTCCACAATAAGGAACTTATTCCTTATTGCTCCTCTTCGCTCTCACTTTAAAATTTTGGGACGCCTGGGTGGCTCAATCTGTTAAGCGTTCAACTTTGGCTCAGGTCATGATCTCACAGTTCATGAGTTCCAGCCCCATGTTAGGCTCTGTGCTGACAGCTCAGAGCCTGGAACCTGCTTCAGATTCTGTGTCCCCCCGACTTCTCTCTACCCCTCCCCCACTCGCACTCTGTCTCACTGTCTCTCAAAAATAAATGTTAAAAATGTTAAATAATTAAATAATAACATATTAATTGAGCAATGATACTGGACACTGACTGTCCATTCTGTGGCTTTCCCAAGTGCCAGCGGATAGAGGGGAGAGGCGTTCAATGCATGACATGTAAAAGATCTTCTCTAAGATCTATTTAAGAGGCACAAATCATATTATCTGGCCCTTTGCCTGACCATAGGTAGACTGACACCAAACTAGGGATCCTTCCCCTCACTTATCTGTCCCACTGCAGAAGCCCAAGTCTTGTTCAGTTCCTCACTGTCCCACCACCGCAAGTTGGAGGAACCAGGCTTGTGGCCATTTCCTAGACCTCTTGCCTTAAAAGTCATGCTTTAATTCCCACTTGTATGAAGGGTCAAAGTCTTTGGATTCAGGCCCTTCCTCTACCTCTTATTAATTACATAATCTTGAAAAAGTCCAAATCTTCTCTATACTCATTTCCTGTGTCTATAAAAAAATAACCATCTGGTCCCTGCCCTTTTCCTCACCACCAATCCCACTCTAACTCTAACCCTCACCCCTCAACACACACACATCGTTAGGAGGTTCTATGAGACCGTGGATATGAAAGCCCTTTGGAACCTGAAAAGGACAGAGGAATCTGTAATTATTATTGTTACTATTTGTGGACAGACTATAGATGTCTCAATGCAAGTCCATTCCTGTAGTTAAGGAGACTAAGTGTGGAACAGCATATTGGCTCAGAATCTTCTCCTCCTACACATTTGGCAGAGCCTCTTCTGTCCATTGAGAAAAGGATGACCTAACTGTTCCTTTGGCTTGAAATAAAATGGGCTTTTAAGAGTACACAGTGATTGGGGCGCCTGGGTGGCTTAGTCGGTTAAGCGTCCAACTTTCGCTTAGGTCATGATCTCGCGGTTCGTGAGTTCGAGCCCCGCGTCGGGCTCTGTGCTGACTGCCAGCTAAGAGCCTGGAGCCTGTTTCAGTCTGTGACTCCCTCTCTCTCTGACCCTCCTGCTCACGCTGTCTCTCTCTCTCTAAAAATAAATAAAAAAACATTAAAAAAAAAAAAAAAGAGTACACAGTGACTAAAAATGATATAGCTTGGAATTTCTAGGCTTCGGGGAGCTCTCTGAGAAAGTGCTCCTAGATTTCATCAAGGTTGTTGGGGAGAGAGGAGTTCAGCTTTGGCATTTTACATTCATTCACGAGCACATATCAAGTACCTGCTATGTTCCAGGTCCTTCTCAAGATATGGTAGCAAAGGACACCAGGCCCTGCCCTCCTGGAGCTTGAGCCCAGTTGGGCCAAAGACAATCAATTTCTGCCTTGGAATGCATCCTCTCTTGAACCAGAACTAGCTCTGCTGAGGAAAAAAAAAAAAAAAAAAAAAAAACCAACAGTGAGAGCCTAAGGGCTTTCCATCACAGTTTAGTATACAAGGTACCACCTGGCCAAGACTGGTTCGAGCTCTAGGCCCACAGAAGGCATCGTATCACTGCTTACACTCCATCTGAAACCAATCCAGGCCCTTTCCCCATCCGACCCTGAGGCCAAGCTAACATCTTGTTCTGATAACAGGGCTGCTGCTTGGCTTCTGGCCCCAGATTCCTGTTTTGGTATCTCTCTAAATCCCCAGTCCTTGAGATTCTGCTCCAGTGAATACAGCTTGCAGCTGAGCTCCACAACACATGTCTTAGCCCTTTCAAGCTCTCCTTGCTCGCCTTCTTGAGAGAGAGTAATGTAAGGATTGAACTCACAATAGTCCAGTGGCCAGGATTCAAATGCTAGCTCCACCATTTGTTAGTAACCTGGAGCAAGTTACTTAACTTCACTAGGCCTCAGTTTCCCCATGTGCAAAATGGGAGTTAGAGGGGGGAAAATTAACAGAAGTCCATTAGCACAGTCACTGGCATGTAGTAAGTGTTCGATTAATGTAAGCTAGTTTTTCCGCCTTAGGATCAACTCATGTCTGCTGGATTCCAGTTCAAAGTCCCCACATTCTGCCTATGAGTCAAGACACCAAGACACCGGCGGCTCTGTATTGCTCCTATCGCTAGGCCCCTGGACAATGTTGGCCAAATTAAAGTCGGAGGACATTATAGGCTGTGGGTGGGTTGTTGCTGGGCAAACTGGCCATCCTCTGATAGCTCCTAGGTCGCGTTCCCTGCCCCATACCGATCTGTGGCTGATATTTGGCATATAGATAATGGTATATTGCATATATATCCTTCTCTTTTCATATGCCTCCTTCTTTACAAATATTGATTATCTTCCTTAATCCTCATAATAACTTTTTACAGAGGCAGAAGTGAAGCTTGGAGGGATAAAGAAGCAATTAGCAGTAGCAGTAGCCATGGTCATAGTAGTAATATTTTATTAAATTTTTTTTAAATGTTTTTATTTATTTCTAGGAGAGAGAGAGAGAGAGAGTGAGCAGGGGAGGGTCAGAGAGAGAGGGAGTCACAGACTGAAACAGGCTCCAGGCTCTGAGCTGGCAGTCAGCACAGAGCCCGACGCGGGGCCCGAACCCACGAACCGCGAGATCATGACCCAAGCGAAAGTCGGACGCTTAACCGACTAAGCCACCCAGGCGCCCCCATAGTAGTAATATTTTAGCTGCCATTTTTTTTGTGGTTATTACACACAAAATTATGCTAAGAATTTTTACTTTACTTACTCAGCACAAAATAAGCATGGAAAGCCTGACTTTACCAGTGAAAAAAGGGAGGCTGAGAGAGATGGAGGAATTAGCTGAAGGCACCCAGGTAGAGGGTGGCAAAGGTGGATTGAAAAACAGGTTGATCTGATTCCACAACCCATTGTCTCCCTCACTCTAAATGTGGGTATAGGATGGTAGACACCCCCAAAAGTTTCAAGTGGGCATTGCTATGTTAACGAGAGAAATTCCTATTGGAATAAAACATGCTTGTACTGCCCATTTCTGAGATAGAATTGGGAAGTCCACAAAGAAAAAGTTATCTGTAGGGTCCCAGCAGTCCACATCAAGCTAAGGAAGTCTACTCGAGGGAATTATGTCCCGTGAAGGCACAAAAGGCCTTTTTCCTCAGAAAAGGTTTCTCCCTACCCTCCCACCCCCTAGGGCTGCTCTATTTCCAGGTCCTGACCACTTCCTGTCTTGACTATTATAAGAAGGTCTCAGCCATGCCCAGCTGACTTCTGAGATACGGCAGCCACGCCGGAAAAACCTGGGCACTAGACCAAGGTCTGGGGCAAACAGAGGGCCTCTGGGATTCAGCCTTTCCCTGAAAGGATGACAAACCCTGGGATGACTGTGAGCTGGGAGTGTGATCAGCAGTATGGCTCACTTCCCCATGGCTCTGGCTGTTTCCCACCCAGTAAGACCTGCAGTCGTGGGCCCTGACCTGGAAGCCACGAGGCCTGAGGAACTGAGGAAGATGTGGAAGGGGAGAGCCATGCCTCCTGCACCTTCACCCGGACCCCTGGCAGGAGAGCACCTCAACCTCTCTGGCCCTCCCTTCCCCCACTCTCTTCTCCACCCCTCTTGCTCCATTCTCCTCCCCTCAGGGGCTCACACCTGTGACCCAAGGGCCTCTTCCCCATCCCTAGCCAGTTTCTCCCAACTGCCATTCATCTGTCCTTCTGATCCTGTTTCTTCAGTCCTTCCCTAGCAGCTCTGCACACTCACCCCCACCAGTTTCTCCCAACTGCCATTCATCTGTCCTTCTGATCCTGTTTCTTCAGTCCTTCCCTAGCAGCTCTGCACACTCACCCCCATCCCCCAAATGCTCAGAGGAATTTGTCTGTGATAAACTCTTCAACTGAGACCATCCTACTTTAATGAATGCCTTGTTCTTTCTGAAACTTTCCAGAATGCGATGTTTCCTATTGATTCAGAATTCTTACTGGGCAATCCACTGAATAAGCTAAGATGACAGAAATTAGTAACAACTTCATAGCCAACATTTACTGATGGCTTTTTCAATTTTTAAATGTTTATTTATTTTGAGAGAGAGACAGAGCACGAGCAGGGGTGGGGCAGAGAAAGTGGGAGACACAGAATCTGAAACCAGGCCACAGAGCTGTCACCACAGAGCCCGTGTGGGGCTCAAACCACAAAATGTGAGATCATGAGCTGAGCTGAAGTCGGACACTTAAATGACTGAGCCACCCAGGAACCCCTATTGAGGGCTTATTATGCCACAGCCACTGTGCTAAAATGCTTCATATATATTATCTTGTAAAACCCTCACAGAACCCCTTAATGAGATGAGTATTGTTTTATCCCCATTTTATCAGATGAGGACAATAAAGTACAGAAAAGACAGTCACTTGACCAAAGTCACTCATTGATAAGCCATAGTCCTCAGCTCCAAACCTGACATTTCTGACTTCCGAGCCCAAACATTCAATTAACGGCCACATCCAGGATCCTTCAATGCCTACGCGCACCCCCCACCCGCCCCTCCCCCGCCAAAGTGGTTGATAATGGACATTTGGGACACTCTGGCACGGATCGTGGGTGCCTTTTGAGGCAGGGGGACAGAACTTTCAAAGCCCCTCAAAAACTAATTGGCATGTTTTGCACATATAGGAGGATTAGGAGGAACTTAACTGAGGACCATGGTGGAGAAAGAAAGAAGAAGGAAATTTGGGGGGAAAGAGTGAGGCAAACCATGAGAGACTCTTGAATGCTGAGAACAAACTGAGGACTGATGGATGTGGGGGAGAGGGAGATGGGCATGGAGGGGGACCTGTGTGGATGAGCACTGGGTGGAAACCAACTTGACAAGAAAGTATTTGAAAAAAATTTTTAAATAAAAGGAAAAAAATAATTGGAGTGTGGCAGCAGATGGAGGACACGCACATGATAAAATTGCCAAAGTTTCAAGAAATAAGCCACGTGGTTCTAAGTCTAGTCCCAGCCCTATCTATCTGTGGCAATTTTTAATTGTATTTTTTACCAAGATAGGAAAAAGCAAGTAAAAAATGCTGGAGTGGTTGCATATCAAGACCACTTCTGGGGCTCCTGGAGTGGCTCAGTCAGTTGAGTATCTGACTTCAGCTTAGGTCATGATCTCACAGTTCCTTGAGTTCAAGCCCCGCGTCAGGCTCTGTGCTGACAGCTCAGAGCCTGGAGCCACTTCAGGTGCCAAACCTTCCCTCTCTCCTGCCCTCCTCTCGCATTTTGTCTCTCTCTCAGAATATAAATAAACATTAAAAAAAAAAAAATAGACTACTCTAAGCCCAAACCTACAGGAAAAAGAACTTTAGTTACCTGTCCACCCAAAGCGGCAATCTTATCACACCAGTGACTCACTGCCCTCCCTCCCCACTCTGCCCTAGAATACTCTCTTCCTTGTTCATCTCCCCACTCAGCAACCCTCAAGATTCAGTTCAACCAGATGCCCCAGATGCAACAAAGCAAGGGCCAGGGGGCAGGGTCACCGGGAAAGCGTCCCCTCATCTCACTTTCTCAGCTGGAGCCAGGAATAGCATTCACCGGTTCCTTTGAGGCCTGCTGCCTGGGAAGGGGTCTCTGGTCACTTTCTTACTCCGAATCACCTCAGTATTCTGGAGTTTGGAGCCACTGGTTTGTTTGTTTTTGTTTGTTTGTTTGTTTGTTTTAACCTCCTGCTGGCATGTTTGTATATATGCAGCTATGGGGTGGCGACTCAGGAGTGGGGAAAGGGCATCCAAGAAGGCAAGGAGTTTATAGCTGGAAACTCAATCCAGGCTTAGGCAGCAAATGAATGCGGGACTGATTCCTGAAGTTTCTGCTGGCTCATGAAGTGCCCTTGTGAGGCTTAGCCTCTATCAGCCTCAGTTTCCTCATTTGTAGAGTGGGGATAATCACATCTGCCCCAGGAGGAGTAATGGAAAGAAAATAAGGCGCCCGGGTGCCTCAGTCGGCCCTAAGCGTCCAACTCTTGATTTTGGCTCAGGTCATGAGCTCATGGTTTGTGAGATGGAGCAGCACAGAACCTGCTTGGGATTCTCTCTCTACCTCTCCCTGCACCTCCCCCACTCATTCTCTCTCTCTCTCTCTCTCTCTCTCTCTGTGTGTGTCTCTTGCTCTTGCTCTTTCTCTCTCTGTCAAAAATAAATACTTAAGGGCGCCTGGGTGGCTTAGTCGGGTAAGCGTCCGACTTTCGCTTAGGTCATGATCTCACGGTTCGTGGGTTCGAGCCCACGTCGGGCTCTGTGCTGACTGCCAGCTCAGAGCCTGGAGCCACTGTTTCAGTCTGTGACTCCCTCTCTCTCTGACCCTCCCCTCACTCATGCTGTCTCTCTCTCTCCTAGAAATAAATAAAACATTAAAAAAAAATTTTTAAATAAAAAAAAAAATAAAATAAATAAATACTTAAAATTTTCTAATTAAAAAAACAGTAAATGAACAATGTATACAAAGTACAGAGAGCATTAGCACAGGGTAGGTATGCAGTAAAGGCAATTGCTATTATAATGAACATTATTTCTTCTCCATTTATTTTGCAAGATATTTCTGTTATATTGGGGGCTTCCCAGGAGAATAATAGTTCTTGAGTGCATTTGCCATGATGACATTGAGTGATGTATGGAATTGTGGAATCACTACCTTGTACGCCTGAACTAATATGACACCATATGGTAACCACGCTGGAGATTAAAAGTTTTAAAGGAGAATAGTTCCTTCATTTTCTCCTTTTGCTAGAGTTATTCCCTCTTCCTAGAACATTCTTCTCCCCTGTAGAGCTAATAGTTACTAAGTCTTACAATGTGACACTGTTTTAAGTGCTTTTACACGTATTAATTCCCAATTCATCTCCTAATAAGCAAATGAGGTCAGTACTACCATTATCTCCATTTTGCAAATAGGGAAATTGAGGCTCAGAGAAGCTGAGACCACCAAGTCACACGGCTCCTAAGCATAGACCCTGTGACCCTGGACTACATTCTCTCTTTTTCAGAAATGTTTATTCATTTTTGAGAGAGAGCATGAGCAGAGAAGGGGCAGAGAGAGAAGAGGGAGACAGAGAATTTGAAGCAGGCTCTGGGCTGAGAGCAACAAGGCTGACGTGGGGCTTGAACTCACAAACCATGACATCATGCCCTGAGCTGAAGTCAGACGCCCCTTGAGACTCTGCTCTTAACCACTGCTCTACCACTTCTGTGAGTGTGGATCAAAATCACCCCAGCCTCTACACTTTCAAAATACCAGCTCCAACTGCCCCCAAAGAGCCTCCTGTGATTTCCTAACTGGAAATAAAGCCTACTTCTCCCTTTCAAGTCCCCCCACTTTCTTTGCTAGTATCGCTCTTATAAGCCTTTGCCTTCTGCTTGATATCTTCGTGTTTGTGCACAAAAACACGTCTTAGCTGCCTATCAGTCTTGATATTCCTTGAGAGGCAAGGATCAGATTCTATTCAGTTCTAACCCCAAAGGCCTGGCACAATACCAGCTTTTTCTTTATAAGAGACTAGACACTGGCAAACTATCACAAAGACAAAATTCTAAGTTAAATGAAAAGTTGCAGCACCAGCAATAAAATGCACTAAGTCAATGTTTGTGGAACTCTTCACATTCCAACTGGTAACCGTGCTGTCAACACTGGGTGTTTGGCCCTGGCTTCCTCTCATAGCATGGAGGACACAGAAGGCTGAGTTCAGAGAATGAGCTTGGGTGGGGATGGAATGGGAGAAGGGTAGTAGGGTCCAGGGGGCTACTTTTTTTTTAACTTTTTTATTTATTTCTAGGAGAGAGAGAGAGAGACAGCGTGAGCAGGGAGGGTCAGAGAGGGAGACACAGACTCTGAAACAGGCTCCAGGCTCTGAGCTAGCTGTCAGCACAGAGCCGACGCGGGGCTCGAACCTGAACCGAGATCGTGACCCAAGCGAGTGGACGGCAACCGACTAAGCCACCCCGGGAAGGCCCAGGGGGCTGCACTAAATCTCCTTTGAAGCCTGAGGGTCCAGGAGGCTGGGGAGCCCAGACACCAGCCCAGCCAGATGTGCTGTTTCCAGTCCTCAGGTGCTAGAACAGAGTCCCATATGCCCACAAGAGAAACCTGGGGCCTGAGCACCCCAAGCCCCCGTTGGGGGTGTCCCTTAACCGGATGCACCATAGATGTAAACACAGAATGACACATACTCTCTTGGGGATGACCAAAAATTTATGAGATGAGAGTCATCTCCATTTGACAATAGACTCTGTCTAAGAAAAATGAAACTGGTAGGAGAGTAGGCATGGAATACTGACCACCAGAGGATTCCCGCCACAGAACCCACTGTTTGAGAACAAAAGCCCAGAGGATGCCACCGAATGTGATAAGGGAAGAGAGAAGTGACGGTAGAAATTCAATAATTCAATAAGCTCCACACAAGATTGTTATATGGGAACCAACTTGACAATAAACTATTTTTAAAAAATTCAAAAATTAAAAAATAAAAAAAAGCTCCAGCGCTGGGACAAGGGGGAGGGTTTCACACACAGGAAGATCCAGCTTGGTAGGAACACACAGTCAACTAAAAATGGGGCCACAGATGAAGTAGAATTGCCTCTTTAAACTTAAGTGTGACTCAGGGATGTCTGGGAGAGAGGCAGAAGTGAAGAGAGTCCTTCGAGGGGGTGAGCTATCTTAGAGGTCATGGTAGCCTGGAAAGAACTCTGGCCACACCAGATGCAATATCAAAACATTCAGGAAAAAGATAAACAGAATCCCACAAAAAGGCTCCGAGAAAAAAAACAGTTCTTACCCTTTTTGTGGGTCTCTGACCCCTTTGAAAATATGATGAAAAGTATCAATCTTCTTGGAAAAAGAGCATGAATGTGCCCACAAAGTCTTTTACAGTTAAATCTCTATTCCTAGCACCAGCATAATGGGTGATATTCAAAAGCAAATCGCAAACAACTAAATAAGGAAAATAGGTGGGGAAGGGGCTCCAAAGAGGCTGATGGAGCTGAGGAAGGAGTCCTGGTTTCTTATCCATAAAGGTGGAAGAAAGGGCAGCTGAGGCTGATTCTGAACATAAACTTGGGGCATGGGGCTGAGAGGAACAAGGCAAGAAGGCATAGGTCTAAATGAGGTGAAAATTTTTTAATGTTAGAATTAATAAAAATATATTTGTACCTATGTTCAGAGCAAGAAGAACAAGAAGGGTACAATCCCTTTGTGCTGGCAATTTGACTTCAGTTCCATCTTTTTCTGTCCAAAGATTAATTTCCAGACTCTAAAAGTGCTCAAGTAGGGCACCTGGGTGGCTCAGTTGATCAAGCGTCCAACTTCTGTTCGGTTTGATCTCACAGTTCTGGGTTCAAGCCCTACATCAGGCTGATGCTAACAGCTCAGAGCCTGGAACATACTTTGGATTCTGTATCTCCCTCTCTCTCTGCCTCTCCCCTGCTCATGCTCTGTCTTTCTCTCTCTCTCTCTCTCTCAAAAATAAATATTTTAAAAAATTGAAGTGTGCAAGTACATTGCTAGAGAGAGAACTGAGCCCCAGATAGAACAAGTTAGACAGCAACTGGCCACGTGAAATGGATACAAGAATCTTGGCCTGAAACAAGCACCTGCTGGCAGGCGCTCAACTGAGGAAAGAAGAAATGCAAATTTCTGTCATGGGGAATGTTCTTACATCTTTTCTGGGTTGTTTTGAAAGGCAGATCCAGGACTGGCTGATGCAAATCTCAGGGTGTAGATATCAGATTCTTACTAAGAAGAGTATCAGAGTTGTTCTCAAATGGAATGGGTTACTTTGAGAGGTATTGAGTCCCATGTCATGAGTAATATTCAAATGAGCAATGGGTAGTCATGTTACAAGGCTTTGATGGAAGAGTTTGAACTAGAGGTCTCTTCCCAGCCTGGAAGTCTATATTCTGTGGTTCTAGGTTGGGGAGAAAGAAAGTACTTTCCCACTTACCTTTAGATTGTTTTCATATCTCTTCTCTGCACTAATTTGGCACACATCACTTAGTGGGGTCCTGCTCACCCTTCCATCCTCTCTCTCTTCCTTTCTCCCTGCCTCTCATTCCATTCTCCAGTTCTTTTCTCTCTCTCTCCTTTTATTCTTCCCTATTTCTTTTTACCATATCCTAAAGACAGAGACTCTGGTTCCAGTTGGTGGAGATCCAAGCTTGCCACCTCTTCTGTGTGAAAGAGCTCTCACTGCTCTGCAGGAGCCCAAGCCTCCTTGATCCATAGACTTATACTGCCTGGTGTCCTTTCTTCTATTTTGTCTTTTAACATAGTTTAACTTTTCACATTCAGGTTGTTTGCCCTCCAGTACAGTGTAAACTCATGGGTGGAAAATCATGGGTGACTTTGGTTTGGTTTGGTTTGGTTTGGTTTGGTTTGGTTTTAATCTCCCAGCTTCCTATGCTTGAGCACTCCATAGTTCTTCTGAGTGAATGCTTTCTACCAAGGTTTTAGACGTGTATACACAACAGCAATGAAAAGAGAGCAAATGGACAATGGCGGAATAGCAAGAAGCTTGTCGAGTTCTAAATGATCAGTATCAGAGAGTTGGAAGGGATTAACGATGAGCTAATCATCCTCCTCATTTTGCAACTTGTAGAACTGAAGACAAACACGGATGCGATATAGGAGCCGACTGGACGTGTCCAGAATAGTGTCCTCTCTTTGACCCCTTATTGCAAAATTTTGTGGGATTACTGAAGCAAGCTAACTGCTAGTTGTGAGTCTTTGAAAGTGAATAAAACCCCCATTTTCCTGAAGGCATAGTGATAGACTGAGTGACTTAAGGTCCCTTCCAGCCCAGCCTGGGAATTCCTCTTCCTCTGCCTCTCGGGGTCCAGCTGTGCGATCACACACCTGGGCGTCCAGCGGAAGCATGCCGCTGCAATTCTGCCATCTAGCGGTAGGAGGCTGATATTGCACCACCAGCCGTCTCCACCAACACACCTCCCACCTGAAAGCCCTAGTAACCAAAGGCATTTTACGGGACGCCACCCAAACACGTGATGGCACTATGCCACATGCTGCTCTCCAGTGATTACACTCCACTGGAAGTCTCCAGGGTTTTCTCTAGCGCTGATATCTTCGGTTCCAACTTGGCAGCTGGTTAAGGAGACTAAATTGTGGCCATTGATAATTAGCACAGAGAGCTGCAGCAAAAGGCTGCAGAGTGGGGCAGCCTGACTTGGGTCTTGAAGGGTAGGAATCATTTGCTCAGAAAGAAGAGCACACAACAGAAGGGAGGAATAAAATGGATGAAGTGGACATGAGGGCGAGGAGGGAGATGAGGAGGAGGAGGAAGCAAAATGGAGGAGCTAAGGAGGAGAAAGAGTTCAGCAGGCTACATCAAGTGGTGTCCCTAGGAGAGTAGAGTCAAATAAAGGAAGAAACTGACAGAAAGCTTTGGGAATGACCAGTAGCTTTTGGGGAGGTTTTTAAAGTCCTAATTGAGGAAGCAACTTCATGAAAATGGCATTCTAGGAATATTAATATTATACCATGCTACAGCCTTCAACGAGAGGGAGGAAATTAAAAGACTAAAGGGTGGAGTTTGTTGTTGTTATTCTGTGTCATGTCTTAAAAATCTTAAATGGGGATAATGACTCTTATGTCCCAGGCTGCTATGAGAAAAAGTGATGTGAAGTGCTTAGCCCACTGCCCGGCACATAATAGGTGTTCACTGAGTTGATAATGCTCTTTATTATCATCTCTCTGAAATCTGCCTTTGGCCTCAGCAGACCCCATTCCATAATCACCTTAGCTCTAGTGACTGCCTTCCCCATTTTGTCTCTGGGAGCAGGACAGACTCTGGGCTTAGGAGCCAGGATGCACACAATGACCTTTGGACAGGAGGTACGGAAGGGGCAGAGCAGGGAGACTGTAAGGAGCCTTCCCTAAATCTCCTCCCTGTGTCCTGCCTTGGTTCATCCCCTCTGACTGTGGGAAATTTCAATGAAGCTACCCATCCTCTCTGAGCCGGAGCAGGAAGCCTCCTCTGCAGCATCTGTCCACAGGTTTGGAGTGGTGAGGAAGCTGCATCAGGGTCTGTGTTTACTGTCCCAGTCCCTGGGAGACGGGAAGCCTGGCCTATGGGCACATTCAGTCACCTTCGTCCTTCCACAAGGACCATCATTGACCATCACCCCATCAAGATGGCGCCATTGCTGGCTCCAGGCTAGAGCCCTCCTCCCATCTGCACAGGATCTGGGACAGCCCTTGCCCCCTCCCCCCTACCTTCATTTGATCTCCTGAAGGGCCACCCTCTTAGATCCATAGTCGGCCACCCCTCAGGGTGGTGGAAGGAACCACAGTGGGCTCAGTCCTATTCCTATAGAGTACATGGTCTGCTAGGGAACTGAATTATGCTTCCAAATTCAGCCCTCAAATCGAATTCCTTAAATTCATATGTTGAAGCTCCAGCTCCCCATCCCCAATGTGAAGGCATTTGGAGGTGGGGCCTTTGATAATCATATTTGGGCAAAGTCACGATTGTAGAGCCCTCAAAATGGATTTACCTCTGTCTCTCTTCCTCTCCTCTCCCCACTTTTTCTCCTCTCTGGGAATACAACAGGAAAACAGGAAGAGAGTCCTCACCAACCCAAGCAGGCTGGTACCCTGACCTCAGACTTCCAGCCCCCAGAACCGTGAGACATAAATGACTGTTGTTTAAGCGCCCATGGTCTGTGGTATTTTGTCATGGCGGCCCGAGCAGATGAAGACATGGCCTGAGTTGTGGTTTGAAATCCTGGAAGTCAGTCCAAAGAAAAACTTGGAAATAGGTCACCTTTCACCCACGCCTCTTCTCAGGTGGGGCACGTGCTGAGCCTGACTGGCGCGCCAGGCCGGAGGGAGGCTGTGGAGGGACGGGGTGACTAAGAGGAGAAGGGCATGAAGAAGCCCAATGCCATAGAAGTCGTGCTGGTGTCAGAGGAGGAGGCTTCCGGAACTCCTCCTTCTCCTCCGGTAGCAGTGGTAGCAGAGCCAGAGCAGCCATCTTAGACCCTGAACAGAGGTCATAGATAAAAGGAGCCTGGGTGCCGAGGACTTTGTGCAGAATGGCTGCCACCATCCCAGCCCTGGCCTGCCAACCTCTGCACTTCAATGGGAGGGAAAGATGCACTTTTGTTTCTTTCAAACCGCTTTTGGTCTTCGTAACTCACAGACGAATATAACCATAACTGATAGCGCATTCCAAGAATGTTGGCTGTTCTCTGTCACACGATTACAACCATTTAATGTCTGTCTTCCCCTTAGATTGTAGGCTCCACGAGGACAGGGACCATGACCATACAGTGAATCCCCAAGGCCCAAGCCAGTGCCGTCCACACAGTAGGCACCCAGTAAGTGTCTATTGAAGGAGTTGGTAAGCTCTGTTCAAGACCTTCTTGCTCTCTGGGGCTGAGCACCAGCCTTGGGGCATCTTTACCTTTAGGTCCCACTTCAAGCCCATCTCCCAAGGAGAATCTTCCCTGTCACTTCCTTCTGGTTCCTCTCCTTCCAGGTCCCCTGGAACTTACACTATAAGTTACAAGGATGAAGTCGTCCTGCTGCTGTTACGCTATTTGGCAATCATTTCCTGGTTAGTCCCTGGATGCTCCTGCCATTGCTGAACTGGACCATATGTTACTTTGGCAAGGAAAACACTTTCAGTTTTGTAATCATTGGGAGTTTTAGCCCCGATTCCTCACAAATGCATATAGTGAACAACAAATACTTTGTGAAGAAAGGGAGGAAGGAAATCTGATGAGGCCCCGACATGGAGGCAGAATGTCAGATTTCAAGTTGGGGAAGATGATTTTCAAAAAGGAGAAATAAATAAGGTCAAAAAAGAGTAGTCAGAATGGTAGGGAGTAAACAAGAGTGAAAAACTCCCAAGAGCCTAACTTGGAAAAAAATTTCAAAGGCAGGTTGGTGTTGAAAATGGGAAAAGTAGGAGATTCTGGGAAAGTGGGCTGGACTTCTGTTAGCTGTGACCTTGGATAAGTCACTTCACCTCTAACGATCCATTTCTTTTATTTTTACAGTTAGGTCTGGCTCAATCAGTGTTCTTCTGGTTGTGTTCCAAAGAACCCAAATAGAGACTCCAAGAAGCTGGAATCCAGCCCACCACCTCAGCCAGAGAGCTCGGTTCCCATCAGCTTCATGACTGGTTTCCCCATAGAGTAGAAGTTAGTTTAGCTAAAACAGTTTAAAAACCACTGGAGTCAACGACCCCTCTTACAACTACGTAAAGAGCTCTGGTTTTATGATGCAACCGGTTTACTCCCAAAGCGGGACCCCTCTTCAAAGGAAGAAGGCTTATACATGGGCCTTGGTCGCCTCTTGCCAGCCAGACTACAAATTCTGAGAAGGGCAAATTGGGGCTTGTGGCTCTCTGCTTCCCACGACAATCTTCCCATTTGGGCTCATGGAATCCCAACAATGACTGGATTTATAGATGTTCCACAAAGTTCTGTGGCTGGATGTCCCAGCAGGGCAGCAGAAAGGCTGTGAGAAGGAGAATCGAGTCCACTCTGGGGAGTTCTCAGGGATAAAAGGACCCCCATACAGGAGTAACTGGGCCCTGGAACTCCCATACAAGTGGTTCTGCTCTTGGGGCGTGTTGTCTTTAACTCCATCACATCCTCTATCTCCTTCCCAATCCTGGTTTTCTCATCTCTCTCCTCTTCCCACTTGCCTTTTGCTGCTCCCTTGCCCTCCCAGGCAGAGGTCTGTGCTCCCTCTGACCCTGACACTTTCCAGGGCCCTGAGCTGGAGTCCCGGGTGTGGAGCCCAGGGTTTGAGCAGTGAATCAGGGGGATGTCCAGGATACGCAGGGCTGAATAGGGTCCTGGGGGCTTTGTACTCAGGGAAAGAGGCACCCACAGGGGCCCACATCAAGTAACAAGGACCATACACTAAATGTGGTTACATACATGCAGTGGAATGCTATTCATCATTAAAAAACAAGGGAATTCTGACATAGGTTACATCATGGCTGAACCTTGAGGACAATATGCTGAGTGAAACAAGCCAGATGCAAAAAGACGAATACTGTATGACTCCACTTCCATGAGATACCTAAATGAGTCGAATTAATGGATATAGAAAGTAGAATGGTGATCACCAGGGGCTCGGGGAAGAGGGAAATGGGGAGCTAGTGTTTCATGAATATAGAATTGCAGTTTTGTAAAATTAAAAGGTTCTGGAGATTGGTTACACAGTGTGAATATACTTAACACTATAGACCTATACACTAAAAATGGTTAAGATGGAAATTTTATATTATATGTATTTTGTCTCCCAGATGCCAGATACTACTCATTTCTCTGAGGAAAATGCATGAAAATTCATCTCTCTCTCTCTCTCTCTCTCTCTCTCTCTCTCTCTCTCTCTCTCTCTCTCACACACACACACACACACACACACACACACACACACACACCTCAATTAATTACTTTTAAAAACACAATTCAGAGACTGGTTGGAATCCAAGAATTTGGCCCGGCTCGCCCCAGCTGTTTATTCACAGGGAGTCCTCGGGGCTGTGGCACAGCAGTTAAGTCCAGGACCCCAGCTCCAGCTCAGCCACTCTGGGCCGCTTGCTTAACTCGCCCCAGAAAGGCTAAGGCCAAGGGCCAGGCACCTGAAAGAAAGTGCTAGATGAACCCCCACACCTTATCACAAACCCCATACCCCAATCAGGATGGGCCTCGGCTCAGGGGAGCTCAGAGGAGGGAGTGAATAGGAACACAGTCCAGAGCACCAGCCAGGAGCACTCTCTCCTCTACCCAGGACCTGGTTTTCGCACATGCAGGAGCCTATACAGGAGGCCCAGGCCTAAGGGACTCTTAGAGACCCTAAGAGAGGCCATAAGGTATGACTGATGGGGGTCAAGATAGGGTGCAGAGACCAAGGAGAGCACATGGCCAGGCTGGAAGGGAGCAAGGGTGGGAGGCAGGAGCACAGAGAGCAAAGGTAGGCAAACCAGGTTGCTCTCCCATCGTGACCCCCACACCCCCACCGCCCCATTTCCCCTAAGGGGCTGGGTTGGAACAGAAAAGCTCTAGGGCATGTAGTGGTATTTGGGAGCCCCTGGCAGACCCCAGAAGGGGCCAGGAGGGAGAGGCTGCACTCACCCTGGAGAGGTCTGCTTCACCCAGACATGATGTGTTTGACAAAGGCTGAGAAAGAAAACAGAAATCAGTCACGCACTTGGCACCTCCCAGCCCCTGGGACCTCTTCCCCTCCCATATACTGCCAGACTTCCAACCTTCCCCTCTCCTTTTCCCCAAACCATGACTCTCTCTTATTTGGGGTTGATGGGGAGCAGCTGGAGGAAGAGATGGAACCTCTGCCCTGTGTCTTCTCAGCCGACAGTCCGACATGGACAAAATGAGCTCCATTGTCTCTGCTAATCCCTGCAACCTTGAGAAAGGTGCCAGCACAACCCCATTGCTGAGATTTAAAAAACTAAGGCTCAGAGAGGTAAGTGACTTGATCCAAGTCACACAGCTGGTCTATCACAGATCTATCTCCAAACTCTGGGCTCTTTCCGTTATAATATGCTGTTCACTCCAAGGATGGAAAAGAACATCCAATGGGAGCTGACCATCACCCATCTGGTACACACAGCTTCCAGGCCCTGGATCTGCCTTGTCCTATTCTACAGATCCGCCCAGCCCAAACTGTGCCTGCCATGCCTGGGTGCCCAAGGAAGTGAGGCCATGACCCAGTACCTTCATAATTGATGCAGCCATTGGCATCCTCTTGCCCAGCCAACAGCTGTTCCACTTCAGCCTCAGTCATCTTCTCTCCTGGGATTGGAGAAGTAGGCTCTGAGTTACAGATGGCCAAGGAGGGACAGGCAAAACCCAAGCACCACCTCAAGGCCCAAGGCTCCCCAGGACTGGGAGGTGGACATCCAAGCTTTGGAAGGGAAGCAAGTGTCTTAGATCCCTCCTACTCCCCGAGGCCTCGCCCTCTGCCCTACAGCCAGCACTGGGCCAGTAGACCAGGACCTCAGTGACTGAGGCAATGCCAAGGACAGAAGCCCTGGGTTCCATGTTTCATGCTTCAGCCCTGCCTGCTCTGCCAACCTGCTCTTCTCTCCTCCCAAGCCCAGCTGAGCAAACCCAGTTGGGGAAGGTTGTTCCTACAGAGCCTGGGGAGATAGGACCTGAATCAGGATGTGATCCTCAGAACACAGGGGCCCTTGGACACCCCCAACATATGCCACTTGGGCACTTCCCACCCCTCCATTTCTCCCACCAGAGCTCCACCAGCCTGCATACCCAGGGTGGCAAGGACATGGCGAAGCTCAGCGCCCATGACGGTGCCGTTGCTCTCCTTGTCAAACACGCGCAGCCCCTCCACAAAGTCCTCGTAGGTGCCCTGCTCCTTGTTGCGGGAGATGTGCTGCAGGATGGGCAGGAACGTCTCAAAGTCCAGCATCTTGGCATTCATCTCTGTAGGCAGGAAGGAAAGAATGTGCTGGGAGCAGAGGGTCAGCAGGGAGCCTTGCCCCAGCTCTGCCAGGCCAGGACCAGGGCAGAAGGGAAAAGCTGCCATGACTCCCACCCAGACCTCTCCTCCCGGTGGCCAGCTAGGCAGGAGAGCTAAGGGTGACTGCAGTAGGATCTGAAGGCACCCAAAGGGTCATAGAACCAGGCCTCACATTCACAAGGTAGACTTGTGATATGTGACAGGTCACAGAGGTAAACTGATAAGATTACAAAAAAGAGAATTTTGCAAAATTCTTCCTTTGGGTTTCATTACTAGACCACGTTGCCTGGAGCAACTCTGAATCAATAATTTTTATAAATTTGAAATCCTTCTGTGACTAGCCCACTTCTCCCATGTTGTAGTGTGTTGAAAGCTTTACTTTTTAAATACAAGAGTTGGCAATTCTTTCTTTTATAACAACATAGGAACCTCCAAACATGGAAATTCCAGGACATCTTTTAATCTCTAAGCAGGCCCGCTGGTCCTCTGACCCTTCCTGTCCACATCCTTCACCCCACACTGCTGTCATCACCAGCAAGAGAAGGAGGGGAAGGATCCATGTGGGGCCCGGGAAGCCACTGGAGATGCCCCCCAGCCCCCACTGGGGGGCTCTGGCCAGGTCTGCCTGCCTCACCTAGTGCTCACACCTCTCAGGACATGTGTGTCAGAGCAGCTGTTAACCTTACTACCATACATGACAAGTGACATTCACAAATGGGACACATTCCCTTGTGCCACTTTGGAAACTCATTCCCCAAAACCTACTGAATGCAAATGAGCAAAAGAGACATCTTTACAGAGCTCATCTCCAGTCTGCTCTAACTTCTATTAAATGAGTAATTTGCAATCTTCAGTGCTCTGACCCTCATTAGAAACTAAGTATTTGTGATACAACTCATAGTGGTCACAGGACATTTCAGGGTAAGAGCAACTGGGTGCAGGGGTGCCAGCGGGTGGTTCGTGGTCAGATCCCCACCTCGCCTCCCTGCCCCCTGAGGCATCAGAGGAAGACACTGAAGCAATAGAATGTCACTCTTGCTCTCCAGGAGCTCCGACCTCACTAGGAAAACAAGAACAGCTCCTAACCTGGGGAGGCGGGGCTGGCCTTGAAGGGTTAAAGTGGGAGAAGAGAAAGAGCCCCAGGGACCGTGGGACAGACACCAAGAGCTACAAGGCCCACACTGACCTTCAGGCTTGGGCTTTCCCAGGACACGCAGCACCTCGGCGTTGGTGGGGTTCTGGCCCAGTGCCCGGAGCACGTCCCCACACTGCCCATAGGTGATCTTCATCTCCCCAGTCGGCGTCCGGTCAAACAACGAGAAAGCCTCTTTGAACTCTGCAGAGAGAAGACCTGACTACAGGCCCCTTGGCTGAGGCTGATCAGCCTCCACGTGCCCAGGATGAAGGGCAGCTCAATGTGATTGATAAAGCATTTGTATTTCCCTTCGGCCATCGTTCCAGCCGCTCCTTAGAACTACCCCACAGCATCTTCTGACAATCAAAGGGGCATCCTGGAGACTGCGTGACCTACTCCAGTGCTCCGCCTGGGGTCTTTTCTATCAGTCATGGTCATATAACCTCCCCTGCCTCACTGCTGCCATCCATCCACCCTCCCCTGCTGTAGGGGAGGTGCCTGACTGTCAAAAATGGCAGGGAAGTGAAAACAGCACAAGCTCAGAAGTCAGGATTCCCTGGTTCTCATCTTGGCTCTGCTGAGTAGCTCAGAATAAGCCCAGCTAAGATTCCGTTTCCTTGTGCAAACACAGGGAGCAAGGCTCCACTGAGTGTCAAAGGAGGTGGCAGCGGGGGGGCCGGGGGGGGGGCACATTGCAAAGTGATAAGACCTGTTCGAAAGCTGGCTACTATCAGCACTGCCTTTTCCAGGCCAGACAAGCTGACCTGGTGGAGACATTCAGAGCACCCCAGCTCTAACACTGACTTGCTAGTGGCCTTGAGCAAACTACTAGCCTCAGTGGGCCCTCCTTTTTTAGCTCTAAGCAGGGATACAATGTCCACCTGAGTGGGTTCCTGGGGGGCAAGGGGGGTTGCCAAGTGCACCAAGCATGTTGTCTAGTGTATTTTAAAGGAATCCAACAAATGGTGGCTATTGTATTCCCTACTTCCAGAGCCAGCTCAGAGCTGGGACTAGACTCCCTGAAGGTACCAGGTCAGGTATCATAGAGGCAGGGCCGAATTAAGGCACTCCTGGGCCTTTTGCAGAGAACCTTAATTCCTCATTAATTTGGATTCAACCAGTTCATTACTGGGGATAATCCGGACTGGGAATGGCAAAGAAATGGTTTACTAAGCAGATAGATTAACAATATAAACCAAAGAACCACTTAGGAAGAAAGCTGTTTTTAATCCTCACCAAGTACTTTAGAAACACTTATCCCTTAGAGGCTGTTTACGGATTATTTACAAACCATTCTGCACATCAAAGCAAGTTCCCCCAAGATGGTTACTTGCAAGTCTTTATTGGGCTTTGTAAGAATTTAAAAACATATAAAACCACATGTCTTTCAATTACTAAATAATTGAGTTCAAATTCCATTTCCATTGCTTACTAGCTGTATGACCTTAAGCAAGTAAATATTTAACCTCCATAACCCTCTCCTCTTCTGTAAATGACACCTACCTCATAGGGTTCTTAAATTACATTCAAATTGAATACAATAATGTATGTTACAAATCTTAAGAAATATCCAGTGTATAGTAAATACTCAAACAATGGTGTTAGTATTATCTCACTACCACTTAGCTATATGATCCTGGCCAGGCCACTTAACCTCACTGAACCTTGGTTTCCTCCTTTGCCAAAAGGAAATGACACCCACCTCACAGTTTTGTTAGAAGGATAAAAAAAAAATTTTTTTTTTAACTTTTAAGGCAATGATCATGACTTCTAGCACAAATTTGGTGCTCAATGAATACACGTGAGCCGAATCTGAACTCAGACTTTTTGATCTTTTTTTAGTTCATTCTGAAGACTGAGGTCAGAGTTAATAAAAGAAGGAGTCCCCTCATCAAAGAACATAATGAAACTCACTAGGAGGGTGGAACATAAGGAGGGAAAGTGATAAGAACAATGACCTGTATTTGATCACTTACAATGGACCAAGCTCTGCACTAATAATGTTGTAAGGACATTTCAAAAACCTTATGTTAGGGTCACCTGGGTGGCTTAGTCAGTTAAGCGTCCGACTTTCGCTTAGGTCATGATCTCGTGGTTTGTGGGTTCGAGCCCTGCGTCAGGCTCTGTGCTAACTGTCAGCTCAGAGCCTGGAGCCTGTTTCAGAGTCTGTGACTCCCTCTCTCTCTGACCCTCCCCTGCTCACGCTGTCTTTCTCTCTCTCTCTCTCTCTCTCTCTCTCTCTCTCTCTCTCTCTCTCCTAGAAATAAATAAAACATTAAAAACACACACACACACACAAACCTTATGCTATAGGTATTGCCACCCTCATTTATAGGTTAGTGTGCATGTGACTTCTGGCCAAGGATTCAGGACACCAAGGAAACAGTGAGGAGGGGGGAGGAGGGGGGAAGGATCTGCTGTGCCTGCTAATGCTCCAGCCTGCTGCAGAGTCCTGGTGTGCACAGAAACCCCAAACACTGAAGTTTAGGGCTGCTACTAGGTAGAAGACAAAGCCAGTGCGATCTTGGGGTGTATGAGAAGTGATGTTCGTGGGCTCAGAAGAAACCTCTTCTCAATAGTCTGTAGTAGTCAGGTGCTTACTAGAGCAATGAGCAAAGGTGGTAATCCCTTCCTACAAGAATATGGAAATCTGGAGCGGGACTGGTAAATCAAGAGTTAGAAGCTAATTCCTATGAGAAAAAAAAAATAGCATTTAAAAAATGGGACCAGAGCACCTCAGTGGCTCAGTCAGTTGAGTCTCTGATTTTGACTCAAGTCATGATCTCTAGGTTTTTGATTTCTAGCCTCCCACCAGGCTCTCTGCTGTCAGCATGGAGCCCACTTTGGATCCTCTGTCTCCCTCTCTCTGTGCCGCTCCCCCACTCATGCCCCCTGCTCTCAAAAATGAATAAACATTTTGTTAAGACAAAATGGAACCATATCACCTGGAGAATATAAAGCTATGACAGGATTCAACAACTATCTTCAAGTAGATGAAAGATATGTAGAGGATACTGAATAGAGTCACAGAATTTCTGAATTGAAAAGAACCAAATATATTACTTTGCCAATAAGAATATTAAGGTTCAAAAAAGTGTCTTGCCCAAAGTCTCATGGCCAATAATGGTAGAATTAGAGCTAACGCCAAAATCTGATTCCAAATAACATTCTTTCTAGCATACCACACAAAACCATCTTCAGCTTCATCAAAGAGCAAATGAAGAGATAGCAAGAGTAAAATTAAAACAGAAACAATTCCAGTCCAAAATAAGAAACAATACCTTCAAGGTCAGAGGGATGACAGACTGAAAGGAGTTAGGCCACAGCCCCAAAAATCCTCAAGGAGGAAAAGAGACAACCAACTGTCGCCCTTGGCTCTGACCACGATTCCCACTTGGGAAATGAAAAGTTGGTATCATTAGTTGACTTTGTAGTCCTCATGAGTACCACTATGCTCATGTCTACACCAAAGTATATACTTAAGTAAAATACACTGATGTGAGTTTTAAGTATTTTGCAGCACTGCAGGCTATTGACTGCAAGTGAGTGTCTACAGAGTGTTGCAAAAGCAGAGTCAGATTCAATTCACAAATTTCAAAATGTATCCACTAGTTGTCATGCCCTATTTTTGGGTAAACTGGCATCACTTTTTGGGAAGGCAATTTGGCAATAACTATTACAGTTTAAAATGCATGTATCCTTTGACCTACTGCTAGGAAGTTCCTCTGGGGAAAGCATGCTGATACCCCCCAACTGGAAACAGCCTGAAGGTCTATCACTGCTAGCCTGATTAAATTAAAAGATACATCCATTCTTTTTTAGAGAAAGTAATTCTTAGGGCGCCTGGGTAGCTCACTCAGTTAAGCATCGGACTCTTGATTTCGGCTCAGGTCATGAGCTCACGCCTTGTGAGATTGAGCCCTGAGTAGGGCTCTGCACTGACAACGTGGAGACTGCTTGGGATTCTCTCTCTCCCTCTGTCTCAGCCCCTACCCACCCCCAAAAAAATAAAATAATGTAATTTTTAAAATGAAGAACTGTTTGTGTTAACTATAAAAAGATACCAAGATACAGTATTAAGTAATATATATTATATATTAGTAAATCCAAATATGTATTAAGTAGAAAGAATAGGACAGTATGTATCACATGACTCAATATATATAAATTTTTTAAATACATACTGATATACTACTATATTTTCTCAAAGGACATATAGTCTTATTAACAATGGATTTGGGAGAGGGATCAGCATGAGAGGAAAGCAAGGGGAAAATATTTTTATTTTTCATTATTTACTTTTAAATAGTATATGGTTTTTTAACCATTTATTAGTCTACTTTTTAAAAATATAGTGTGTGCTTAAAATCAAGGGGTTGGATCAGAGGACCTTTCGAGGTCCCTCCCAGCTCCCATGATTTTATGTCCTGGAGGCATCTGGTGGGGAAAACGGATAAGGTGCAATGGCCATGAGCCCCAGCTATAAAGTAGATATCACTTGATGAAATATTCTATTCTCAGAACACCAGACTCCTACAGGAGATGGCCAGTAATCAGGTGGCAGGGTAGGAGATCTTGAGGCTTGTCTTGAAGTTGCACTTAATATCACTTTATGTCTTCCTCAGAGGTGGAGAAGGGTTGGTGGTGGGAATCACAGGTGGACTACGCACCTCGAAGTCACCATTGGCCCTTCCTCCTTTAGCGGGTGAGCACCTCAGCAGGCTACAGGATGAGTGAGAGGATGTCAATGACCTAAGGAGGGCTTTCCAATACCAGGAACAGAAATGAGAGTTCTAAATATCTTGAATAGCAGGTTTGGGCAGTGGACGGGGAAAAAAGACATTTGTGCTATGCATCTACTATGTTCCAGGCAGTCTAGCAGAATAGGTGAGAATTCAGGTCTGGAATCAGATTGCCTGAGTTTGAATCCTGGCTCCACCACCAACTGCCTGTGTAAGATTGGGCAAACTACCAAACCTGTCTGTGCCTCAGTGTTATCACTGTAAAATGCGGGTAGTAACAGTCTATGCCTCATGACGTTGTTGTGAGAATTAAGTGAGTTAATCCACGTAAAATACTTAAGAAATAACACATTTAGGGGTACCTGGGTGGCTCAGTCAGTTAAGCATCTGACTCTTGGTTTGCATTCAGGTCATGACCGCAGGGCTCTGTGCTGGGCATGGAGCCTGCTTAGGTCTCCATCTCTCCCCCCACCCCCAAGACCCTCCCCACCCCCACTCACTCTCTCTGAAAAAAGAGAGAGAGGGAGGAAGGCAGGCAGGAAGGAAGGAAGGATAGACATATCTGTTGTAGTTGAAAATGGGCACACAGAAAATCTTTGGCAAATTCAGATTATCGATGAGGATGACAGTGACTATTATTACCAAGATGACAACTGCTCCTCTCCCTCCTCCTCCTCCTCCAGGAAAGTGCAACAGAGGGTGTGGGGGTGGGGGGAGTGGGGTTGCCAGGACTCACCTTCGATCTGGTCAGCAGTGAAGTCTATCTGTGGGGAGGGAAACACAGGAATGAGGGCTGAGACTGCTGAAGGCTCCCAAAGCACAAGTGGCCTGGAGTCACCTCCCATGGGCCACCAATGAGCAGGGCAGGAGACTGAGCCCAGAACCCCAGTCTCCTGATGGAGGAGCCACAGCTGACAGGCTATCACATAGCACAGCCGCCAGAGCACCTGCCGTCATTACCACTTGTGAAGCCATGGCTCACAATGAGAGGGAAAGAGAAATACCCTAGATGCTGACTCCCTTTTATAATTTCTTTGGGTCAAAGGTAAATAATTCCTCATCCAAGCCAGCAAAAAACTGCACTCACTTTCATCCCTACTTTGCAATCCACCACAATCCCTCCCCCACTGGGCGCCCACCACTCCTCACCCTCTGTCTCCCTCTTCCACTGGCGATACACATCCTTCTATCACGCCTTCCTTTCCCTCACCCCATTCCACCCCCACCTCTCCCTCATAGGCACTGGGACAGCGAAACTAGTTTAGGTGGGTCCTCGATGTTTCATAACCTGTGGTCCTGTCTCTAGGTATCCCCGGGTGGGGGGGGCCCCTTGAGGCCAGGGTTCCCTTGGAGCAGGCATTTTTGTTACTGTTCACAGAAATGCCTGGCGCCGGGTAGGGCCTCAAAGACTATGTGTTGAGCAAACGAATAAATTTTGGATTCGCCCCCACAACTCATGATAATCCAATGCTGAGTACAAAAGAGGCAGGTGGGAAGCTCTGAAAATGAATGGTAATGAACAAGCATGAGTCATCATTGTAATTTGGAATTTTGTGTGTTACTTCATCGTCCTTCCCTACCACCACCCTCCCAACCAGCGATGGTAACCACTCCTGGCACATCTTCTAGGATGGTCATTTCTAGTCCTAACTCTGCCACCTATGCTGTGGCCCCTCTCTGCCCCCCACAGGTTGACCTCTATTAATGGGGACTTCTGGGGGTGACTGGAAGGAGTTAGGAGAGTGAGGAGGAGTTACACTGGGTTGGGAAGGAAACTGGCAGTGGCCAGAAATGGGCTTTGCTGAAGGTGGGGTTGGTCAGGAAGGTAAAGGAACCCCTAAAATAGGGTAAAGGATGCTTCGCATGAACTCTCTGAGGAAATGGTGCATCATAATGTGTTAAGCCCCAGGAGTAATTGTGCAAGAGAAATTAGTATGAAAACATAAAATCAGAATAAATGGTCAAAACCACACATATTGAGCTTAAGTTTACTTTTGTTCTATCTTTGAGTGGAGTCTTCTAAGCAAAGGAACTGGATAAGTACAGTAAAAGGAGAAACAGTCCTCATGAAGCATACATAAATTCTTTTTTCACTTTAAAGCAATTTCAACAACCCTAATGATTGGAAGCTCCAGACATAGGAAAGAGGACTGCAACCAGGGGTGAGAAACTGGGGGAGGTGGGTAGATGGAAAGAAGCAAAAGGCCAAAGAGAAGGCTCTGATCAGAGGTCACTAGGCAACTGCCATCCAGATGCCAGGGACCAGACTGTCCTACAGAGTAGCGCATTATCAGAACAAAGCAGATATAAAAGCATCCTGGGTGCCTGGGTGGCTCGAGTCAGTTGAGCGTCCACTCACGTCATGATCCCAGGGTCATGGGATTGAGTCCCTGTCAGACTCTAAGCTGAATGTGAAGCCTGCTTGAGATTCTCTCTCTCTCTCTCTCTCTCTCTCTCTCTCTCTCCCCCTCTGCCTTTCTGCCGCTCACACTTGTGTGGTTGCTCTCTGTCTCTCTCTCTCAAAAATGAAAAATAAAGTCATCATCCTTGTTTGTCTCTTTATTAAAAAAATTGTTTTTTAAAGAAATAAAAGCATTCTGATGGGGGTGGGAGTAGTCAGCTTTCCTTGCTAGGCTCTGCCCATAGTGGGAGTCGTGTATGACCCAGGAACTTTCAAGGTCTTACACTATTGTCTCCATGTGGACCATAACCAAGCCCAGGGATGTGCAACTGCCTCCATCTCTTGGCCAATCCAGTTCTGCTTGACTCCTGACCCTTGTAGTGATTACCATAGATCGACCCCAGGTCCTTGGCACAACTGCAAGGTGTCAGGGGGCTGTGGGTGCTGGGAGGAACACTGAAGCGGCCAGGGAGGGTCATCCGAATTAGAGCCCAGAGCTTGTTTCCCTGCCTGCTTATCACAGAACCCAGTCCTGAGCTCTTATTTTGATCTAATTCCTCGCCACCCCCAGCCTTGCACTGGTGGATATCCCCAGGGGCCCACCACTCCCAACCTGTTATTAATAGCTCTTCATACCAGTAGCACTTGACCTCTTACATTCTGGTGCCAAGGCTCAGAACTGCTCCACTCTCCAGAGGCCTCTGACCCCTCCTTCCTCGGCCCATCCCCTCCCAGACCCATTCCTTCAGCAGCTGGGCCTGATAGCTGGGAGGCCTAAAGTGACTGAGTCAGCAGGCAGGGCCTATACCAGCTCCAGGGAGAGGAACCTTCTGGTGTGAGAGGGAGCAGGGAAGGCAAAGAGGGGAGAGGGCCAGGGCACCAGAAGAAACCAGGCTCCCTTCTCTCACCAGGTTAGAGGGAAGGTCTCAGCCTGCGATGGGCCAGTTCACTGCTCACTCCAGCCAGGAGCCCAGACTGAGGCCACAGAGGGAGGGAACCACCTGGGGAGGGGAGGGGAAGGGAGGGGAGAGGGAACCAGCCTCCTCTCACCTTATCTAGAGCCTCTCCTACCCCACGACCCACCCACTGCAAGGGTCTTACAGGCAAAGCCTTTCCCAGACCCCCTGCTCCCTCACTGTTTAAATCACTTCCTCCAAGATGCACTGGCAGCTAGCATTACGTGTCTCTTCTCCAGAAGGACACTGTACTACCTCTGAGGAAAGGGCCAGTCTCTCTTTCTTTGCTATGGTGGCTCCCACAGTGCCTTAAAATTTAAGGCTGAATGGTTGGTTGGTTGGTTGCTTGCTTGCTTGTACCTCCCTGCCATTCCTAACTGTGCTGGGTAAATTAGGGGTGACAGAGCAGAAACCCATTCCTGAGGGGAAAGGCCTACAACCCCAAGTACCCCCACCAGCTCCGACACCAGCTCCCCCGCCCTGTGCACTGTGATGTGGGGCATGGACACCACAGCCCTCACCCCAGTCCCACCTCCAGGAAGTAGATCTCCAAGGTCCAGGACAGCCAGGATCCTGAATTTCATCCCCTCCTTCTTCCCAGTGGCGGAGGCTCACTCACCTTGACACTCTTGGGGTCAAAGGCAGGTTCCTTGGGGGGTTCTGGAGCTGGGGCAGGAGCAGGGGCTGGGGCAGCCTTGGCTGCTTCCTTCTTAGGCTCAGGCTTCTTGGGAGGCATGTTGTCCTGTTGGGATCTTCGGTGGAGGTGGGAGCTGGGAAGGAATCAAGAGATGTGGCGCCTGGGAGATGAGACAGGAGACTGGGCCGCCTCCCTCCCCTTTTATCCTGGGCAGGAGCCCCCACAGAGGGGCTGGGTGAGAGCAAGAGCATCTGTTCTGACTATAAAAGGAAGAAACACCAGCAGGGTACAGCTGACAACTGTGTATTGTCACCAGGTTTGGGGCAATGAGCCCCCCGCCCCCACCTCACACTCCTCCTGGCCTCCACCTCTGGGACAGGCTGAACCCTTCCTGCCAATCGGTGGAAACCCAGAGGGGCCAGGGAAACAGACCCTCTCAAAAATGCCAGAGTCCAGCCAGAGAGATGAGCTGACTTGAGCAGTTGATAACCCTCACACAAAGCCCAGGGGAGGGTGAGGCTTTTTTTAGCCCCTCCTGAGCAGAGGCAGCCCACTGCACATTCCTTTTAAGCCAGGCTCCTTTAAGCTGAGAGCCACTCTGGGGCCTCGGCTCTGCCTCCGGCCTGGAGCCCTGAAGCAACAGCTGGTCCAGTCAACCCACACTGTCCCCACACCCTCCCTCTCCACGGGGTAAAGCCCTCCATCCTCCAGAGCAGGCAACCCAGGAGCTCCATCGGACTCAAGTCTCTGGGTTTATCTCCTCCTTCCCCACCAACCTCAATCATTCATTCAACAAGTACTGAGCACTGAACTTGTGCCTGGGGGGTCTCAGGTGAGAGGCAGGGAGGTGTGGCTGAAAGTCAATGAGGCTGGAGGTCAGAAAACTAACTCACTCTGTGCCCCTGGACTCTGTGTGTATGCATGTGCAGGTGTGTGTGTGTGTGTGTGTGTGTGTGTGTGTGTGTGTGTGGTACTTACTGTATACCAGGCAGTTAAGTGCTTTCATATAAAACCTCATTTCATCTTTGCCACAACCCTATAAAATAGATATTATTATTATTCCTCTTTTGCACTCGAGGAGATTGAAACTAAAAGTGGTCGGGTAATTAGCGTCACTCAGCTAATTAGCTATGACCTGGATTACAGCCCAGGTGTGTCTGATTCTAAAGTTTATGCTTAAATCATTGATAGCACAATCCAATTTATGGGGCAGGTATACACAGATACATCCGTGTCCATCAGAAAGCTCAGGATGGTTACACACTAAACTGTTAGAAAGAAATACCCCTGGAAACTGGGGGGCGGGGGGGGGTGAGAAGGGAGCAGGACAGCAATTTGTAGTTTTGTACTGTTTTCACTAACTGTATTAGTGGAAATTTTTACAATGAGCATGTACTGTTTTTATAAAAAACGTTGGAAGTCTATAAAGTATTCAGAAAACATCAACAAAAGCTTATCCACCACACAGAATTGGTTTGAGCTGAACTTTAAGACTACAGTTCAGAGGGTAAGGAGAGGGCAAGCTGAGAGAAGCAGAAAAGTCCAGTTTCCTCGCCTCTAACACAGGGTTGCAGACTCCGCCACACCGGCTCTCTGCCAGCTCCCTGCCAGCTCCTAGGTTTGCAAGTCCAGGAGCCAGCAGCGTCCACCGGCCCATTCTCCAGGCTCCCCGAGCCCACGCTCCATTTCCCAGATCTTTCCTAGCTGAAAGGGCCCTTAAAGCTGGTCTTAGCCTACCTGGTTTTGTAAGTGAGGAGTCTAACGCCCAGAGAGACCTTTAGGCAGCCTCCAGACATCCAGCTATTTATAGGCACAGCTGAGCCAGTTAATTCTGGCCCCCAGTGTGTGGAGCTTACTCTACTCCACCGCTCCTGTAGCCTAGGTGTGCTCTCGCCACTGGCAAGCAGGGAAGCCTTTAAAGGAAACTGAAGCAGGAAAAGGGGCCAGGACTTGCCCGAAGGGGAACTAGAGCAGGATGCAAACCCTAGGCCAGTACTGGTCCTGGCTGGGACAGCAAACAGCTGCTCGCTCTTTCACCTCACCCTACCCCTTTTCTGCCTCACCTTCATCCTTTGACTTTGTGTTACCTGCTTTCCAGTGCCTCTGCTTGCACCTTTCCTTTTCCCTGTCTGTCCCTTCCCTGACATCCTCATTCCCCACGGGGCTGGGAGCCCAGGTGGTTGGTGAGGAGGAAGGAGGAGAGCGGAAGCCCTGCCTCTCCCCTCCTCTACTCCCACTGCATCCCCTTCCTGGACCAGGGGTGCTGTAGGTTTGCGAAGACACACAGGCCAGGGCTTGGTGGAAGGCTGCAAGCCAGAAGCATGAAGATCCAGACACTAGCCCTGGCCTGGTCAGCCACTCCCCCAATCTGGGCCTCAGCTTGCTTATCTCTAAAACGAGAGATAATCAGGAGCTCTCAAACAGTGCTCAACAGACACCCAGGTCTTCCTTAACTTCTTCTGGCTGTAAGGGACACAGAGAGGCCAGGTTCGCAGCTCTCCCTGCCATTTGAGCCAGGATTACTCCTGAGTTTTATGTACTGGGGCCCCAGGATCATTTTCTAAAAAAGTATTCAGTGGTTTAAGAGTCTAAAAATAACGGCTGATTGGGATGCTCTCAGACGTCCCCTTCCCGCTAAGAAACAAGTTATTCTCACCATTCTAATAAGAAGTTTGATCCTCAAAAGAGTTGGCGGCGGGGTGGGGGTGGGGGCGCCTGGGTGGATCTGTCGGTTGTGTCAGACTTGATTTCAGCTCGGGTCATGATCTCACTGTTTGTGGGTTAGAGCCCCACATTGGGCAGTGCAGAGCCTGCTTGGGATTCTCTCTCCCTCTTTCCTTTAATTTCATTTATCTTTTTCTTTTTTCATTTTTTTTACATTTATTTATTTTGACAGACACAGTGAGACAGAACACAAGGTAGGGAGGGGCAGAGAGCAAAGGAGACACTGAAACTGAAGCAGCCTCCAGGCTCTGAGCAGGCGTTCAGCAGAGAGCCGAACATGGGGCTTGAACCTACCAACTATGAGATCATGACCTGAGCTGAAGTCAGATGCTCAATCGACTGAGCTACTCAGGTGCCCTTTCTTTTTCTTTTCCTTTCCTTTCCTTTCCTTTCCTTTCCTTTCCTTTCCTTTCCTTTCCTTTCCTTTCCTTTTCTTTCCTCCCTCCCTCCCTCCCTCTCTCTCTCTCTCTCTCTCTCTCTTTCTTTCTTTCTTTCCTTCTTTCCTTCTTTCTTTTAATTCTAAGGAGAAGCAAAATATCCAGTCTGCTGGGGAACAGAGCTATGAGCTTAGAAAGCTGGGAAAACCAAATGGGGCTCGCTGAGCACTTGCCAACACGGAAAGAGTATGTGTGGGCTTTAGAGGCAGACAGACAAGCATAGGGCTGAATCCCCGTTTTGCATTTCCTAATCTTGGGCCCAGTTCCCTAAGGACCTTCCACAGTAAACATTTCCTTCTCAAGCTGTTGTGAGATCTGCGTGAAACATCGTAAGCAAGCCTCACAAACCATCTCTGGAACCCTGGAAACACTCCTGGCTGTGAATTTCATTTTGCTTTCCCAGGCAGATGAAGCTAGACAAATGTTCAGGTTTCTCAGGCTTCCCAGAAGGAATTCTAGGAGGGGGGACCACAGGGAGGAGGGACAGGTAAGGTGGCAGTGGCTGCTGGGATTATAAGGTGTGGGTTTAGGAATGAGGAAGAGGTGGAAAAGAATGGGGGCGGGGGGAGGATGGCAGCTGGGTAGCCACAGTGTGACATATTTTGTGGCTCCAAAAGCAGGTAGCAAGTCCCCTGGGCCAGGAGGCCTGCGTGTCAGCCACACTCAGATGAGGTGCCAGCCTGCCTGAAACCGTAGGCCACAAGTGCCCCAGCAGGGAAGGAGACACTCCTCAAACCAGTTTCTGATTCTTTAAGCAACGCCAGCTTAAAAAGTGTCTGGCATTTCAGCAGCAGCTAGAGGAGAATGTGGTTTTCCAGGAAGAGCCATGCATCAAGAATCAAGACACCGGAGGTTGGCCTTGGTATTACCACAGCTCACGATGCCCACGGTTCACAAGGGCCCGTTACTGGAGTCAGAGAGTTCACTTTCATGGTCCTCATTCTGCTTCACAGTCGCTGACTCTTACCTCCCTGTCCATCTAGAGTATCCTGCACAGGATCTGTGACAGCCTCCCCCCCCAATAAATGTGGACCAATCAGAGCAAAGAGAAGAGAGAAGGAAAGCAGAGGCGGGGTGTGAAGAACTGAGTGTGGCAGGGGTCCTGGCAACCTAACCAGTACCTCTGGGAGGCACCGAATTGTTCCTGAGCCAGAGCCGCCCCAGCGCCCTCATATGCTTTCACAGGAAGGATGTCAGACTCAGTAGATGAAAAACGCAGGACAGAATTTCATACCAACCCATTTATACCCCACGCCAAATTCGGAGACAGATGCACAGAGAACTGTCATCAGCCCTCCTTTAGTCTGGGCTTATGCATGCTCACTCGCCCTTCTCCCCTCCCCTCTAGCCACGCAGGGCCTGTGTCCTGTCCTGAAAAAGATCCACCAGAGTCTCCTGCCTGGGATCAAATGCTGCTGACAGCAGGCCTGGCTCTTAATGCCTTGTCCTAGTCACCCTCCCTCCTCTCTTCTGGCCAACGCATAAGCTAGACATCATGGGGCAATGCCAACACTAATCTGTCCCCATACAGGGCACTGGGTGAAACAGCAGAGGGCAAGAGGGACCACTCAGGAGCCAGACTGCCTCGGTTAGAGTGCTGACTTAGTTAAGCAAGCTAGTTAACTTCTTTATGTTTCAGTTTTCCCATCTGCAAAATGGGGCAGCCAACATAACCTCAGAGGGTTAAATGAGTTAACACGGGTGACATCCTTAGAACAGTGTCTAACACAGAGCAAGTGCTCACAATCCTTGAGCTTGCGTCCTGATTGAAATACTGTGGATGCTGCTCCCTCTCTCAAGGTCAATAACAGAAGAATTATACAGAGAAAACACCAAGAAATGAAAAGAACTATGAGAAGCCCCTTAGATGAAGGAGGTGATGGGGTGTGTGTGTGTGTGTGTGTGTGTGTGTGTGTGTGTGTCAGAGAGATGTAGCCGAGCATGGCTGTGGGATGACCAGGAAAAAAACAAAATAGGAGCTTTGAGGTTCTGATCTCTCTTTCCCACCACTACTGCCTTTGAACATAGTGATGCCCCATCTCTTGTATGACTCAACCCTGTGATCCAGGTGTTGGTTACAGTAACATCAGGACACTGAAGATGCACAGTGCTTGGAAAGAGCTGATTAAAAAAAGCAAAACAAAACAGGTAAGAGGCAACTGAACTTTGGACAGTTGTTTTCTCCCTCATCCCCTAAACTCATAGGGCAGATGAATTACAATTTAAAAAGTGTCTTTCTTGGGGTGCCTGGTGGCTCAGTCAGTTAAATGTCTGACTTCAGCTCAGGCCATGATCTCATGGTCCGTAGGTACTAGCCCTGTGTCAAGCTCTGTGCTTACAGCTCAGAGCCTGGAGCCTGCTTCAGATTCTGTGTGTGTATCTCTCTCTGTGTCCCTCCTCTGCTCACGCTCTCTCTCAAAAATAAATAAACATTAAAAAAGTTTTTTTGAAAGTGTCTCCCCATCCCAAGGCTGCTTCACTCTGCCCTGGGGGCGGGGGGAGGCTGTTCTCAGTATTAGGGCTCATTTACCTCCAACACTTACCCCCTCCCTGAGCTCGATGGCAGTGGCATGCACTGTCGGACAGAGCAACCTATGTCCCAAAATAACAAGGCAGGTGAGGACCACAACTAATTCAAAAGGACACAACCTACTTGATTACGATTGTACCTTAAGTAGAAATATGACAACAGGCCAAGATTTTAAAAGAAGCCTAGTACATCCTACTCTTGATTTTGGCTCAGGTCATGATCCCAGGGTTGTGCAATCGAGTCCCGCATTGGGCTCCATACTGAGCATGGAGCCTGCTTGAGATTCTCTTCCCCCCTCTGCCCCTCTCCCCAGCTTTCTCTCTCCCTTAAAAATAAACAAGCAAACAAATAAGTAAATAAATAAAAGGAGCTTAGTAAATATGCTAAAAGAGATAAAGGGAAATATTACCCCTATGATACAAGACAAGAAAACATAAAGAAGAACCAAACAGAAATATCAGATATGAAAAGTATAATAGTTGAAATACGAAAAAAAAAGCTTTGATAAAATAAGCAACATATTAGGTATAGATAATTAATAATTAAAATAGAACACACAATAGATTTGAAAAGTAGCATAACGGACACAGCTAGAAAACATTAGGAAATTGAAGGGCAAAAGAAAGAATATCTTACAGGAGATAGAGAAAGATGAGGCCCCTGGGTGGGTCAGTCAGTTAAGTGTCTGACTTCAGCTCAGGTCATGATCTCATGGTTTGTGAGTCTGAGCCCCTCTCTGGGCTCTGCATTGACAGCTCAGAGCCTGGAGCCTGCTTCAGATTCTAGGTCTCCCTCTCTCTCTGCCCCTCCCCCACTTGTACTCTGTCTCTGTCTCTCTCTTTCAAAAATAAACATTAAAAAAAAGAAAGGCAAAGAAATAGAAAAGCTAGGGAATACATGGGATAGAGGTCGAAGTGCTTTGTGGCTTAAAAGGGCAATCAAGCTGAGTAGAGATCCGACAGAAATCCCACCGTTTCAGGAGGGACATGAGTAAGAAAGTTCTCTGTAGCACGACTTACAGTGGCAGGAGGTAGCAGCAAAGTGAGTCTCCATCACTGAGACAATGCCATGCCCATTAGAAGCAAAAGATTAGATGTATACCCAGAAGAAACACAGTGATGAGTAAGAAGCTGAACAAGATATAAGCCACAATGACACTTCCATAAATTTAAAATATCTGCATATAATCTCACTGATGCCACACTGCATATGAACGTGCTACAACTCAAGCTCCAAGGAAAGAAAACTCTTATGTGCAACTTAGGTAGGTACAAGATTTTCTGCTAAAATTGAAGCCTCTCACAGTGCAAATTAATACACACTTGTCTAACATAAACATGCAGATTTTATTTATTTATTTATTTATTTTTGGTTTGTTTGTTTTTTATTTCTAGGAGACAGAGAGAGAGAGAGAGAGCATGAGCTAGGGAGGGTCAGATAGAGAGGGAGTCACAGACTCTGAAACAGGCTCCAGGCTCTGAGCTGGCAGTCAGCACAGAGCCCGACGCGGGGCTCGAACCCACGAACCGCGAGATCATGACCTAAACGAAAGTCGGACGCTCAACCGACTAAGCCACCCAGGCGCCCCAAAACATGCAGATTTTAATCAACAGCTTTATGTAAACTAGCTGCAAAAATGGCAAGAAAAGTTTAACTGTTTTGTTGATATTAATAAATTCAGAATTCCTTTTCAATTTATGCAATGTCTTCTTGAATTTTATGTTAATAATATGGCCTTTAGGGGCACCTGGTGGCTCAGTCCGTTGAGCATCCCGACTTTGACTCAGGTCATGATCTCATGGTCCATGAGTTCTAGCCCTGCGTCGGGCTCTGTGCTGACAGCCCAGAGCCTGTTTCAGATTCTGTGTCTCCCTTTCTCTCTGTCCCTCCCCCACTCATACTCTATCACTCTCTCAAAAAAACGAATGTTAAAAAAATTAAATAAAGTAAATAAAATAATATGGACTTGACACAAGAGTTAGTGAATTAACTTAACTTGGACCTACTTTTGATACTGATATGCTTTTGCTTCAAAGTCAAATCAATTCTGGGGTGCCTGGGTGGCTCAGTCCGTTAGGTGTCCAACTTTGGCTCAAGTTATGATCTTACATTCGTGGGTTTGAGTCCCGCATCGGGCTCTGTGCTGACAGCTAGCTCAGAGCCTGGAGCCTGTTTCAGATTCTGTGTCTCCCTCTCTCTCCGACCTTCCCCTGCTCATGCTGTCTCTCTCTCAGAAATAAAACATTTAAAAAAATTTTTTTAAGTCAAATCAATTCTTTTAAAATAGATGAAGCTATTTTGTCCATTTTGGAGGCAAAAATTAAAGGAAAATGATTTTTTTGGTACTTGATTCAGGTATTGGAAAATTTTAAATTATGCTTGGAACAACTTAGTATGTGAATCTACTTTTTCAACTGTTAAGTTACAAAATCTAAATACAGATCAAGTATTTCTGATGAAAATTTAACATCCAAACCGAGATATACTGTAAGAAAAAACACACTGGGTTTTGAAGACTTAGTACCAAAAAAAAAAAAGAATGTAATGCAGCTTATCAATAATTTTTATATTGTTTACATATTAAAATAACATTTTGGCTCTACTGGGTGGAATAAGATATATTATTAAACTTTATTAAGTACATGCATGCTAGGAGCATTACCTGTTATTCAAGAACACAGACAAACAAAAAATACACATTAAAAATATCTGAGGGTTGGGGCTCCTGGGTGGCTCAGTCAGTTAAGCATCCAGCTTTTCATCTGGCTCAGGTCACTATCTCACATTCATGAGATTGAGCCCCATGTAGGGCTCCCCGCTAAGCATGGAGCCTGCTTGGGATTCTCTCTCTCCCTCTCTCTCTCTCTCTCTGCCTCTATCATACCCTCTTCCTTTCTCTCTCTCTCTCTCAAAATAAACATTAAAAAACTTAAAAATATTTGAGGGTTGCTTATGGTGAGTGTTGTTTGGATGGGATGGAGCAGTGAGATAAAAGGGAGTAAATAAAAAAATTAAACAAGAGAGGCCTTGCATGGACCACTGATGAAAGAAGGCTACAAATTAAGGAGAATGATTAACCCAATCCCCTGTATCTAAGGTTCCTTGTGACCACAGAAGAAGGAAAAAAGCAATGGAAACCTGAAGTCTTCGTGACCTTTAAAACCCAGAACACCAAAGGTAAAGGCAAGAAGGAATGGAAGGATCTAAAAGCACAATTTCTTTATTTCTTTATTTATTTCTAGGAGAGAGAGAGAGACAGCGTGAGCAGGGGAGGGTCAGAGAGAGAGGGAGTCACAGACTGAAACAGGCTCCAGGCTCTGAGCTGGCAGTCAGCACAGAGCCCGACGCGGGGCTCGAACCCACGAACCGCGAGATCATGACCTAAGCGAAAGTCGGATGCTTAACCGACTAAGCCACCCAGGCGCCCCTAAAAGCACCATTTCAAAGACTGTGATAGCACTGGTTCTCATCCCATCCAACTTCATTTCTTTGGCTGTTTAGTGTAGGTGGAGAAGGCTACACATTTGGCCTAATCACTTAGAGTCCATCTAAATGGCTGAAGCTAATTTCTGTGATCAGGGCAATGCTGCCTCGTGCTGTATCTGTGAGCTCAGCTGTGGGAGGAGGACGTTGGGAGGGGCCCCAACAACAGGTGGGTTAGAGTCTGAGACTCTAAAGCAGAGGGCAGGACAGCTGGTGTCTGGTAAAGTGAGTTATAGTTGAAAAGCAACAGGGGGCAAGTCAGAATCCTCACAATCCTCATCAGTCATCCAAACAGCATTCCCTCCCGCCGTCGCCCCGCCCCGCCCTGACAACCTGTCAGCTGCAAGAGGTGCAGATAGAAGGGGGTGACTTGCCCAAGGTCACACTATGAGTCATGGCAGACCTGACTAGAACCATGGACGCTACTATAAGGCAACGGTGAGAGCTGGTAGAGCTGATAGGGACTCCCTTATGAAGAGCCCTGGCCCCCAAGTGAGGAAGGGAGCAAGAAAGCACCAATGACAGGTGGCCTGTCCCCCACAGTATGGATGGCTCCTAGCAAGGAAAAAGAGACTCTACCCCTTAGCAAGCACTTTTCCTCAACATTTGGTGACGTGTTTCTAAACATGATTCTCTTTTCTTGGTTTCCCTTTCCACCAACTTTTTACTTTTTACAAATATTTACTTCTTCAATTCTGACTTCCTCCCTAGCATTCCACCAATGACTTTTCTGTGGCTAAATCTAGTGGTCTTGTCTCTGGGCCTTCTCTGTTGTACTTATCATACCAAAGTTCTGTCACTGACCCTCATCTCCTGTATCTCCATTACCCAGTTTACTCTCATTCATTCATTCATTCAACTAACACCCATTAAACATTTACAGTATGCCCTTACTGTTACTAACATTAGTAAGAGGTCATCCCTGCCCCCAAGGAGCTTCCTGTCTGGTGTGGAGGATGCAGATATATAAATAGTTTTAACGTAACGATAAATACTCATACAGAGGTTTTAGAAGATGTTACATAACCAAAATAGAATGCATTTAGTTCTACCTGGAAAATCTCTATCTCCAGTCTCAATTTCTTTCCTAAATTGTTCAAGCTTCATATATTCAATTAAAATTTGGATATTTCTCACCCGAGGCACTTCAAACTCAACATATTTCAAACCTAGCTCATCACCTACCTTCCAAATCATGTATTTGTGACACATAAAAGAAGCAAACAGCAAGAACAGGGTCTATTTGAGAAAACTATAGAAGAGACTCAAGACTGGGACAGAATCAAGTCTGTGTTTAATTCATTGCTATGCAATTTATTCAGAGAAAAATTAAAGTTTGCCTAGAAGCTAAAAAGGGGAGAAACAAAGAATCTATTATTTGGTGAACGTCTTCTCCAGATAATAGCAATATGTTTTATCTAGCAATCAGGTATATATGCCCCTTCTGAGGAAAAGGAGATAATAGCCACTAGGATCATTCAATTCATTCTTCTGGTGTGACTATACTCAATAAGCAGCCTTCTGGTTGGAATCTGAATGTCCTTAAAAAAAGGAATTGGATAAGAATATTTCCCACTGTAAATGAGTAACTTGTAACTATTTTCATTTTCCGTCTTTTTTCAGATTCAACTGATGAGAGAGAAAAAAGCAAGCTGAGGGCAAAACTTGAGCTGATATCCTGCAACCCCCACCCCTTAAGTGGCAACCCCCTGCCTTAAGGTGAAATATATATATATATAGGCACTAGTAACCGCCTAAGAACAAAGGCAGGGGGAAAACAGATGGTTAACTGATAAAGATCAGTCATGTAGGACATGAAACTCCACTATAGTTTGTAACAGTCTTTAATGATTTACAAGAAAAACACAATCTCAATAATAGACTGCCAGGAATCTATAGACTCAACTTCCTGGAGACCTAGCTTCACCTTCACCTACATAGGTGAGAAAACCCTATATAATCAGTCACTCTTCACAATCACAATGCAGTTCTTTCTGCCCATGGGTCCTGTCCCCGTGCTGTAATAAAAACACCTTTTTGCACCATAAAATGTCTCAAGAATTCTTTCTTGACCACTGGGTTCGCAGACCCTGCATCATAACATCTAGGATACAAGAATAATGGAAATTTAGAATTGCCTAGACTCCCTAGCAGCCTCGTTGCTGTGCTCCTGGCCCCTACTGTCTCTCTCCTCCAATTCACATAATCCTCAGCTGTTAGCATAATCTTTCTCAAATTCCATTCTCCTGAAGTCACTGCCTAGCTCAATCACCACCAGCAGCTCCCTAGGTCTATTTTACCAACCTAAAGTCATCAGTTTGGAACCCAGAGCTTATCAACTGTGCAATACACCACCATTTCAACCAAGTTTAAATGGCCTCCACTCCAGGAAAGCTAATTTGCTTACCATTTTTCTGCTTTCCTGTGCTTTTGAAGTCTGTCTAGCCCTCCCTGGCATAGGCCCGTGTAGGTCATCTCAGAGCTCACCTCAACCGGGATGCATTTGATTAGCCTCAACACTTCAGAATGCTTTGACCTGAAATCCCTTAGGGACCTATGTGCAAAGCCAGCCTGTTCTCTGGGTCCAGAAAGGAACAGTCACAAGAGCATCAAGTTATGACCAATAAGGGCTTACATTGAGTAGTGATGTCATTTACTCATCAGATATATTTATAATATTTTAATAACTTTATATTTGTGCAGGACACTATACTAAATAATAGGGACCTCAGGGTAAGGCAAAGTCCCTACCTTCATGGAATTTATATTAAACAGATATAATTAAAATTGCCATACACACTATGGAGGAAAAGAATAAAGATGTTGTGAGAGAGAATCATAGGGTAGAGCTAATAATTTTGGTTAGGTAAGACAGGGAATATTCTGAGGATGTAATATCAAGGCATAAGGCCTGAAGGATGAGTTGAATTTAGCTAAAGAGTAAGGGCAGGGGTGCCTGGGTGGCTTAGTTGGTTAAGCATTTGACTCTTCATTTTGGCTCAGATCACGATCTCACAGTTTGTGAGATCAAGCTCCGCATCGGGCTCCTGGCTGGTGGTGTGAAGCCTGCTTCGGATTCTCTCCCTCTCTCTCTGCCCCTCCCCTGCTCACACTCTCTCTCAAAATAAACAAACCTTTAAAAATGTATAAATAAATAAATAGCTTCTCTTTGTTAAGAAAAAAAAGGGCAAAGTGTTTTAGGAAGAAGTAATATGTATAAAGGATTCTACTTTAATCAGTATTTTTTAAGCATCTACTAAATATGTAATTCCTTTCAAAGAACAATAAAAAGAAATAGAAGGCCTAGCCTTCCCTTAGGGAGATTTGACATAAATAATCTTGATTATATTAGTCTGCTCAGCATGCTATAAGAAAACACCACAGACTGGGTGAAGTAAACAATTGAAATGTATTTTCTCACAGTTCTTGGAGGCTAGAACTCCACGATCGAGGTGGTAGCAAACTTGGTTTCTGGTGAAAGCTCTTTTCTTGGCTTGCAGATGGCTACTTTCTTGCTATGTGCCTCATGTGACCTTCCCTCTACCCTCTTAGGTCTCTATCATGGACGTGCAAATTAAATTGACAAAAGACAGATTAACACATTTTTTAAAACAAGAGTTAGAAACAAGAGGTGGTTAGGACTTAGGCATCTTACATACCATCTTAGCAAACAGCAATAAATTTGTGGAGAAGTGACAAAACAAAGGAGAAAAGTTTTGGCTTCTGGGGTAGTAAGTGGTGGAAAGGTAAATACATGGGGAAACTAACAGAAGATAAAGGTTATTTCGGTAAAGTTTGTGCAGATTCAAATCAGTGCCAATTTCTTGTTCTAGTGATAATGTTTGTTTTCCTCCTCCTGGTACAGGAGAGGGGAGAGGATACAACTTCACAAAGAGAAACCGATGTCCTGATTTTAGGCAAATGGGGGAAAGTAGAGAGCTCTTTCTGTGTTTGCTGCTTCCTAATTGTTTTCAGGTCAAAATAATCCTTATGCCAAAGTGACATATTCTGGTCTCCTTTGGGGAATGTAGAGTATAACAGGGAGGTGAGACAAGGCAGAGACTAGACCTTGGAGGACCTTATAAGAGAAGTTAACAGGTTTGTGTGATCTTCTGAGAGCAATGGGAAATCTTGAGTTGGGAGGGGAGGCTTAGGAGGGAGTCCTGACATGATCAGACTTGTTTTTGAGGGTAGGTAAGGCTGGAGAGAGGAAGAGACGAGAAGGTATATTCAGGGTAAAATTAGTAGGGCTTTTGTGACTAGATGTTAGGGTCAAAGAGAGAGAGTGGTTTCAGGCCTGGGCAATGGAGAGGACGGTGGTACCTTAAACTGACATGGGAAGTACTTCAAGTATGAGTAACAAGGAGTTCTATTCTGAACAAGTACCTATGAGGCATCCAGTTGGCAGCTAGGCATTCTGGTCTGTAGTTCTAAGAAGCACTCTGACTAGACATACAGATTTTGGAACAATTTTAGATGAGAGTGGAGGCCGAGAGAATGGATGGGTTTGGAAAGGAAGAAAATGTAGGGTGAGAAGAAGGCCTGGAACAGTCCCCTGAAGCATTCTAACATTAAAGAGCCTACAACGGAACTGATAAAAACAGAGCAGTAGGAGGAAAACCAGGAGACTGGGTGATCAGAGATGCCAAAGGAAGGAGATGATTTGACCAAGTGGGAGAAGCATACACAGGAGCAAATGCCTCAAGGTCAGGTAATATTAGATGGTAAGACAGCAGCATCAACAGGGACAAAAGAAGGTACAGACAAGGGGGACTGAAGGAATTCAGAAGAGTAATCTTGTTGGGGGCTATGTTTATAGCGGGACCTGCATCTTGGCAGTGATACCAAGTCTAGGTCCTTGAACAACGCCCTAAAAGCCGGCCTCTGAATCTAAATGAACATGAAACAGACCAAGAGGCAGGCTAAGGAGAAGAGATCATTTACCATGTTTGGAATAATGCTTATTGTAATCCAGCTCCGTTCTCCAGCTAAACATATGTGGATAATGGATGACAGCAGGATGCCTAAGTGGTTGCTGGATGGCAAGTTAAAGTAGGTCAATCAGGAACACAGAAGGAAGTTAAAATGCTTTCAAAGATCCCATCAAAGCACAACTTCAAACAACGTGGCCTTGTTGTGGATGAGCAGAAAACCACAACAGATGTATTAGCCCAGTGAAGAACTGTTTGAAAAGAGATGCCATTTTTTGGGAGAAAAAAAAAAATCCCAGGAGATTTTAGAAGCAAATTGTAAGCTCAAAAGCCAGATTTTAGAAGCAGATTCTAAGCTTAAGAGCCAGAGCACAAAGCATAACAGACTCATTCTCACTCTAGATGCACATTTTCACACACGAAATATCATCATTATGTACCCTGTGTTGCAAGTTCCTACCTTCAAGTTTACAAGAATCTATGGCACAAAAATCTATTGGCAGCATGTTGTATGTAAAAGACTTGTGTGTGTGTAAAATGACCACAAGCTTTGCATGAGCAAATAATGTCACGTGCCAATTAAAAATGCAAATACAACTTTAGTCCACTTTACTAGAAGTGAACCCGATAATAAAAGCAATAGCCTTGGCGCTCTCTGCATTAATCAGAATAAATGTGGGGCACCTGGGTGGCTCAGTTAGTTGAGTGTCAGACTTCGGCTCAGGTCGCGATCTCTCGGTTTGTGGGTTCGAGCCCCGTGTCGGGCTCTGTGCTGACAGCCAGCTCAGAGCCTGAAGCCTGTTTCAGATTCTGTGTCTCCCTCTCTCTCTCTGACCCTCCCCTGCTAATGCCGTCTCTCTCTCTCTCTCTCTCTCTCAGAAATAAATAAAAACATTAAAAAATTAAAAAAAAAAACAAAACGGAATAAAAGTGGAGTGTTACAACCAACTAAAAGCATCATGTGTTAAGTGATATCTCTTGCCCATCTCCTTCTTTCCATTACTATTACAGATTCTCTCATCGCACATCTGGTAGACTGTTTCCAAAGATGGTCCAGCAGTCAATTCCTTCTGGTGGCTCAAGCCTTTTGTAGTGTCACGTTGCTACTTCTCCCATCTAGAGTCTATTTCTCCTCCCCTTGAATCCATGCTCGCCCTGTATCTTGCGTTAATCAATGAGAAGTGATCGGGGTTTGACTTACAAACCTAGACCTTAAGGGGCCTCATAGCTTCTGTTTTTACCCTCATGCTTGCCAGCCACAAAGTCAAAAATAGGGCTAGCCTAGTGACTGATGAGAGAGAGACCAACGCTGAGACACGAGCCATGTGGAGATACGGAGGAGAGCTGAGGGGCTCCGCCAACAGCTAGCACCAAGGCCCCAAACATGGGAGTGACGCCATTTTGGACTCCAGCCCCAGTCAAGCCAATGACAGCAATATTCTATATCTGTGCTATCCAGTATGGGAGCCACTAGCCATATAAGTCTACTGAATCCTTGGAATGTGGTTAGGGTGTCTGAAAATGTTCATTTTTTAATTCACTTGATTTTAACTAAGCTTTAAGTAGCTAGTGACTACCCAGTTGGACAGTGTAGAAGATTCATAATCCTGCTTTAAAAAAAAAAAACCGTGGCACAGGGCAGAAAATCACCTTGGCACTTACCGTTTATGGTGCTACAAATAAGCAATTACTAGAGATGGTTGGTGATGACAGATATAGCTCTGTTAACTAGTATTAAAAAATAAAAACAAAGCAAAACCCCTCCCTTTAATACAACCCAAAGGAAGGAGGTAATCCATTCTAACCTGATTTCATCTGCATACAATGTGAAAACCAGAAAGGGAAATTCCCACATCATAAATATACCATGAGCTCCACATTTAGCTTAGAGATGTCCTGAGTAGACAATCAACTTTCAAAAAGTGTTTTCATCATCTACCAAAAACCAAAATGTTCACAGTTCCCTGGCTCACACATTTTGGGGGGAGAGGGAGCAGGAAGGAAACCTGAGAGAGCCTACTGTGTGTGTTAGGCACAGTCACATACACCAATCCATTTAATTCTTTTAATCATTATTTTCGGACTAAGAAAATAGAAGTTCAGAAATGTGACTTGCCTAAGGACCTAAACCTAGTTAGTGCCAGAGGGAACGTTCAAAATCAAGCCTCCAGATTTCCCAATAGGCCAAACGCCTCTCCTGTCAGGAATAACAATTTCCATGATCTGGTCACCTAAGTCATTATTTCCAGTTAGTGACTTGACTCTTACCAGACTGATCTCATTTCTGCTTCCCTTCACTTGACACTCTTCTTCTAACTCCACCTATCCTTCAGAGTCCAGGTTAAGTCTCCTTATTTCCTTCCCTGAAACTTTTCTCATCTTAATCCCAATTTAATTCCCTCTCTTTGGAATTTTTACGTCGCTTATTATGGGCGCCACATAGAACAGTCTGTTACACTGTTTTTCCTTTAAAGAGGCCGTAATCTCTTCAGGGTGGACAGCCCATGTCCTCACTAGTCTTTGAAGGCAGGCAATCCTTCCAAATGTCCTAGTTCCCTTTGAGTCCGAAATGATGAATGAACTAAACTCAACAAATATTTCTTAATTCATTAAAGTCAACCCCACTCTCTAGTGTTTTACCCTCTCCTCAATCTACCGCGCATCAACTGATCCGAAGAGCCTCAGTGGCGAGTGGAAGCGGTAGTCCAGCCACGTAACGCTCCCCGCCTGCTCCGGTAAGCCACGCCCAGCCGGCTGGTCGCCGATTGGGCGTAGCCCAGCCGATTGGGCGTGGCGTGCGTGAGTGAAGGCGTGGCCGAGAGGAGAAAACTAAGCTGTGGCTCAAACTCGGTAGTCCCCGGGAACCCTCGACAATTTCCGGCAACAGTCCCCTCCTCCGCTGATCGGCTTCGGGCATTTCCGGTCTCCTTCGGGCTTTTCCGTCTGGCTCCCGCGCGGATCTCACCACTTCGGGTATTTCCGTGTCCCTCTCGGAGGTACTCGGCAATCGCTCGGCCTCCCCCATCCCCCGGTAACGGTCGCTGGTGAGTTTAAATGAGCCGGGGCTGGCCGGGCCGGAGCCGCTACGGGGGGGCCCTGAGGCACTGCAGAAAGTGGGCCTGAGCCTCAAGGATGACGGTGCTGCAGGAACCCGTCCAGGTAATGATAACCCCGCTCGCCGAGGCTTGGCTCGCAGCCTCGGCCGGGAAGCCGCGTATGGCCACTCCGCGGCCTGGTGCGGCCTAGGCCCGGCTGCTTCTCCCGCCTCCCCTGCTGCCGGGTCCTGCCTGTCTCCGCGTCGGCTCGGAGGCCTCTCCCGCAGCCTAAGCCGCGTTGCCTCAGCTCCTGCGTTGCTTCCACCCCGGGTGTGAGCAGGCTTCGGCTATAATGCCTGGGTCCTCCGCCGGGCCCCGGGCGGGCCAGCCCCTCCTGTCAGTCCAGGGGCCTGGCCCCCCGGCTGGGGTGAGAGACCAGGGGACTGAAAACTCGCCCCAGGTGCTCCCTTGCCTCGGGATGATTGGGAAGCACATTTGATCGGAGCTTGTATGATCTTCGTAATGGTGGGGCAAGTTGTTGGGGTGGGGGTGGTGGGGGGTGGTGTTCGGTTTTGTTTTTGTTTTATGTGAGAGGGCGGAGGGCCGATAAGATCGGTATTTTTAATACTGATTTCTGTTTTGGTAACAGACCTCCTATAGCCCACGTTGCTTTCCTCGCTCAGTGAATTTCCCACTGGACAATGATCCGGGAAGAGAACTCCCGAGGCCCAGCGCTGAGGGGCAGGCACCTATGTACGAGGGGAGGGAGTGGAAACGACAAATCTGGGTGGTTTTCTTTTTTTTCTTCCGTGACCTGTGTGATGGGGATCAGGAGTGTTTTGTTGTGCATGTTGATAATGCGTTCAGGAAATGAAAGACAAATAAGGGTTTTTACATCCATTTCGCTGTCCTTACACCAAGGTATGCTTTGACGCACAGTGCTCTGTTGGCATGGGAGAAACCCTATTGGATTTGAGGTGTGATGCAGTGCCAAGTCATTTTCCCCCCTGCCATCTCAAGAAACTGAATCTTTTGTCCCTTACTGATGGACCAGGTCTGGGAGACTTTCAGCTCACCATAGGCTCTTTGACTTGAATAGAAGAGTTGACCTCTATCAAGTGCTGTCATTGAGTTATGGACTTTTTTTTTTTTGAAGTTACAAAGCAAATCGATTTTAGAAATTACCTCCCATTACCCTTAATAGGCCTGTGATATAAAATAATATTTTACTACATCGCTGCTTCCACATTTCCTTAAGTTTTCTTCCCAGAATGAAAGATAAATTTCTCCCAGTTGGTTTCTTTTACATATAACAACTATTAGAATTTGAACCAATATAATGTGGAATTCTGTCGTAGGAAATTTACCTGTTTGTAATTGTATCAATGCTTCCAAAGCTGTTTCTTTCCATTGAGATTCCTCTTACTGGTAGAGTCCCTTTTAGGATTTTTATTTTTAGGCCTAATATTAAATTAGAAGTTATCTGTATCTTTTGTTGTTGTTGTTGTTGTTAAGTAGCCTCCACGCCTAGCATGGAGCACGGCCCTGAGATCAGGAGGCACCCAGGTGCCCTAAAAGTTATCTGTACCTTCTTAATGAATAAGTATATCTCTTAAGTTGTTTCATATTCTTGTGATTTTGTCTTCATTAATGATACATTTGCCTTCTCTGGCCCCAAAATTTTTCTCAAGTGATAAACTAGTTTCATTGCTAGCCTATCACCACTATTTAATAACAATTTCAACTTGTGTAAAAACAAGGAGAAGAAAAAACTATGTAACCGCTTCCTAGATGGTACCCATCAAGTTTCCTCTTTCCTTACTGTATTCTTAGCAGTAATGCTCTTAGGTGTTTTTAAGGCTTAAAAAAGTCAAATTTGTCCCCATTTTCTTCCCCCATACTACCTTCATCCATTAGATTTGGGACTGTGGTAGGAAGTTTTAGGATATGGCTAGGTGAGAATTTTGGTTGTAATTTATAGTAGAAGAGGTCAGATATTCACTAAGGGGTCTGTAGCAGTTGGAGAAACCAGCAACTTTAGCTGCCATGCAGATCAACTGATTAGGGATAGGGCTGAAAATGGGAAGGAAGTACTAAGGAGAAAATAGGACAGGTAGATACTATGTTTTTTTTTTAAACTATGATAAGTAATTGCATGTACTTGTAAAGGAATGAGAGGAAGTTGGAAAGTTGTTTGAGGCATCATGATATTACCAGGCATAGGAAAAAATTGAGCAACCGTTTGCTGCTTTTATTTCTTTAAAGTTTTGACATGGAATACTCAGTCTGATAAACTGCATCAGCCTAAATATTAGCTGCTCCTCCAAACTGTCTCTCATAGAAAAACTTTACTTTGTGTTTGAGTCTTTACAAAAAGTCTCTCCTATTATGAGGCAGAAATTCTGTCAATTATTTTATTTTTAATTGTTGGAGGAAGACACACAGCCTAGATGATTTCAGTCAGTGTTAATTTGGATATTTATGAAATTCACCTGATAAAATTGAGTTTAAAAAAATCGAAGACATTTTAATGGATTTATCAGTTATTCCTGGGGGTAGCACTTCACAGACGTGTTGGATGAAGTTGTAAACACGCTTTGTAAAAATTGCCTTAATAAGCAGTATAGTAAGTGAATACTGTACACATGATATTGTTTTAGAGATCATTTAGATAGTGAGGGAATACTTTTGGCTTGGAGTAAGATCTACAGGTATAGCATCTAGAGTGGATTCAAAAGGTACCATATTTCAGGTAACTTAGAATTAAATGTAATGTCATTAGAAAAATTGTGTTGGATGAGAAAATGGCTTTATTGATATCAAAGATAGATGTGAACAGTTTCCATAAAATTGTTCTGTTCAATGAGAATAGAAAAAAATGAAACTTCCAAATTTTGTCATTTAAAAAATATGTATGTGTAACTTGGGGCGCCTGGGTGGCTTAGTCAGTTGAGTATCCGACTTTCACTTAGGTCATGATCTTGCGGTTCATGGGTTTGAGCCCCACGTCGGGCTCTGTGCTGACTGCCAGCTCGGAGCCTGGAGCCTGTTTCAGAGTCTGTGACTCCCTCTCTCTCTGACCCTGCCCTGCTCACACTCTCTCTCTCTCTCCTAGAAATAAATAAAACATTAAAAAATTAAAAAAAAAAAGTATGTGTAACTAAATTGATAAAGCAATAGGCATTTGATTATTCAATCTTCAGAAAAACTCATATACTTAAGTCAGCTGAAACACATTTATGAAACTTTCTTTTGGTAAATGGGAAATTAACCTTATATTTAGGTACAGTATAGTATCTTGAAGACACTGCACCTAGTATCTCTACTGGGAGAAAAAGCTTTGAGGAATGTGGGTGGAGGAGGAGGTCATTGCAAACATATATAATAATTTCATTCCTTTATGGACTAGTGTCCTGACATAGCCCCTTTTGTGCTTATGTTCTTTATATAGAGAAAGCATTAGGCAAATAATCGCAAATTAATGACTACAAACTGTGATAAGGACACTATAAATAGGGTGTTAGGAGAGAGACCTAAGAGGAGGGACTTGACCTGAGCCCAAGTGTCAGGTTTGCAATTGAACCACCAAAAGAGGTACTAGAAAATAGCAAAAAGTTAAGCAGCCTGAATGAAAAAATCCAATTGGAAAGAGTGTTCTTCACCTTCTGTGTACCAAGCACGGAACAGTATAAACGACATTCTAAAATCTTCTCTAACAGTGGTATTAGGAAGGTCTTTTTGAGCAAATAACATTGAAAAGCTGGGATCCGAAGGTTGAGAAAGAAACAGTAATTTGAAGAGCATAACAGGGAGAAAACAGTGTGTGCAAAGTCCCTAAAACATAGCAGAACTTGGCATTGAAATAACTGAAAGAAGGCCAATGTGGCTGGAGTTGCATATTAATGCAAGGCCATTATAAGGAGTTCAGTTTTCATTCTAAGTGTGTGGGGAGTCACTGAAGGATTTTCAGAAGAGGGCTGAGTTGATGAAAATGTTAGATCTCTTGGCTACTATATGTGAAATGTAATGGAAGAAAGAGGCAAGAGTAAAAATAGTCTTAGAGGGGCGCCTGGGTGGCTCAGTCGGTTAAGTGTCTGACTTGATTTCAGCTCAGCTCATGATCTAATTGTGTGATCGAGCCCTACATGGGATTCTGCGCTGACACTACCAAGCCTGCTTGGGTTTCTCTCGTGTGTGTTCTCTCCCACTCGTGCTCTCTCTCTCTCTCAGAAATAAATAAAAACTTAAAAAATAGGCTTAGGATGAAAGTAACCTAGACTAAAGTGGTAGTAGTGGAGTAGGAAAGGGATTGATAGATTCAAAAGATGTTTTGAACCAATGAGACATGGAGACTGATTGAATGGGAGAGGATGGGGATCAAGAATAGCTGCCTGGATTTCATTTTGGTGGTGCCATTTAATAAATGAAGAATCCTTTGCAAGGGGGACAAATCTGAAAAAGGATAATTAATCTTTTTTTTTTTAATCATTTATTTGAGAGAGAGTGCATGCATGCACGGGGGAGGGGCAGAGGGAGATGGAGAGAGAATCCCAAGCAGGTTCCATGCTGTCCGTGAGGAACGTGACTCGGGGTTTGATCTCATGAACTGTGAGATCATAAACTGAGCCAAAATCGAGAGTGTGACACTTAATGAACCGAGCCACCCAGGCACCCTGACAATCTGTTTTGAACAAAATGAGTTGGAGATATTTGTGAAGCCAACCAGTAGAAATGTGGAGATAAAACCTCTGATCTTTTGGGGGGTCTAGTCTTGTTGGAAAGATAAGAATGTTTAACAGGAACAATTGGATAATGTTACGAGTCAATGTGTATTTAATTGCACAGATAATAATAAAGAAACTCAGGAAATAGATCCTTATAGACTGGAAAAATGGGGTTTCTTGATGGAGTAGAGCTTCAAGCTTTAGAAGATGGGAAGTGTTTGAAATGTTTGTGTGGGAGAAGAAATGAGTAGAGGAGAAAAAAAGAAAAAAGAGGAGAAAAATGGTTTTAGCATGGTATAACACAAGCAAAAACACAAAGTTGAGAATGGTATTTAGAACTATAAAATATTATCGCTTTGGTTGGGATGGGAATTGAGATCAGGGAGAGGAAGGTTTTGCTAGCCAGGTAGAATCAGATTATAGGGGACTTCATGTCCAGGTGGAGGGGTTTATGGTATTGGTAGTATATAGCCATTATACATTTTTGAACAGAAGAATTTGCAATGAAAGTACTGCTTTGGGAAGATTAATCTGGTGCTGTTGGGAAGGAGGGACAGACAAGAGTTAGGGAGACATACAGGCTAGTAAAATAATGCAGATACATGGTAACGTACACCTGAGCTTCTCATTCTTGGCACTGTTGACGTTTGGGGCAAGCTAATTCTTTGTTGTAGGAGACCGTGTCCTATATATTGTAGGGTGTTCTGCAGCATCCCTGGCCTCTACCCACTAGGTGGCCCCCTCTGTTTGTGACAACCAAAAATGATCCCCCCCCCCCAGGCATCCCTTAGGGGGCAAAATCGCCCAGATGGAAAACCACTGATGTAGACCTAAACCAAATGAAAGTTCTAAAAATTAGATTGTAATGTGTAACAGGAAAATTCCATAGTGATATTTTTTTCCTTATACCTCCTTTACTGCCTGAAGTTCTTATTATCCATTTCTTTTATGGTTCAAAAAAAAGGCAGCTATCTTCTTTTTTGACAAAAACAAGAATGAAAATAATTTATATGGTCACATTTAGGTCTGAATTAGTTGTACATTTACAGAGGTTTGTTTATAATATTACATGTTTAAGAACAAACAAGGAAGGAAGTTTGCCATTTTGGGCAAAAGATGAATTTTGATTCATCTTTTAAATGAATGCAACCTAGGACTGACCCATTAATTTAATCAGTAGGAATTCTCTTTTAAACTTTTTCTTTTTTTCTTTTTGAGGATGGGTGTGGCGTTGCTCTATTTGTCTCCCTAACTGTTAGCAGCATTCACCCATCTGGCTTTAATTTGTAGAAGTCCTGAGATGATGCACTGAAATTCTTTCAGGGGCAGATCCACACCAGCAGTTCTGCCAAAGTAGATGCCTAGCCAGGGGGCCTGCTCTTCATAAGCTACCAATCTATAGTGTCTTAGAAAATAGCCTGTTTTCCTCCCTGTTCCTCCCAAAGAGCACCATCACTGAGGAACTTAGAGGTGCTTGAGCAGAGTGGTGATAGAAGCTATATGTGGGTTTGTCCAAGTGGCAAATTATATGTCTGGGGTATAGGAGAGTTTGAGTTGGGCTTTACTATCACTTTCTGACCCTCATAAGAATTGGTAATAGGGGTGCTTGGGTGGCTCAGTCAGTTAAGCATCCGACTTTGGTTCAGGTCATGATCTCACTGGTTTGTGAGTTTGAATCCCGTGTTGGGCTTTGTGCTGACAGCTAGCTCAGGGCCTGGAGCCTGTCTTCAGATTCTGCGTCTCCCTCACTCTCTGTCCCTCCCCTGCTCACACTGTCTGTCTGTCTCCCTCTCTCTCAAAAATAAATAAAACATTAAAAAAATTTTTTTAATTTGGTGATAAAAGAATGACGTTCTCCTGAGCAAAGCTTGATTTTATATCAGAAATGGGTAGAACCTTTGATTATGATACTTTTTCTCCTTTTCCTTTCTTTAATTTTAAAAAGACAGAAAAAAATGCAAAGTTCTAGGACTTTATGGCCATAGTATGTATGTGTCAAATTTTCCTGGTGATCGGTAGTACTAAGTTAGCTGGTGGATCATTTGGGTCTTTTGTGGCTTACATGTTAACAAAATAAGCAATTGTGGCAGATATGCTGGGAGATGTTATAATACTGGAAACTGTATTTATTGAATTTGTTTATATTGGAAGACAGGAAAGGAGAAGGTTTTTAGTGTCTACTGTGTGCTAGTCAGTATACTAGGACCACTGTATGTATATCATGTCATTTAATTCACACAAGTCCAAGAAATAGAGCTCTGTTTTCCAAACGAGGAAATTGAGGCTGAGAAGAGTTAAAGAATTCCCCCAAAGTCACGCTCGTGGAAGTGCTGACACACAAATTTGAATACATGCCTCCAAAATTAAATCCTGAGTATATTGTTTCTACTCACCATGTTCTTTCATTTACAACAAAATTGTGATTTTCTTAGCAACATTTTCTTTAGCTTACTTATAAGAACAGTAATACATATACAAAATATGCGTTAATCAACTGTTTATGTTATTGGCAAGTAGACAATAATAGGCTAACAAGTAGGTTCTTAGGAAATCCCCATATTTTGTAAAAGAGTAATTAGGTGGTAATTGTTTGTATCACAGGATAATAATTCTGTGTGCCACAGAGTTTCTCTCAATAGAGATTTCCAAAGATTCTTAACTATTGGACCTATAGTTGACCCTTGAACAAGGCAGGAGTTAGGGACACTGACCCCTATGCAGTTGAAAATCTGAGTACAGCTTTTGACTCCTCAAAAACTTAACCACTATTAGCCTATTGTTGTCTACTTGCCAATAACATAAACAGTTGATTAATGCATATTTTGTATATGTATTATTGTTCTTATAAGTAAGCTAGCGAAAAGAAAATGTGGCTAAGAAAATCACAAAGAAGAGAAGATACATTTACAGTAGTGTATTGTATTTATTGAAAAAAATCCACATGTAAGTGGACCCATAAAGTTCAAACCCATGCAGTTCGAGGGTCAACTGTACACGAATACAGAGAAACTTAAAGCTAAGGCTAACATAAGATGCTAACAGTGGTAGGACTGGCAGAAATCAAAGATCAGTTGTTTATTCATTCAACATCCATTAGTTAAGCATTTGCTTAAAAAGTACATAATAGATGCTGCGAATCTAATAATGAGCAAAACCAGATGTAGTCCCTACCTTTCTGCAGTTTATATTATAGTGAGGAAGACATTACTTACTTAGTCTCCTAAATAAATGTAAAATTACAGCAGTGAGAGGTATTACAAAGGAAATGTACTTAGTGCTGTTACAGTATATAATAAGAATGCCTGACGTCATCAGAGATCCCAAAAAAAATGTTCCCTGAGAACGAAGTCCAAAGAATGACTCAAATTTGCATAGTTTGGAGGAAAAGAGGAATGTGCCAGGTAAAGTGAACTGTGTGTATGTTTAAAGGGCCTGTGGCAGGAAGGTAATGTAGTAGGTTTGAGGAGCTAAAAGAAGGCCATTGTCCTAACACAGAGAGCATAAGAGAACATGATACAAAAGGAATTGGAGAGGTAAGCACAGACTATACCAACCCCTCTGGTTTGGTGGTTTGGATTTTTATGAGGACAATGAGAAGCGAGAGAAAGATCTTAGGCAGAAGAATAATATGATCAGATCTGATTTGTGAAAAACTCGCAGAGAGAAAATGAATCATAGGGTAGAAAAGAATTCAGGGAAAACAAATAAGACACTATTAAAAGTAATCTGGGTTGGGGGGGGTGCACCTAGGTGGCTCAGTTGGTTGAGTGTCGGACTCGATGTCAGTTCAGGTCATGATCTCGTGGTGGTGGGATCAAGCACCACATATCAGCTCCATGCGTGGTGGGCATGGAGCCTGCTTGAAAGTCTCTCTCTCCCTCTGTTCATTGAGTTTCTTCCTTTCATCATCATATTGCAGTTGCCTAATTTAAATGAGTATCATTTTGACAGATACCTATATGTATGCCTGGTTCCAGAGCCCTAGGTCATAGGTGGTCTGGTAGGAACATCAGAGGGATAGAGAAGTTCTTATGGAGGTTGAGAATTCAGCCAAGTACTGTGCTAGATTTATCTCAAGGGTAGTGTTTTTGTGCTTGTTTTACAGATGATTAAAACTGAAGGTCAGAGAAGTGACTTGGTGATTTTGATTACTAAGTGTCAGAAGGTTAGGGTTCATCAGCCATGGGTTGGAGCTGGAAATTATATTAAACATACAGTTTAATGATGTTTTCTGAGCTATTCCACAGTGCAAATGCTAAAGTTCTCTGAGGAAAACACTCATAGTTTGTCACATTACCTTTTATGTATGTCTTTTCTGTGTCATAGTACAGAGGAGACATAGGCCAGATAGCAGGGTCTGTAGCATATTTAAAACCTGCTCTTATATTCACTCCTTGCCAGCACCATGTATTTTTGTTCTAAGGTTCACCTTCCTAATCGTTTGATTAAAAAATCAAAAACAAAAACAAAAGCACAGGGGCGCCTGCTGGCTTCTTCAGTAGAGCATGCAGCTCTTGATCGTAGGGTTGTGAGATTGAACCCCATGTTGGGTATAGAGATTGCTTAGATAAATAAACAAAGAAAAAAGCACATTAGAAAGTTCTGAATAGGGAGGAAGACATGATGAAGATGATGGCAGCACAGCTAAAATTTATTGAGTAATTATTAGGTATGTACTAGGTATGTACATACTACATTATGTACTTTATATAGCATTAGGTACATATTAACCATTATGGACTCTTATGTTTTAAAACAAGAGACTTGAGATATTGTTACTTGCCCAAGACACAGAACTACTAAGTCATGGAGCATGGATTTGAACGCAGGCCTCTTGAGAGCTATCATCTTCTGTTCAGCAGTGATGATATTTATGTTTGAAGAATGTAACTCTGGGACAGGATGGATTGATGACCTACAGCTTACAGGCAGGAAAACCATTTAGGAGGCTAAGAATTTAAAGGAAACAAGATTGTTAACAGAATGGGACTAGAAAAGAGGGGAAAGATTCTAGATACCATTCTTTAGGTGCAGTTTTGTAAATGATGGTTAGACACTAAACCAGCCCGTTTGAACTGCTTAAATTGATAATGTGCCCAGATTGTTTTACCAATACATTCATTATTTCATCTGCACTCAACCCAACATCCGTGACCTCACGTGGTAAAGGTGTTTTGCATTTGAAACCGTGAGGAACACCTCTCTTGCTGGCAGCAGCGGTGCCCCTGGCGGGCCCTGGGACTGTCCCATCTCGTGTGTGCAGAGGAAGGTCCCTTCTAGCTCAGGAACTTGTCTCTTCTCCTTCCTCTTAAGTGTCTAAATTCAATTCTGCAACTATTTATTGAAACCTATTATATATCAGGCTCTAATATGTCTCTCATCAGTTGGACCAGTGATACTTACTGAACCAGGATATCTGTGAACACCTAACACTGCACACAGATTTTCTGCGTAGATATGTACATGTGCTTTTTTCTGAAAAAGAGGTCCATAGCTTTTGTAAGTTTTTACAAAAGAGCGTGCTGTGAAAGGAAGGAGAGCTACTTATCTAGAAAAGTAGAAGAATGATTCTGAGCCCTGAATGCTTACCAGTGGAAAGGTTTGAAAGTAAAGATACCTAAACTCAGTCCCGGCTTCCAGGGATTGTGATGCAGTGGGTTTGAGGTACAGCATTGTCAAGGGTTGGTGGCCACTGATCTAGGCAGGAGTAGCTCTGAGAGGTACAACATGAGAACAGAAACTCTTGGTTAATTAGTGTAGATAGAGGCTACAGTGTCTAGCACATAATAGGTACTTAGTAAATATTTATTGAATGAGTGAGTACTAGAACTCTCCGGTTCAGAAAAGTTAAAAAAGACACCACTGCCTCCTCCCTTCCTCCCACCATTGATTTTCAGTCATGCTGGAATCAGTAAAAAAAATTTCCTCACACAATCATAGTATACCTTTGTACTCTAAATAGCTGAGGATGTTGTAGATCTCCATCACGGGCAAATGTTATCAGAAATAAAGTCAAGGAGTAATAAGGAGTAGGAACCTCAGATCCTTGGTTAATGGAACATGGAAGAATTATTAGCAGCAATATGGAACATTTTTATTGGGGGTTCTGGCTGTTTCAGCACAGCTTGTCTTTGGAATCTTTTTTATTTAGGTGGCTCTAATTGGGGAAGAATCATACGGTGATCTAACAGTCCTCCTTAGCAGATCCTATTGGTATTCATGGTCTTCTCTTTTTTTTCTTCCCATCTATTTTATTTCCCAAGTAATAGAGAGGACCCTCCAATTGCTAATGAGTCTTTTTAGTGTAATATGATATTTCAGTTTTTAAGTATTCCTTTCTATGAGATTGAGGGGCATTGTGGGATTAATTCATATGGAAACAAGCATGTGTGGTAGCTGACAGAGAGCTGAAGTGTGGCAAAATTACAATTGCGTGAACCCCTTTCTCTTCTGGAAATTATGAGTAGGAGTGATCAATCAGGCTTTGGGACAGCAAATTATCTTTAGTACGGAGTTTGTAAGTATCTGAAAATTCTAGGATTTCCCTTATTTTTTATATATACTCTTGGAATCCTATAGATGATGCCAACTACTTCTGAAAATACTTGAGGGAGAACGAAATGGTACATTTTAGACCAAAGGGAGATTTCTTTGTAGCCTAACCAAATTGAGTGGATTATGAAAGGAGATGGTATTGTGATTCATTTCTATTAATATGTAGGCTGTTTTATTAGGTATAAGAAATGGATTAGAGTCAAGAAGGAACATGAAGGAAGACCTACAAACAAGAGGCTTTGAAAGTTGAGTAATTCAAGCCTTTCTTTTAAAGCTAAGGGACATGGCCTAAAGGATTAGGACATATTTTATTCATAACATCTTGAATTAACATTGGATGAGACAACCTCTTTGGATTTGGGGAATCTGCTGAGCAGGGATGTTTTTAATTAGAATAAGTCTTTTTTAGATCAGTCCTTTTCAAACTCTAATATGCATATAAATCACCTGGGGATCTTGTTAAAATGCTGATTCTGATTTAGTAGGTCTAGGATTGGGGCTGAGATTCCACACTTCCAGAAAACTCCCAGAAGATACTAGTGTTGTTGTTCCAAGGACTACACTTTGAATAGCAGTTTTAGATAGTTCTTGAAGTGGTAGGAAATGACTGGATTAAGAACAGGAACATTAGAGAGAAAAAATGCGGTCTGTGATAGTATAGATTATTCAAAATTAAATTTAAATTCCCTCCTTTTTCCTTTCCCTTGCGTCTGTATGGAAATGGTCAGAGTAGACAGTCCTGAGACTTTAAAAAATTTAGAGTGTACGGGCGCCTGGGTGGCTCAGTCGGTTGAGCTTCCGACTTCAGCCCAGGTCATGATCTCACTCATGGGTTCGAGCCCCCCACCCGGCTGTGCACTAACAGCTCAGAGCCTGGAGCCTGCTTCGGATTCTGTGTCTCCCTCTCTCTCGGCCCCTCTCCTGGTCACACTCTGTCTTTCTCTCTCAAAATAAATAAACCTTAAAAAAAAATTTAGACTGTATAGAAAGTAAGCTTAAACAAGAGGCTCTAGAGACCCCAAATGAAGTTCATTTTCGATTTTTTTCGTGAGGAAATAGAAAACTACAGCCTTGGGCTAAGTAAGTCATCAACTATGGCTAGAACTTTTAATATAAAAAATTATGATTAATAATACTCATAGAAATGTTATTAAACATTTGCTTTTTCATTCAAATATTTGAGCTTTAACTGTGTCCAAGGCATATTAATCAATTGTAATCTAGCTTTTCTATTACAATGTTAGCTATTGGTCTTCATTGGATAATCCCATCTTACTGGTTTTACTGTAACTGTATTAAACTATTCAACAAATTATGAGCTGTATACATGCTAAAAATAAACAATTATATCATGATCACTTGTAAGATAGGGCTTATGACTTTTTAAAAAATTGGTGACTTTTATATCTTGTGATCGACCAAAAGTTAAAAAGAAACCCAAAAAGATCAAAAGAAACTCCTGTGGTTTTGTGCTCCTAAAAATGCTAGGCAAAACAAAACCTATATAAACACATAATTTACAGATACATAATTTACATAACAGACTAAAAATTAGTGTTATATGACACACTAAAACTTAAAAAAAAAAAAGCAACCTATCTGGTTTAGTGCTTCAAAAAACGCTGGGAAAAATAGTAAGGAAAGGTAAATCATCTAACAAAAATGAATGCCACATGAAGTAGCATTTGCCAGAAATCAATAAATGTGAAATAAATTACCATTGAACACATTGAACTCATTTTAATATTCAGAGAAATGTTCATTAAAGGTACTACATAAGCATTTTACATCTGTCAGACTGGTAAAAATAAAAAATTGGAGAGCACCTGGCTGGCTCAGTAGAGCATGTGACTCAATGTCAAGGTCATGAGTTCGAGCCCCACATTGGGGGTAGAGATTACAATTAATCAGTCAATAAACAAAATTTTTTTTGACCATACATAGTGTAGATAAGGATGGGGAGTGATGAGTAGTCATACATTTTTGATAGGAATGTAATTAAACCCACAATTTGAAAATGATTTGCATTACCTAGTAAAGATGAACCTGTGTATGAACATGAATTCAACAACCCCATAATTTCATCCTTAAGTATATACCCCAATTTAGAGAGATTCTTAAATAGGTACCCTAAGAGATAAACATAAGAGTGTTCTTTATAGCATTATTATAACTGGGAGGGAAAAAAACTAGAAATTACCAAATGTTCATATGCTGTAAATAGATAAAATGGTATATTTATACAATGGATTATTTATTCTGTAATCAAAATGAATGAATTCCAGCTACACAGATTGAGAATGAATTTTTTAAATATAATATTGGATTTCAAAGCAAATTATAGTAGAATATTTACAATATGATTTTATTTATTTAAAATTCAAAACCAGGGAAAATTAAGTGTTGCATTGCTTAAGGATGATACATACCTACAAATGTATAAAAATCATAAGGAAAACCTGAAGATTAACAAAATTCAGAATGATGGTTTCAAAGAGGTTATATGACTGTTGAGTACTTGTGGGAGAGGGCTTCAAATATATTGGTAATTTATTTCTTGAGCTAGTAATTTATATCTTGAGGATAGTGAGTATATGGATCTAAGTGTTTTTGTTTATTATGAATTAAAATGTCTTTCTATCAGTTACATACTTTATAGCTATGTTTCTTAGCTCTAGAAAAAGAAAATTATAATTCAAATAGATTAAAGCTTATTCCTATAATAGCTTACTCATTTGTATCCCAATATGCTTCCTCAAGTGGGTGAGAATAGGGTGACTTTAAAGGTAATAGGCAGAGGGGCACCCGGTGGCTCTGTCAGTTAAGTGGCTGATTCTTGATTTCACCTCGGGTCATGATCTCACGGGCTCCGTGTCAGGCTCTGCACTGAACATGGTGCCTGCTTGGGATTCTCTCTTTCTTCCTCCCTGTATCCCTCTGGCCAGCTCTCTTGCTCAAATAAAAACATTTTTTTTTATTTTAATAAAAATTAAAAAGAATAGGTGGGGAAGTTTTTGTGGAAGATGACTTACATTTCATGTATCATGAAAAATTGTTTAAACCCCCCTTGTAAGTTTAGAGCAGTGTAGTTTATGGGGTCGGCAACTTGTAAACAAGCAACTGTAACAAAATATGAGTGCTTCACCAGAAGAGAGATGTTTACCAAAAAAAAAAAAAAAAAGCTAGGAATCAGCCAGGAAACCTTCATGAAGTAGATGTTAATTAAGCTGAATCTTTAGGGATGAGCAATTTGTAAAAGGAGGTACATGAGGGAGCCCACATTCCTCTGTGGGGGAAGAGGAAGTACGAAAAGGCACAGAGGCCTAAATGTCCCTGGAGAACTGAGTGAGTAAATTCAGATATGTTAGGAGCCGTACTGTGAAGAGCCTTGTCTGGCATGCTGTGGAGTTTGCACTATGGACATTGAGGTTTTACTTTATTACTTAAAATAGGGTCATTGATTTGATTATAATATGTCCGGCTCTGCCTGGTGTTACTTTGAAACTGTATATTTGTGTATTTATGTTCTTTTCTTTCTACTTTCAGGCTGCTATATGGCAAGCACTCAACCACTATGCTTACCGAGATGCCGTTTTCCTTGCAGAACGACTGTATGCAGAAGGTTTGTAATCTGTTCATTTCTATAAAAATAAATGGAATTGTGTCCTTTCCTGTGACTTAAATATAACAAGATCCTGGGGATTGCTTTTGTTTTTTTCTGTATGATTGGCACTAATTCATAAAAACTTTTCCCCGTATCTGTTAGCTCCCTTATAACTATAGAGTTGTTTTAGGTTTTATACTATGGTTTACTTAGTCATTTTCCAATCTTTAGATATTTTTTCCCTAGGTTTTCTGTTTAGAGTCTATATTCTGTGGCTAAGAGCATGAATTTAGTCTGTAGCTTTGGTACAAACCCTAACCCCGTCACTTAAATGTGTAGTTGTATACCTTGGGCAAGTCACTCCGTGTCTGAGTATTTCAGGTTTCTCATCTACAAAATAATGATTATTGCTTGATAACATTGAAGAATGAAATGAGATAATGTATTTAAAGGCGCTTGGCACAGCCTTCTGGCATGGTAACGAATGCTCAGTAAACATGTGCTCATGATGTATGTTTTGTTTCTGTCATTCTTGTAACCCTCTCAGATGCTAGTGTAGATAATTAGGTACAGCTTTTCTTTTCTTTTAGGTCATTTTTTGGGTTATATATTCTAGAATGGAATTTACAAGCCAAATAGCATGATCATTTCTACAACAAATTATTTCTTCCCCAGTTGATAACCCAACAGAGAGAGGTGTAATAATCTGTGGTGTGACCAGCAGCATAAGACTTCCTTCATAATCCTTTCGGTATCAGATTTGATCAGTTTAATGTATTTTTGCTTACTTGAGAATTATGAGATATTTTGTCTTGCATTTTTATAACTACAAGGGATTCTGGGTATTTTCTCAAGTGTTTGTTTTAAATTTGTTCCTAGTTCTGTGAGCTATATCTTTATTGTATATTTTCCCCCAGATTGATGCTTTTTGATCTTAATTCTGTTGGTTTTTATTATCTTGATATTGAAAATTTTTATGTAGTTGAGCTCCTTTGCTTTATCATATATACTACTTCTGTTGCTTCATAGCTAGAAAAGTTATCTTTCTACAACTACTATTAATATGTGGTTATTGGTGGTTAAAGAACTTTAAAGAATTTTTCATGGCATTGTTACTTAATTTATTCAATATTGTATATTAAACAATGCTTTTTTCCCTACTGCATGGTATTTTACTTGGTTTTATATTAAATTTTTTAAAAATGTTTTCTTCTGGGGTGCCTGGGTAGCTCGTTCAGTTGAGCATCAGACTTGGTTTAGGCTCAGGTCATAATCTCTCAGTTCGTGGGGTCATGTGCCACGCCACGTCAGGCTCCACAAGAGCTTGGAGACTGCTTGGGATTTTCTCTCTCCCTCTCTCTGTGCCTTCCTCGCTATGCTTGCTCTGTCTCTCAAAATAAATAAATAAACTTTAAAAAAAAAAAGCTTTGTTCTGTCTCCAGAATTTCTCCTCTCTTCCATTAGTTACTTTTCTGTTTTAAATCCAATATCATACCTCTTTTTTTTTTTTTTTTTTAAGAGCAAGAGACTGCAAATCAGGGCGTGGGGAGAACCTGGGTGGGTGGAGGAAGATAGAGAGAAAGGATCTCAAGCAGGCTCCACGCTCAGCATGGAGCCCTATATGGGGCTTGATCCCATGATCCTGGGACCATGACCTTAGCCAAAATCAAGAGCCTGTCACTCAGGGGCGCCTGGGTGGCTTAGTCGGTTAAGTGTCCGACTTTCACTTAGGTCATGATCTCGCGGTTCATGGGTTTGAGCCCCGTGTCGGGCTCTGTGCTGACTGCCAGCTCGGAGCCTGGAGCCTGTTTCAGTCTGTGACTCCCTCTCTCTCTGACCCTCCCCTGCTCATGCTGTCTCTCTCTCTCCTAGAAATAAATAAAAATTAAAAAAAAAAAAGAGCCTGTCACTCAATCCACAGAGCCACCCAGGCACCCCCTTACCATTTTTAACACTTTGTTGTATTTTAATATTTCATAAGCCCTATCTGCCATCATTTTTTTCTTTCCAATTCATTCTTTGATTAGAAGTCTTTCCCCTTTTTTTATCCTTTATTTTTCTATGTGTACTTTATTATTGCCTTGAAGTTTCACAAAGATTTTGATCAATGCTGACCTATAAACATATAATTTTCTAATTACTTAGATAGCCTTCCCAACCAGAAGTAGTCCTGCCTTCTTTTTACTCGGGTGTTTGTTTGCATAATTCAGTTTATGTACTTTTTGTGTAAGTTCTCATTGGATTACTTACCAAGAGTTTCCTTTTTTTTTGTGGTTGTCAATGAGCTTTATTTTTGCATATTTTGTATGTTTTTGTATGAATTGCTAGTGGAACCTTTTTGATTAGTTGTATGATTTTACTCTAGTAGCAAGTGCTTAGTAACCTAACTGCAAGCATAAGAAGGTAGATATTAGGGATTTGCTAGGCATGTGTCCCAAGAAAGGACTAGGAATAAGAACATTAAAAATATAGACAAGATATGGACCAGGAAATGTAAGCTATAGGAAAGCTAACACAGAAGCAGATTGGTGAATAAGATACAGAGAAATGAAAAAAAAAAAAAAAAGATACAGAGAAATGCCAGAAATCCAGATGAGGTTGAATTGGGAGATGTGGGGGAATAACATGGGAGCAGAAGACCATGAACTGGTACAGAATTTTTCCATTAATGAAACAGAATGTCCTGCATTAGGAGCTGAGAGTTATGAGGAGTAGGTATGTACTCAGGAGCAGGGAGTTTCACAAACAGGCAAAGAGTCATGCTTGGAAATGGTTTTAAGAAGCAAAGAGGAAACCTTACCTTACTCTGATGAAAGTGGCATCCCTTTGAAAGTGCTGTCAGGTCCTTCAAGGGAGATGGGAAATTAAGGAAAGTGGGGAGGATCTATGTGTGGAACAGGAGTCTGAGGTCCCAATGAAAAGATTTAGAAAGTGAGAGGCTTAGAAAGAAAATTATGTGATAGACTACCTACTCTACTAGATTTTTTAAAAGCAAGGTGGTATCATGCATAACCTACTGACATATTTTCTTTTTTTTTGACACTTTTTTTTTTTAACGTTTATTTATTTTTGAGTCAGAGAGAGAGAAAACACGAACTGGGGAGGGGCAGAGAGAGAGGGAGACACAGAATCCAAAGCAGGCTGCAGGCTCTGAGCTGTCAGCACAGAGCCCGATGTAGGGCTCAAACCCACAGACCGTGAGATCATGACCTGAGCCGAAGTCAGACGCTTAACTGACTGAGCCACCCAGGCGCTCCCTGACATATTTTAATTGGTACCTACACAACCTTCATGTTTTGCTGTCTTATACTTTATTTTTTGCATTTGCTTATTAAAGAATTGGCAGTTTCTAGTTTATTATAGTTAGGCTCTAAAAGATTGTGGATTAGCGGTTTCAAATTCAAACAAGTATGTTTTCCCATTGAATGGGGGCAGGATTCCAGATGAATCCACATAGAGCTGTTTAATTCACTTTGTGTTTGCTACAGTGCTTGACACTTGGAAAGTTGCTCAGTAAGTGTTAGTTTCTCTCAACATACAGTTGACCCTTGAACAACACAGATTGGAACTGTGTGGGTCTATTTGTATGCAGATTTTTTAATACAGTATAGTACCATAAATGTATTTCCTCTTCCTTATGATTTTCTTTTTTAAATTTTTTTAAATATTTATTTTTGAGAGAGAGAGAAGGGGGGTGCAGAGAGAGAGAATATACAGAATTCGAAGCAAGCTCCAGGCTCCAAGCTGTCAGCGCAGAGCCCGATGCGGGGCTCAAACTCACAAACTGTGAGATCATGACCTGAGCTTAACCAACTGAGCTACCCCTTATGATATTCTTAATAGCATTTTGAGAGAGAGAGAACATGAGCAGAGGTGGGGCAGAGAGAGAGAGTTAGTTCCAAGCAGGTACCATGCTGACAGCTCGGAGCCCTGTGTGGGGCTTGAACTCACAAACCACAGAGATCATGACCTGAGCCAAAATTAAGAGTGACGCTTAACCAGCTGAGCCACCCAGGCGCCGCAACAGTAGGCTTTTAGTAGTTAAGTTTGGGGGGAGTCATAAATTACTTGCAGATTTTTGACTCTGCAGGGTTGGTCCCCCTTAGGTCCCCCTAGCCCTCTCATTGTTCAAGGGTTAACTGTTGAACCTAACCATTCTGTTTAACTCTAATTTCTATGAGGGAAATTTCTACGGAAGCAGATAGTATCGTAGTCAATAATGACAGCAGTAACTTCTACAGAACATTTATTGATTTCTTACTATGTACTAGATACTCTAATAAATAATTAATACTGATTTCTTATTTAGTTTTCAATAATCCTACAAAATAGATATTACTATTGCCATTTTAGAAATGAAGAAATGGAGACCAGTGTTCATAGGAATCTTTCTGATTCCATTTTACCAAGGGTAGCAAACACATGCCACTCTGACTCATAATAGATGCTACTAATCTGTCATACTTCTTGTTCCTGTTGAACCAACCTCAGAATTCTTATTAACACAGTGTTGCTGGCTGACATTAGTTGATCAGAATTGGTATGTTAGATGTAACCTGTCTGCCCTTTTGCTCAGTGGTGTCCTATGCCACTAGTGGTAACTTCTGTGTTTTAGAGAAGGACACCCTATAGGGCATGAGGCTAAAGACACAGATGGCTAGGACCCTCAGAAAGCCAAATTCTTGAAATAATTTCTCAATTTCACTAATTCTTTGTCGTCCATTTGTCCTTCTCCTAAGAATTGCAATAGCCCACCTAAGACTGTGGTGTAAGCAAAGTGGTGTAGAGTGTCAGCTCTGATAGTTCATTAGCCATTTGATCTTAGGAAAGAAGTTACTCTGAGCCTAATTTTCCTCGTCTTTAACTTAGGACGAGAAATATCTATTTAACAAGATAGTTTTAAGGACTAACTATAATAATCTGTGAGTTTGACGCCTAGGAAGTCCTTTACGAGTTCCTCTCCCCTAGCCTATTCTGTTATGGTGGCTTTTCAGATTTTTTTTTTTTTTCTTACTCTTCTTACATATGATGTACTCTGTTATTTTTCTCTTTCACTGTTTGTTATTGTTGTTTTAATGAAGGTTGATATCCACTAAATTGATTTCACAATTGAGCCTTGCTGTTTGGAAAAACTTCTAATCTTGTCACCTCCCTCCATATCCCCCTCTGCACCTGTTTTTCCTTCCCACTGCCTTACCTGAACTCCTTGATTAAAGGTTTTCTCCATTTCTAATTGATTAACTGTTGGACAGAATGTAGATTCAGCTTTTCCCTTTGTCCTAATAGGTAGCATGTAGGACTGCAATTTCCAAAGTTTTTAATTGCAATTATATGTATTTAGCTATTGAGAATAAATAGAAGTGGGTGGTTAGGAACAAATAGAAGCAGTCTTAGATTATATGGGCAAAGAATATATTAATACAATAAATGTGATAGGTCCTTGGAGAGAGATGATTTATTTATGTTCAGAAAATTATAACCAGATATAAGTTTTGTGTGCATTATATTATATCTGGGGAAAGATTAAAAATTGCTTTCTGTGAGACTGCATGGGACTGGCAATTATAACTGGTGAAAAGCAAGGAAAAAGAAATAGCTGAAGACATTGCGTCAACATGTATTCTGTAAGTTGTTCTGGGGGCCCTAGTACAAAGCTCACAATTGCTTGAAATCTAGTGTTCTATCTTGATGTAGATTTTGCACCCCCCACTACAATATGTTGATTTTTAAATATGAATATATTTTAAGTTACTGTAAAATTGTTCACCAGTTTTCTACCTGTCATAATGATCAATGGGCCCAGATGTGGAAATTGCACTGGGTATATCAATTTCAGTAAATTGGACTCAGTTGAAGAGAACCAGAGTAAAAGGCTCAGCATCTGTTTCTCTTCTCTGTCTTAGCTATGATATTGAGAGCCAAACTCACAGAAATATGTGGCTACAAAGGCAACATTAAAAAAAAAAATGTTTACCAAGTTATTTAAGGGCGTCATTGAGGGGAAATGTCCAGAGTACTACTAATGATATGGCGTAATGTTTCATTTTTAGGCCATTACTGGAAAATTTAATAAATATATCTAGTTGCTAAAATTTTCAGTCAGTTGTATGGAAGAGTGGAAAGGGTACCAAAAGAAGGCCTGGCCTATTGGCCTCACCTTTTACTGTCAAAGTTAAATGTTTGCCAGTAAAAAAGATGATGCTGTTTAATTTTCACAGTTTTCATTTTTTTAAATGTGTTAGTGATTGAGACTCAAATGTTTCATTGCATTAACTTAGCCGTTTCGCACAAGTATCACACACCTCAAACTCATTGTGTGTAAATCTGGATTCATAATGTTCCCACGCTAATCTAAGACATTACTACCTCTTACTAAAAAAGCTTCCGTACTGGTTTTCCCATATCTACTCTTTCCTGCCTCTTCCCTTTCCCCTTCCCAAGTCAACCCATTCTCTTTACTTTCCTTCTTAAAATGCTTCAGATACGTGTAGTTGCTGTAAGGATTTATCCCTAAATCTTTAGATAGCTTACAAAACCCTGTGTGATCTGGGCATCTGCTTTCTCCTTACATATGGTCACTTTCCACCTTCAAACCCTAAGGAGCCTTTTTAAAATTTCCTCCAGCCCTCTTACCTGTGGTCTATTTACTCTAAGCATGGTTTCAAAGTATTTTAAAACAGTATTAATCCTATCATATACAACAAATACGAAACCAGTTAATATTGAAATTTAGAATGTAAACAAATCTAGAGAAAATAAAAACTGGAAATAGTATTAAAATACTGAAGTTGTGTGTGTGGATGAGGTATTTACCAGAAGAAATGACTCTGAAGGATGGAATGAATCATGCTGCATCTGAAAAGTGTAGCACCCGGGCAATTGAAATACTTCAGCAAAAGAAAAGTTAGTGATGAAATGGAATTGTTTGACCTTGTGGCTCAGTATCACATATGTGTAACCCACCTTACTATCAACTGACTGACTATTCAGGTATTGTAAATTTAGGAGAAAGCTAATAATAATTTAATAATATCACATATAGGCCTTACTGTGTGTCAGGCAATCTCCTAAGTACTCTGTATATTAACTCATTTAATCCTAATAGCAGTCCTTAGAGACCAGTGTCTCTATGTCCTTATTTTACAGATGAAATAATTGAGGAACAGAGAAGTTAACTTGCCATAAGTCATGAAGCTAATAAGTGGTGGTACTGGAATCTGAACCCAAGCAGTTTGACTCTGAAGTCAGTGCTAATGCATGTGCTGTATTGCCTTCCATTGATTTAAGAACTTGATGATTGGGGCACCTGGCTGGCTCAGTCAGTAGAGCATGCAACTCTTGATTTTGGGATAGTGAGTTCAAGCCCCACACTGGGTGTAGAGCTTCCTTTTAAAAAGTAAAGAAAAATATTTTTAAAAAACAGAACTTAAGGGACACCTGGATGGCTCAGCCAGTTGGGCGTCTGACTCTTGATTTGGGCTCAGGTCATGATCTCACAGTTCATGGGATCAAGCCCCATGTCGGGCTCTGTGCTGACAACAAAGAGCCTGCTTGGGATTCTGTCTCCCTCTCTCGCTGCTCCTCCCCTTCTTGTGCATGTGCTCTCTAAACAAACAAACAAACTTAAAAGATAATCAGGATGAAGCATGTGTCACAAATCATAGATGATTTCAGATTCTACACCCTTTGAAGACTTAATATATTAAGAGTTCGAGACAAGGCAGCAAGCAAAGTACTTTAACCTCTAAGCAGTTCCTGATGATAATTGTAGTGTATCAAGGCTAAGAGCCCTCACCTTAGCAAACTTTCACTGGGCCGTTTTGGAAAAGTCTGCTCATTTACATTGTAAGTCAGTATGAAGAAGAGGTCTCTGTCTGATCTGAAAGCATTGAAGGACTAATTCACCTTCCTATTTGATGGAAATGTATCTGGAAGATGCAAGTTTAAACCTCTCTTAATTATTTTGTACTTATGAAATGACCTTTAAATGTTTGAAGGCTAGCCTTCTTGTAAGAAGAGGAGCTTCAGTATCATTTTGCAGCTTCTTTTTGTTTTGTTTTTTTCACTTCAATCTATTCCGGAAATACCTTTTTTTTCCTTTGACAACTATGATGAGTTGTACACCATATGGATGTACCATAATTTAACCAGTACATGATTGATTCCTCAATATTTTGTTAAGAGTGACTGGAGTCACTGCTCACTTTATTTCGGATTATAAAATAAATTGTGGGACTTATAATTCCCAATCACATATTTTAATGAAGGCTCTAAGTAAAGAATGGTAAGTAAATGTCATGGAGACATCTGTAACCATTTCTAGGTCCTGTTGCTTTGATTTCTGCACACTTACTATGGAAGCCATGAGCCTTAGAGTTTTTCTGAATTCAGCACTTGAGGCAGCCACTGTCCATCAGTTGGAGTTACTGTTCCAGACAAAATCTATTTGTTAATAGTCTATGCTACCTAGTTTTATTATAACTCCTTACTACTGGCTCCCTGGTTGTATTTAGGACTGTCGAGTTATTTTGGGGGGAGCCTCCAAACGACCCACGTCTTTCCATGTCTTTCACAACCCTTCAAGTTGTTCTGGATTTACATCAATATCTTACATGTCCATTAATCTTAAGATGTGGTTAACCTTCCAATCCATATTCCCATTTGAACTTGTAGATTTTAAGTTATTGCACTTCAAAAAGGTAATTGCAGCTAAACACTAAAATTATACACACACACACAGAATATTTGGTACTTTTATGTTATTAGGGGATTTTACTGCAGTGAAAATGGACCTAAGCATAAACAAGTATTTGTAAACAAAACATTTGATAAAGCATTGCTATGTCTAAAAGTTAAACTAATTTTGGGGAGTCATTGCTTATTTATATAACCAATAGTTTTTAAAAACTTAATTTATAAGGTAACCAGAAACTAGGCCTTTATTGCAAAATCAAGAAGAAATCACAGCTTTCTAATTCATGTGAATTAGCACCTACAGTTCAGTGAAATTAGAAGTTTGCTCCCACTGCAGGAGACTTTCCTATTCATTTTTTTTTTCTTTTTTTTTTGCTTCTGAAGCACTAATACTATGTTCACCCCATTAACACGTATGCCAAAGTTCCTTATCATTTACTACATATCATTCATTGCATATTGTTTTCTTACACTAGGGTTTCATGAAAAATCATAAGATGGACGAGAGAAGAAGCATCCTGGTTTTGCTTGCATGTATATATGATCCAAAAACCTGTGTAATAGTAAACTTTCAAATTACCTACTTTTTTATCCTAAACTTTGCGTGAAGTTAACAGTTTTTTATCCCAAACTTGGGATGACGTTAACTTTTTACAATGTAGCAAGTACTTCAGAACAGTGATTCTCAAACTTTAGCGTTCCTCAGAATCACCTGAAGCATGTGTGACAAGATCGCGGGTCCTCACTACCAGGTTTACTGATTCAGTGGGTCTGAGATGAAGCTAAGAATTTCTCACAAGCTCCCAAGTCATGCTGTGCTGGTAGAGGGGCAGCCACACTCTTAAAACCACTGGCTTAGAACATCCTTCAACCCACTGAGATTATTACAGAACCCATTTTTAGAAGCACAGATTTGTGATTTTCTGTCTTTCTCTCTCCTTTGTTGTTGGCCTCTATAGACTCTCTCCTGGATTGCTTGGGAGATTGCAAGACTAGAAATGAGATGATGGTCAGTTTGGGAGAGAGTAAATAAGGGGCGAAATGTCACATTTCATTAAGTAGGACAGAAGAGGCATTTCCTAGTATGGAGACTAGGAGACAGATCGAACAATTCAGCTTTTGCCATTGCAGGGCAGTATAATTATTGCTGTAGAAGTGTTTAGTCTGTCAGTTGAGTGGATTAAATGCCGTGGTTATTCACAATTTAGAATTTTCCTTCTGTCTTAAATTATCTTGAATATAATTTGGTATAAATTTGGTGTTAGAAATAAGTGTGTGTTTTTTAATCTGGTCCTTTTTTAATGTAGAAAGTAATCTCAGATTGTTAATCAGCTTTGTAACCCTGAGTGTCCCTTTCTCATGAAATTTGATTTCTGTTCTCTCAAAGAGTCTGTTAGAAAAATATTACCAAAAAACAAGACCGTTTACCGGTAGTCTATTTAAAGGTAGGTGTGAGTGTGTTGGTGTGCGCACAAGTGTGCACTTTTGTTAAGTATTTACAGAAATACCATGATTGTCTTCATTGTATTACTTCCTTGGTTCTTTGTAAAAAGAAGGTAATCAGAACTTGGGGGGACTAAGATTTCTATCAGTAAAGTATTTCTCAGTTCAAATTTGGATTAATAAATGATTGTTTTATATTAAGTAACATGACTAATTTTTTGTTGCTAAACTTGTTTATTGCCAGATAAACAGTGATTACCATTCAACATACTGAATAATAGCCATTTTTTTTCATATGTGCTCTTAGTACACTCAGAGGAAGCCTTGTTTTTATTGGCAACCTGTTATTACCGCTCAGGAAAGGCATATAAAGCATATAGACTCTTGAAAGGACACAGTTGTACTACACCGCAGTGTAAATACCTGCTTGCAAAATGTTGTGTTGATCTCAGCAAGTAAGTTTTTAAATCTTTTCTATCTAATATTGTTTACTTACACTGTAGAATTTTGGATAAAATCCTTATAATAGATTAAACTCTTGACTCTTTTTCTCCCCTCTTTTTTGGTAGTAGAGATTTGTCTATTTCAGTAACTTTTAAAAATGTTTATACTGTTGCCTGTGGCATTATCACTTTTGTTATGGAGAAATTTCATTGTTATGGTAGTAAATAATACAATTTAACTCTGGAGAAACTTAAGTTATAACTAATTCCTGTCATTTCCCAGAATTATCCCAAGTGTTATTTCCTTTCCTTTGCTTTCAATTGGAATAAGCCCGAAAATCTCCTTACCTGTTCACTTGAGATTAACGCTTCATTGTGTCTAGATAGTTATGTAATTATTTGGCTTTCAAGACCGACCATTCTATGTGCATACCACTACTCCTACCCCTTTGAAGCAAGGGGGCAGATTCAGAGAACACTTTCTTTGAACATTACAATTAAACGTGTCAGCTATCCCTATTCTGAATCTGGAGGCAGGTAGAAATATAGGTAGTTATCTTCTGTTAAACTCTCTTCTGCTGTAAGAGATGGAATGATGCTAACAGGGACTAAATAAATAGGTAGATAATTGTAAAAGTGTGTTTGTGAATGTAATTGGTAGGTTTATAGTGAGAGGACACAAATGAGCCTCATGAAGTCTCCAGAGACTAATAATAACTATTGTGTTTGTCCAGTATCTAACTGATGACTGAAAACTAGCTAAAATATCTATAAAATTTCTGAAACATTTGTTACTGAACTATTTTTACTCCAAAGGTTTAATGCTAAATTCTTAAAAATATATTTAATTTGCTAGTTTCTTAAGCCAATTCTTACCTTAGACATTCTTATTTCACTTACAAATATTCATGGGTTTTTAAAAGTTCTACTGAGCGTAAAAGAAATAAAGACATTACCTTTAATGCTGTGTAAACTTACTTGAGTGTTTTCCACATGATGATTTGGAAAAAAATTTTAAAAGAAAACCTTATAAACTCTGATATGCTAAAAATATGTAGTGAAGTCAAGTAACTTTTTCCCCCTTTGGGGAACACTTGTGACTTTCTATATCAAGAAAACATAATTGACAAATAAAAAGAGATGAAGTGCCATTCAGCTTTCTTTTATAAACCTAAAAACAAGTAAGACCATTAAGTATGCAGTTTTTATTAAAATCTGTTAGTCTTGTTTAATTTGCTTGCAAATTCTATTTCAAGGAATTATAGAACTAAATAGGACCACCACATCTGTTAATGAGGAACCGTACACATTATCCCCCAGTATAATGACCTTCCATTTCTTTTGACATGAGTAATGTGTATGTTGCTCACACCGCATTTGTACATATTGGGACTAAATTGAACTGGTTCTGTTCTTAAAGGCAAGATTGGAATTTTAAGATCATAAATTCCCAGTCTTCCAAATGATTCTAAATACATGGCTGTTGCTCTTCTAAAGGTGCCATGGACTTTTTACTTTATCTATCTCCATATTTGGAAGTACTTGGTAATGAAGGATGTCTTTACACACAGTATTTTTTATATTGACTTTTTTTAATTCTGTAAATTTGTGTTTTAAAGGCTTGCAGAAGGGGAACAGATCTTATCTGGTGGAGTGTTTAATAAGCAGAAAAGCCATGATGATATTGTTACTGAGTTTGGTGATTCAGCTTGCTTTACTCTTTCCTTGTTGGGACATGTATATTGGTAAGTAACAGTGATTCACATTACCAGAAAATTGTTTCTAGTGCTAGAATTCTTTGTGGCTTAAAAAAAACTTACATTATCTGTGTTTATCATACAGCACTTGGCTGATGAGTACAGTCTTTTAGTTCTGTGACCTTATTAGACTTATAAAGTAGTAGAGATGTTGATCCCATTTTTCACTGTCTACTTTGCCTTAATGATAATAGCTACAGCAGCACTACCTGATAATTGAGTGCACATATAAGGTTTTTTTGCTTTGGGCGAGGAGAATATCTTCATGTGATCCACTGAGGAAAAAGAAGAAGTGAACGAGGTTTTTTTTCTCTAATATTAAATATCACTTCGACTCCTTAGAACAAGGCTTGAAGACAAATTTCAGTAATAAAGAACAGCAGTTCCCATCTGGTTTGCCATACTAATTTTGAGGCATGTCATAAGAAATTTCCACAATGGTTGTTGAAATAATACTGATTTGCAAATCATTAAAAAAATTTTTAGACAGAGACTCGTGAGCAGGGGAGGGGCAGAGAGAGAAAAAAAGAGAGAGATGCCCAAGCAGGCTCCACACTGTCCATGCAGAGCCCGATGCAGGGCTTGAACTCACGAAACCGTGAGGTCATGAACTGAGCTGAACCCGAGAGTCCGATGCTTAACTGACTGAGCCACCCAGGCACCTGCAAATCATTTCATTTATTTTTTAATTTTTTTAATGTTTATTTATTTTTGAGAAGCAGAGAGAGACAACGTACAAGCAAGGGAGGGACAGAGAGGAAGACACAGAATCAGAAGCAGTCTCCAGGCTCTGAGCTGTCACTACAGAGCCTGACAAAGGGCTCGAACCCACAGACCATGAGATCATGACCTGAGCCAAAGTCGGATGCTCAACCAATGGAGCCACCCAGGAGCCCTGCCTGCAAATCATTTTAAATGTATTTAAAATTTCTCTACATTTAGTGTTTTGAAAGCAAGTGAGAGTGAATTCAAAGTTATCACTATAATATTGTTCTCACTGATTTTTATTCTGAAATACTCCTTGAGTTGGGGAGTAGAGGGTGGAGATACAATTAGGTATCAGGAATTGTTTAGCCGCACATGGGAGTGCATCACATGTATAAATGTCACCTGTTACATACTGTAGGAGAAGTGACTGAGGATTGCTTGTCTGAAGAATTAGGAAAGCACTTGTTTTAAGATAAATTGAGGCTAATTTGAATAGTAGGTTTCTTAAAACCTTGAAAATGGTTTTGTTTTTTTTTTTTAACAGAATAAATTATTTGGCTGAATTTTGGGGCTCATTTTCAGATGACACCACTCTTTTGAAAACAGGAGTAAATAAAGATACAACAGCCGTATCTTCATTTATCTTAGTAAAAGGACAAGGAATAATGAATTTAGCTCATGCAACTATGATTCTTCTGATCATTTATTTGAGGAACTTTGAGGTCCATCCTCCATTTATGGCTAGACATAGTACTTGGTCCTAGGGATGTAAAAATAAATAACTCACAGTCCTTGCCCTCAAAGGTTTATAATAGAATAGGAGAGAAGCAGTAAACAAAAGTTTGTAAGTTTTCATCATCACAATGAAAATGCTGTGGTAAAATTTGAGTGTGATAAAATTTGAGCAGGGGGTACCTGGGTGGCTCAGCCAGTTGAGCATCAGACACTTGATTTTGGCTTGGGTCATGATCTCAGGGTCCTGAGATGGAGCCCTGTGGGCATGGAGCCTGCTTAAGATTCTCTATCTACACCCGCACTCCTGTTCTCTCTTTAAAAAAAAAAAAAAGGCAGTATTTTATCCAATGGAGGGAAAAATCAGTTCTACCTAGTTAAGAAGGAGTAGTAAGATGCTAGGTAGGAAAGACTTGGTAGAAACAGTTTTTTGTTTCTTGAATTCTCAATAATAAGAAAATTAGAAATTAGGGAATTAATTAGTATCTGGGTAAAATATTTGAATAGATACTTCACCAAAAAGTATATATGGATGGTAAGTAAGCACATGAAAAGATATACCAAATCATTAGCTATTAAGGAAAGGCGAACAAAAACACCATTAGAAACCACTACACACTTGTTAAAATGGCTAATATAAGAATAGACAGAAGCGTCTGGGTACCTCAGTCCAGTCCATCGAGCATCTGACTCTTGATTTCAGCTCAGGTCATGATCCCAGGGTCATGGAATGGAGGCCCACGTCAGGCTCTGTGCTGAGCATGCAGCCTGCTTGAAATTTTCTCTCTCCCCCCTCCCCACCCCGGCCCTCTCCACTTGCACTCTCTATCTAAAATAAGAAATTAAAAAAAAAAAATATATATATATATATATATATATAGTATCAAGGGTGAGGAAGCAGAGCAACAGAATTTCTCGTAAAACATAGATATGACAAAATTATTATGATAGGGACAGATCAGTGGTTGTCAGAGGGGAGAGTTGAGGCAAGAATGTGGCTGTGCAGAGGCAGCTGTGGAGTTTCTCTAGGCTGTTGAAACAGTTCTATCTATATCTTGATTGTGGTGGTTACACAAATCTATACATGCGATGAAGTTTCACAAAACCATATATAAACAAGTAAGTGCTTGAAAAAACTGCTGAAATCAAATAAAGTCTGTGGTTTAGTTTACAGTATTATGCTATTGTCCATTTCCCAGTTTTGATGATTGTGCTATGGTTATGTCAGATGTTGTCATCGAGGGAAACTAGATGCAGGGTACATAGCAACTCTATTATTTTTCAACTTGTGAGTCTAAAGTTATTTCAGAATAAAGTTGAGTAGAACAAAATTAAGTATTACAATCACTAAAATATTATATATGTATTACTAATTATTTTAGGAGCACCGAGTTGCCTCAGTTGGTTGAGTGTCTGACTTGATTTCAGCTCAGGTCATGATCTCACAGTTGATGAAATTGAGCCCCCTGCAGAGCTTGCTTGAGATTCTCTCTCTCCCTCTCCTTTTCTCTCTCTGCCTCTCTCTCTCTCACTTTCTGCCCCTCCCATCGCATGCACTCTCTCTCAAAATAAACATTTAACAAAAAAATTTTTTTTAAAGATTAATAAAAGTTTTAAAGGAACAGGGGTGCCTCGGTGGCTCAGTCAGTTAAGCATCAGACTCCTGATTTTGGCTCAGGTCAGGATCTCACAGTTTGTGGGATTGAGCCCTGCTTCCAGCTCTGTGCTAACAGTGTAGAGTTCGCTTGAGATTCTCTCTCCCTCTTTCTCTGCTCCTCCTCCGCTTATACACACATGTGCATGCGTGGGCACTCTCTCTCAAATAGATAAAGGTTTTTAAAAAAATTGTTTTTTGAAGGTAGAGTTGAATCAATCCCTAACCATGAATAAGGGTTTTTTTCCCCTTCTTTAAAAAAAGAATGAGGGAGGCACCTAGATAGCTGTCAGTTGAACAACCAACTTCAGGTCATGGAGCTCACGGTTTGTGTGTTCAAGTCCTGAGTCCAGCCTGTGCTCCTATGCTGCTAGTTTGGAGCCTGTTGTCTCTCTCTCTCTCTCTCTCTCTGTCTCTCTCAATAATAAGTAAACATTTAAAAAAATTTTAAAGCATAAGGATGGAGAGTGCATATGCACATATGGAGGTGACCCAGATGAGTATCCAACTCTTAATTTAGGCTCAGGTCATGATCTCATGGTTCATGAGTTCAGACCCCTGTTGGGCTCTGTACGTTCAGTATGGAACCTGCTTAGGATTATCTTTTTTTCTCTCTCTGCGCCTTCCCCACTCATGCTCTCCCTCTTTCATAAACTTAAAACAATATATTAAAAAAAAATAAGGATATTTTAGTCATTATAATTTTTATTCATTATAATTATTAAAGGTTAAATATCCAGTGGGAGGAAAACTCTGCTCCAAAAACTGGCTTTTCATTTCAGCCATCATTTGCCTGTCTTATGACCAAAACTGCACCCAGTAATCTTGATCCATATCTGTTGTGGTATTGTAGCTGCAGTTTGTTAGGATATCTTTTTTAACTCCACTGTTTTGATAGACGGCTTATTGGTCTTTTTGTCTAGAATAGCTCGTGGAACTTCTGTTTAGGACACAACTGGTAATAAGCCTGGTTCTTAGAATAACCTGTTTCTTCCTAGAGCCATCTAAGGATTTTTTCACCCCAGTTTCTTTGGGACTTTTTTTTTCATTAAGAGCTACCACTTCGGGGCACCTGGCTGGCTCAGTTGGCAGAGCATGCAACTCTTGATCTCCTCAAGATTGTGAGTTCAAGCCCTCCATTGGGTACAGAGATTACTTAAAAATAAAATCTTAAAAAAAATTTTTTTTAAAGAGCTACCACCTCCACTTCATTAGAAAGTCTGATCATTAAATATACTATATTTAAAGCATTTAAGTCACTTTTGAAATTACCATTGGTATATAACATTAAAAGTTAAGCACAAGACTGAAATATTTGGATATTATCCATATCTCCTTCAGTAATTCTAGATTCTGACAGGAAATTAAAAGCAATTCTAATACTCAAGAAGGCAATGATAATTGATTTTGCCAGCATTCTGTTCATTCACGTTCTGCTTGCTTTCACCAGACTTTTGATTCAAACTACCCTAAATAATAGATTAAAGGATGGTAAGAAGGGGAAATTGCTAATTTAGGGAAGTGTCAAGAAGAGTTCTCTCAGAACTTCTATATGTTTGTTGTATGGACAAGTACATATATAGGAGTTACCTAGTTTTTTGTACCAGAAATTTCTATATAATGTTTTGGGTTGTGTGGCTTGTCTAATCTCTTTGTTTGTCTTTACAGCAAGACAGATCGGCTTGCCAAAGGATCAGAATGTTACCAAAAGAGCCTTAGTTTAAATCCTTTTCTCTGGTCCCCCTTTGAATCATTATGTGAAATAGGTAGGTTTGTAGAGGTGGCCAGGGGAGAGTTCCTCCACTTCCTCTTTTCTTCTGTCCCATCGCCTTAATTTTTGGAGAGTGACACAAATTATTCACAAGAAAAACATTTTTCAAAGCTAAAGGCCGTTAAATTGAGAACAAGAAATAAGGTAATAGAATCTTGTTTAAGGACTGATGTGGCCTTGTGTCCTCTAGAATGAGTTGTATTGTGAGTATAACACTAGGCAAAATAGCTTTCTGGATGAGGAAGGAAACGAATAGAATGCCTGAAGCAGAAACTGTTATGTAACGAAGACCTGGACAATATGCGGAAAGAATGTCTTAGTATATGAGCTCTAGGATGTAGGAGGATCATTTGAAAACACCGTGGACGTATACATGGAAATGTTTCCAACTTTACTGTAATATCTATTGGGTTTCAGCTCTCTACTATCACTCCTTACCATGAGGAAAATGAAATCTAGTTACTTTCTGCTTTATAAAAAAAAAAAAAAAGGCACAGAAATCTGCATTTTCCTATGTTTATAATATTTAAAATCAGTGTTATTGTAGTTCAGTTTCTTTTCTAAATCTACAACTTTATCTCGGGGGTAAATTTTTATAATAATGATAGGTGGGCTTTGGGAAGTAAATTTGATTAGCCAAAACAGGAGAACTTTAAAAATTTTGGGTCAGGCGTTATTTCCACTGATATATTGCATACTTGAAAAAAGATACTAATCTTCATTTCCTCAGACGCATACATTTTTTTCCCTCTCACAGGTGAAAAGCCAGATCCTGACCAAACATTTAAATTAACATCTTTACAGAACTTTAGCAACTGTCTGCCCAGCTCCTGCACAACACTAGTCTCTAATCATAGTTTATCTCATAGACAACCCGAGACCGTTCTTACGGAAACACCCCAGGACACAATTGTAAGTATAATTGTATCCTGGTGTTCAAATATTATGAAAAACAAAAAAGAATGAACTAAGTAATGGATCATAAATGACATGGTAGAAATTTTCTGTTTCAGGAATTAAACAGACTGAATTTAGAATCTTCCAATTCAAAGTACTCCTTGAATACAGATTCCTCAGTGTCTTATATTGATTCAGCTGTAATTTCACCAGATACTGTCCCTCTTGGAACAGGAACTTCCATATTATCTAAACAGGTTCAAAATAAACCAAAAACTGGTCGAAGCTTATTAGGAGGACCAGCTGCTCTTAGCCCATTAACCCCAAGGTAAGACCAACAAAAACTACTTTAAAATGTGCTATAATATTAAATGATATGTAATAATTTATATTATTGGTAATATAAGTTAATATGAACAGCAACTTCTAAATCATTATGGAAAAAAATGCATTTAGTAAGTTAATAATGGACCTGCTCTGTTTTCAGAAAATGAAGTAAAAGAAATATAATAGCTGTGATAAAAATTTAATGTTAAACATTGGAGAATTTAAAACTCTTAAATATGCCTTCTGCAGCTCGTGTATGCGTTAAAAGATACTGTCTTTTTGGCTGTGTGTCAGTGAATAGCAGTGAACCTTCTTTTGAAATGTTGGATTGCTTATGATCTAATCACAGTGGTAGCAGTGGTTACTGTTAAAGTTCTGTTTTCCAGACCCCACAAGAATTGACATGTATCAATAGGAAATATTTCGTCAAAAATTATTAGAAGTATATGTATATATGTGTGTGTAAATATAGGAACCCAGCCCAGAGGCTACATATCCAAAAGTATCAAAATAAAAAACTCTGTGCTAGGACTGACGTTAGGAGTTGGGTCCCGGGGCCAGAGAGCTAACTAAAGTAGCACGCCCATGACCATGACGTTACACAGCTCACCGAGTCCGGCTGTGGGTTTCCTGTCTATAGAGACATGCTCTCTGTGACAGCATTGTCTAACTCCCGGGAGTTCCAGGAATTTGAAATACTTTGATCATTTGGATCTTCGCTTTTGCAAAGCCATTCTCCTTTATTTCCAATAAATCTCCCGAGATCAGTAGTTGCTGCTCAATTTAGTTCCTTGTTTGATTTTTTTTTCTTTTTAATTTTAGTTACGGTGGGTGGAATAGTCTACATTCACAGCTTATTTTAAATCTGCCCCTCAGATCCTCACTGCCCCCAAGACTGATTTGCCATTCTCTTCCTTTTAGACCTTCTAATTTAAGTATACTGCTGCTTTATATATGCCTTGATGACTTTTTGACACCTTGATTTCAACCTCTTCTCAGTTTTGGGATTTTGCCATTAGAAACCCCAAGTCCTGGAGATGGATCCTATTTACAAAACTACACTAATACATCTTCTGTAATTGACGTGCCATCTACTGGAGCCCCTTCAAAAAAGGTATTTTCCATGTGAAGTACAGTTTTTATATTGATGAAAGAAATTTGTTTAAAATTCCAGTCTGTTAAAGGCAATCTCAGAGAGAATCCAACTTTGTAAATTTACTGTTGCCTTAGAGTTGTTGATCTAAATGTGAAAGAAGGTCATCACTGTCATAGGCTGCTGATTCTAGCAGGAGCCACAAAGCTCTTTGACCATGTACGATCGTAACTCATAAGTATAGTTTATTTTCACGCGTAGCTAAATAAACACTCAGATTTGTACTTTTGATTCCCCTTCTTTAAACCAAATTAAAATGGTTTCTATTTTCTGAATATAAATAACAGAAACTGTACTTGCCATTGTTTAACTTGTCCCCACCACTGTATTTGTCATCTAACTGTACTATTATTAACATGAAAAAAAAATTGATTTGCCAGCTATTTTTGAAAATAAAGTTTTTATGGTAGATTCTCATAGATGTATAGTAAATTTATAGTGAAGGCATAGTAAAATGAAAAATATTTGCCAGTATCCTTACCTCAGAGTAAATACTACAACAAGTTTTGAGACTTTTTAAATAATGTTCTCTTATAGATCTATGGCAGTAGAGGTCAGAGTGTCCTTTATTTCAAACATCTGTGGGTACAGGGTTACCTTCTGGGAGAATTAGGTTATATATTTAAAATCCCTACTTCCATAAGCTTAATAGATGTTTAAGAAATGGAGCTAAATAAGTCATACTAGTTTGTGACTGATACAGCCCCTTTACCCTCCTAGAAACATGTATATTCTTGTTTTTTTACTCCAAAAATTCTTTAGAGTCTGCAAAGTTGTTTTTTTTTTAAATGTTTTATTTCTGAGAGACAGAGACAGTGTGAGCAGGGGAGAGTCAGAGAGAGAGGGAGATACAGAATCTGAAGCAGGCTCCAGGCTCTGAGCTAGGTGTCAGCACAGAGCCCGACATGGGGCTCGAACCCATGAGCTGTGAGATCACGACCTGAGCCAAAGTCAGACGCTTAACCAACTGAGCCACCCAGGCGCCCCTGCAAAGTTTTTTTTTTTCTAGAATAGCTCCTTAGTGAGTAATAATAGATACTCCAAGAATAGTAAAAAGGGGCTGCAAAGTACTTAATGTGTTGGATTACTTTAAAGCTCATTTTTAAGAGTTGACAACTACCTGCCATTGGATTGTTATAGGAGTGAAATGTAATTATGGAAATTAGTTTATTACAATTACAAGAAGGCAGAGTAGGATGGTAATTAGCATGTCAGGTGAAGTAGGCCAAAACCAGGTGAGCCATAGCAATCAAGAACAAGTTAGTGATGGGTAGGCGATTTCAGTGCCCAAATGATAAGGCCACTTGCTGTCTCATCCTCTTCTGCCCTTGCTCTTTTTTTTACCCTACTCAGGACATTCCTAGGAAAGCTGTACTTGTAGGGCGGCATGTAGTATCAACTAAAAATATCAAACTGAATATTGTACCAATATTTGTACTTGCAGTACCAAGTACATCTTTGTTAAATAAGGAAGGCCCAGAATTGACTTTCAAGTTTTGTCCCTTGGGTGAGTGTAGAATTCCCATCTTGGGGAAGGAAGAGGAGGAAGGATTGTAGTTTTGTTTTGATGTGGCGGTAGATTAAATGAAAATATTTAGTGGATAGTGAGTCATAGAGGAAAGAATGTGACTTGGTGATAGAAATAATTGTTAAAGCTATTAAAATAGCCAGGCTCTCCTAGGAAAAGAGAGTAGCGAAAAAACACAGAACATAATTAAGAGGCATATAAATAAGAACATAAATAAGAAGAGGCAGCAAATAAAGTGACGGGACAGATAATCAAGATACCGTACGATTTCAGAAGTTATACAGTTCCAGAAAAGGGGGGTGTGATCAGTGATGTTGAATACCGCAAAGGCCAAAATAAAGCTTTCCTATCTGGTGAGAAAGTTATTAGTTGTTAATTATAATGTGCAGTTTGAGAATTATGTATAATGCCTATCAACATAATGGTAAATTTGGAAGAAAATTATCTGGTTGTAAAAGAAATTAAAATATCCACTGAATGCCAGAGTCACAGAGCATTTTATAAAGAAGCCAAGTGATCAAAATGAATAGAAGAAAGGTGATAAGTTAGAGACAGAAGAGGCAAGCAAGTTTTTTTCCTCCTCCAAGGGAACAAAGACCAATTAATGAAGAATTGAACACACAGAAAGAAATGTTAATTCTAAGAGCAATATACTTAGAATGTGAGAAATAATCAGATGATTTTTTTTTAACTTATTCTTCTGGACTACTATAGAATATTTTTACTAAAGTGTCAAAGAAGGATTATAAAATCTTCACTGTATTAATATTGTTTTATGTTAGATCATAAATCTTAAGAAGAGTAGCTGTCTTAAAATTCTTGTAACACTTAGCTCCAGCCAGAAACATGTAATAACTGGCTTTTTAGGAATTTTTCAGAAGTTTGAACCTTTCCTTAAAAACTAAAGTGAAAAATGAAAGGATAGTGTAAAGATAAAAATAGTGATATTAAATGAGTGAGGAAATAGTTTGATATCAATCCTAATATATTAATTGACATTAATTTGTGTTTTCAGATGACAGTATATATTATGAAATCTTGCAATGTGAAAATGTAGATGGGAGCATCATGGTGTCTTTTATCATTTTCAATGCAATCTATAATTCACAAACCTTAGACTTTTTGTGTTTTACAGTCTGTTGCCAGAATCGGCCAAACTGGAACAAAGTCTGTCTTCTCACAGAGCGGAAATAGTCGAGAGGTAACTCCAATTCTTGTTGCACAAACACAAAGTTCTGGCCCACAAACAAGGTATTTATTGTGGTGTCATTATTTGATATCATTTGGCTTTTCTTGCTATTAAACATGACTTTATTCCTTTTAGGCAGGTTTTGACCTTCCCTAGGATTCTAGAATGACTATTACAAATTTTGAATATGTCAAATTAGAAATTTCTATGGGCTCCTGGGTGGCTTAGTCAGTTGAGCATTAGATTCTTGATCTTGGGGTTCTAAGTTCAAGCCCCACTGTTGGATATAGAGATTGCTTAAAAATAAGATCTTTAAAAAAAGAAAAAAAAGAAGTTTCAAGCTTACTGAAAAGACTAGTATAATTTTTAGTTGAGTTTCTTTTTTTTTTAAGATTTATTTTTTTATTTTTGAGAGAGCGCAGGGGAGGGGCAGAGACAGAGACAGAGGATCTGAGGCAGGCTCTGCTCAGTCAGCAATGAGCCCATGGTGGGGCTCGAACTCACGAACTGCGAGATCAAGACCCCAGAGAAGTCCAAATGCTCAACCTACGGAGCCACCAAGGTGCCCCTAGTTGATATTCTGAACACTCCTCCAAAATAATTTTCTTAATACATGATCTTCATTGGTCAAGTACAGATAGGTTTCATTCTCCTCTTCCACTTTTGTATGCACATCATCTTCTGGTAAATCTTTAAATAATGAATCCACTTCCACACAGAAATGTGTTAAGTAGGATTTCTTTTCCTGTTCAAGCACTCAAAAATAAATTATAGCTAGTGTTTTAAAAGGAGAATACAGCTCTGTCTTCTTCTAAAATAGTGGACATGTACTATAATACTTAAAACAGACACACATGTGCAAATACCTTGACATATAAAAGGCCTCAATATTTCTGAAATGCCAGGATGGTAGGCCTTTTCATGAGTGCGAGCTCCCTGACAGAGGACAGTGATTGCCTGGGGCTCAGTTATGAGAAGGAGCCTGAGGACTCCTGCAGAACAACTTGATAGAGGCTGAGTAAATGCTAATCCTAAAGAATATGTAGGCATAATTTACTGAATAATACATTTCACTTAAAGCTAAACAAATACACTAACTTTAATAAGCAACTATTAATAATTTTGTATGGGGGCTTTTTTTTGTATTATTGATTCCATTTTATCTCCTTTATTGCCTATATTAGTTTCCTACAGCTTCCGTTACAAGGTATTGCAAACTGGGTCACTTAAAACAACAGAAATGCATTCATTCACAGTTGTGGAAGCTATAGACCAAAGTCAGGGTGCTGATAGGGTCATACTTCCTCCAAAACCTCTAAGGGAGGATCTTTCCTTGTCTCTTCCAGCTTCTGGTAGCCTCAGGCATTCTTTTTTAATTTTTTTTTTTTAATGTTTTATTTATTTCTAGGAGAGAGAGAGAGAGAGAGCGTGAGCAGGGGAGGGCCAGAGAGAGAGGGAGTCACAGACTGAAACAGGCTCCAGGCTCTGAGCTGGCAGTCAGCACAGAGCCCGACGCGGGGCTCGAACCCACGAACCGCGAGATCATGACCTAAGCGAAAGTCGGACGCTTAACCGACTAAGCCACCCAGGCGCCCTTTTTTTAATTTTTTTTTTTAATGTTTTATTTATTTCTAGGAGAGAGAGAGAGAGAGAGCGTGAGCAGGGGAGGGCCAGAGAGAGAGGGAGGCATTCTTTAGTTTGTGGGAGCATAACCCAGTATCTGCCTCTGTCTTCACATGGCCATCTTCCCTGTGTGTCTCTGTATCCAAATTTTCCTTTCTTTTTTTTTTTTTTTTTTAATGTTTTATTTACTTCTGAGAGAGAGAGAGACTGCATGAGCAGGGAAGGGTCAGAGAGAGAGGGAGACACAGAATCTAAAACAGGCTCTGAGCTGGCTGTCAGCACAGAGCTTGACATGGGACTCGAACCCACCAACTGTGATGATCATGACCTGAGTCAGTCGACGTTCAAGCGACTGAGCCACCCAGGGACCCCCAAATTTCCCTTTCTTATAAGGGCATCAGTCATACTGAATTAGAGCTCACTTTAATGACCTCATCTTGATTACATCTATAAAGACCCTGCATCTAAATAAGTCACATTCACGGGTACTGAGAGTTAGGGCTTCAACATATTCTTTGGGAAACCAGTTCAGCCCATAACATTGCCTTATTAAAACAGGCAATGTTTATTTCGTCTTTGCTGTTTTAGTGTTTAGAGCATACATTTTAACTTAAAGTATTTTCAAGTAATTTTGTACCACATCATATATAGTATAAAACCTTATAACAGTATGTTTTCATGTTTCTCTCCACATCTTTATGCTATTACTGTCATATATTTTGCTTCTATATATGTATAAACCCCACAGTGCATTGTTGTGGTTTCGCCCGTAAATAGTTACCTTCTACAGAGATTTTTTAAATAAGAAAAAAAAATGTATTTCATATTTGCCCACATATTTGCAATTTCTGGTGTTCTTTCTATAGGTCCAAATTTCAAATTGGTATCCTTTTCCTTAATTTTGAAAGACTAAAATTTCTTGTAGTCTAAGTCTCCCGGTAATGAATTTCTTCAGCTTTTGTATGTCTAGAAAAAAATTTTATTTCACATTTGTTGTTTTTGAAATAAATTTTCACTGGATATAGAATTCTTGTTCAGTTTTTTGTTTTTTAAATATTCTACTCTCTTCTAGCATGTGTTGTTTCTTTTTTTTTCTTTTTTCTTTTTTTTTTTTTACAAATAGTTTATTGTCAAATTAGTTTCCACATAACACTCAGTGCTCATCCCCACAAGTGCCCTCCTCCATGCCCATCCCCCCACCCCCCCACATCCATCAGTCCTCAGTTTTTGTCAGCATTCAAGAGTCTCATGGTTTGCCTCTCCCCCTTTCCCCCACCATTTCCGCCCTTCTTCTCCCCCTTGGTCCTCTGTTAAGTTCCTCCTAATCCTCCTATACATGCACACATATGATATTTGTCCTTCTCTGCCTGACTTATTTCGCTCAGCATAACACCCTCAAGGTCCATCCATGTTGCTACACATGGCCAGATTTCATTGTTTCTCATTGCCATGTAGTATTCCATGGTATTGATAAACCACATCTTCTTGATCCATTCGTCCGTTGATGGACACTTAGGCTCTTTCCAGGTTTTAGCTATTGTGGAGAGTGCTGCTATGAACATGGGGGTACATGTGCTCCTATGCATCAGCATTTCTGTATCCCTTGGGTAAATTCCTAGCAGTGCTATTGCTGGGTCATAGGGGAGTTCTATTGTTAGTTTCCTGAGGTATCTCCACTAGCATGTGTTGTTTCTGACCAGAAGTCTGATCTCATTCTCACTTTTGTTCCCCTATATGTAATCTATCTCTTTTTTCCGTTTTTATGATTTTCTTTTTATCACTGATTAAGGTCATTTGGTTGTGATGTGCTCTAGTGTAGTTTTCTTCTTTCTTGGCCTTCAGATTTATTGAGCTTCTTGGGTCTGTGAGTTCATAGTTTTTATCAAATTTAGCTAATTTTTGACTGTTATTTCTTCTAATATTTTTTCTGGTCATATCCCCTCTCTCCTTATGGGACACCAGATGTATGTATATTAGATTGTTAAGTTGTCCCCCATAGCTCAGTGTTGTGTTCATTTTTGTTTCTAGTCGTTTTCTTCTGTTTTATTTTCGATAGTGGTTATAGCTATGTCTTCAAGTTAACCACTTTTTTCTTCTTCAACATCTAACCTGCTGTTAATCCTATCCAGTATGTATAGATATTTTTAGTCTCAGATATTCTATTTTTCATCTCCAGAAGTTTGGTTTGCTTCCCTCCTTTAACATCCTCATTCTTTCTTCTACTTTTTTGAACATATGGAATATATCTATAATAGCTTTTTTAGTAATTTTTGTCTAATTTTACTATGTTATTTCTGGGTCTGTTTTTTATTGATTTTTTTTTTCTGTTCAATATAGGTTATATTTTCCTGCATCTTAGTATGCCTAGCATTTTTTTTATTGGAAAATTTATTCTGTTGAGTGCTAGACTATTTTATTTTCTTTTTTTTAAGTATTTGTTTTGTTCTGGGATGCAGTTAAGTTACTTGTTAACAGTTTGTTCCTTTCAGGTTGTGATTTTTAAGTTTTGTTAAATAGAACAAGAGTGGCCTGTAGTCTGGACTAATTTTGTCCCACTATTGAAGCAGTATCCTTTGAGGATCTACTTAGTGACCTGTTGAGAGAGAGGTTTCTTAATTCTGGCCATTGAAAATATGAGCTACTCCAATCCAAACCCAGTTGAGCTCCAAGAAATGTTCTGCCAGCTCCTTTCTGGTAGTTCTTTCTTTGGATTCGGATAATTTTCCTCACTGTAATACTATAGTAAGTTCTGATGCTAATCACCAAGACTTAGTATAGACTCTGCAGGCTAAGATCATAGTCCCAACAAGACTTAATCAGGGGCGCCTGGGTGGCTTAGTCGGTTAAGCGTCCGGCTTTCACTTAGGTCATGGTCTCGCGGTTTGTGAGTTCGAGCCCTGCGTCGGGCTCTGTGCTGACTGCCGGCTCAGAGCCTGGAGCCTGTTTCAGAGTCTGTGTCTCCCTCTCTCTCTGACCCTCCCCTGTTCATGCTGTCTCTCTCTATCCTAGAAATAAAAAAAAAAAAAAGTTTAATAAAAAAAAAAAGACTTAATCAAATTTTATTGACTTGCCCACTGCAAATTCCGGGGTTCCCTGGGCCACCTTCACCTCTAACCAATTAGCTACAGATTTGAGGGTTCTAATTACTCCCTCAGGTTTAATAATTTGCTAGAACAGTTCACAAAATTTAGGAAAATTCTATGCTTATAGTTTGATCATAAAGGATACCAATGAGGGCCAGACAAATAAGACCAAGGTCTGGGAGGGTCCTGAACAGAGCTTCCAGTCCTTTCCCTGTGGAATCAAGATATGTCACCTCACCAGCACATTAGTGTGTTCACCAACCTGGAAATTCCACTGAGTTGTGTTAGTCAGTTTTTATTGGGGTTTCATCCTATAGGCATGATAGATTGTATCGTTGGCCATGTGATTTAACTTAATCCCCAGCCACCCTCCCCTTCCTAGAGGAGGTCAGGCTGTTAACACCTAGCTCAAAGCTTCAACCCTCTAATTCGTGGTTGGTCTTTCCAGCAAGGGTAGCCCAGTCATCTCATTAGCATAAACTCAGAGGCCCACCGTATATAACAGACACTCCTATCACTTGGGAAATTATAAGAATTTAGAAGCTTCTTCTCAAGAATGCAGGACAAAGACCAAATTATTTCTTTTTTAGAACATACCTTATTATAACACACAGTTGCACGACTGTTTTCAGCTGAAAATTCTAGGTTCCTGCAGCTCTTTGAAGCTCTCCCTCTTTGTAGCTCTCCCCTTCCTAGTATTCTGCCCTGCATATTCTAGCTGTCGTCACTGCCCAAAAGTCTGCACACAGGGAGACCCTGAGTACTGATAGTGTTCCCTTTCCCTGCGCTGTGTCCTCAGAACACTCCTCAGGTGTTGCTGTCCAATGTCTGAAAAACATCGTTTCGAATGTTTTGTTAAGTGTTCTAGCTGTTTAAGATGGGAGAGTAAATCTGGTCCAGAGGGCTGCATTACAACTGGCACTGGAAGTCTGTTCTTTATTTAGAAAGTTGTTTTTTTAGCAATGATTAGAATAGCATAGTTCTCTTAACTAAATTGCCCCAAAAAATGTGTATGTCATCATTTTCTCTACATATTTTAACCTCTAAAAATCATTTTTATAATCTTTCCAAGGCATCTTCTTATAACTAGTAGGATATTTCAGATTTTATTACAGAGCCATAAAATGATACTATTCACAAAAGCTTTTTTAAAAAGTGTTTAATATAACTGGTACATAATGACATAGGTAGTAAGTGATAGAACTTGATTTCAGACCTCAACAGTCTTGATTCTAGAGCACGTTCTTTTCCTTCTCAAACTCCTAGTTAAACAGAGGCAAATTATAAAGAGATATGTATATTTCATATGCGGTGACTAATGTTTCAAAACATTAGACATAGTATCTGCTGTATTTTTCTGAAGCCTGTCAGACTTTGAACATTTTTTTCTTTTGTCAAATTGGCCTTTGGAAGTAACAGATCCCTATTGAAAGTCATAATATAGGAAGAATTTATCTTCTTCAAACTCCTAGCCCCAGAATCCTCTTACTATTATTTTTACTTCTACCCCCACAAAAGTTATGTTATACAACTTTCCGTGGCATTTAAGAAGTCTCAGCATTTTTCTCAGAATTGTCCTCCCTATAAACTGCTCCATGGAGATCAAATTATTCCCTCCCACTTCTCAGACAAACTCTTCTATAATTAGGTAATGCTATTGACAACATATAATTCACATTTGTAATGTAAATGACACAAAGTTGTTCAAATAAAGAATATTGTACTTTTAAAAATGGACTGGTTTCTGAAAAAGACAGAACTATGGAGACAATAGAAAGGTCAGCAGTTGCCAGGAGTTGGAGGGAGAGGGATGAAGAGGCAGAGCCCAGAGGTCAGGGCAGTAAAAATGTTTTGTATGTACCATAATGGGTACATGTCATATTATACCTCTGTGCATACCTACAGAATGAACAAAACCAAGAGTTCTGTTCTGTCATAAACTATGGACTTTACAGTATGTCAGTGTAGGCTCATCACCTTTTACGAGTGTAGCAGTCTGGTGGGGGGTGTTTATAATGAGTGGGACTTGGGAGAATATGGCAGATCTCTCTACCTTCCCCTCAATTGTGCTGTGTATTTTTTTTTTTTTTTTAGTTTTATTTATTTTGAGAGAGAGAGCGTGTGAGCAGGGGAGAGTCAGAGAGAGGGAGAGACAGAATTCCAGGCTCCACACTGACAGCACAAGCCTGACACAGGGCTTGAACTCAAACTATAAGATCATGACCTGAGCCAATGACAAGCGTCTGATGCTTAACTGACTGAGCTACCCAAGCACCCCTGCTATAACGTTAAACTGCTCTAAAAAAATAATACTAATTTTTTAAAAAATTATCATAAAATAAAATTAATTCATCAACCTAAATCACCTCACTTGCTGAAATCCCTACATTGAGATTCTATCTTTTGAAAAGGCTAAGGACTACCTGGGCTTTCTTTACTCACTGGGCAGTATCTCTTTTATTCTCAGAAGCCTCTTTGACTCAAATCCAGGTAATTTAGTGGGATTTCTCATAAACTATAAATCTTTGAGCCCATAAACTTACCACTGTCAGATAACTTTAGGTTTTTTAAGTTTGCTTATTACCTTTTTTTTCTTTCTTTTTGAGAGAGAGAGAGTGAGCATGAGCGAAAGTGAGGGGGGGCAGAGGGAGAGAGAGAGAGAGAGAGAGAAAGAGAGGATCTGAAGCAGGCTCCACACCTAGCATGAGCCCAACCAGCGTGGAACCCAGCTCAGGGCTTAATCCCACAACTCTGAGATCACAGCCTGAGCCAAAATCAGTAGTTGGATGCTCAACAACTGAACCACCCAGGCATCCCTAAGTTTGCTTACTTTTGAAGAACAGAATCCTTGTATCTTAGGGTTTGCCTTTAAAGTTTAAAAAAAAAAAAAAAAAAAAAAAGAGTACCCAATCAATTACTAGATTTCTTTTGTCCTAAACAGAATAAACCTTACTGTGGTTGTGTGAATTTATAGGGAAATAATTTCTCAAGTGTCAGTTGTTCTAATGGTATTTATTGGCAGATAGCCCACGTTTAGACTGTCCATGTCCAATTGTCCTTTTCTCTAACTTGGTATAGTTGTAAATGAGGGCTAGAGAGAATTAGTTTATAGATGTGTTTATCATTTATTGACCCAGAATTTTTATGTGGATTGTTTTAAGTTCAAATTAGCAGTTTCAGACAGAGTGAGGACTAGTCCTATAATCTTTCTCATTTTATGGCAACATAATTTATAAATCCTGAGTTTTCCTGATAAACAGACTGATCAAACTAGAGTGCAAACATGGATGAATATTTGATAATGCATCTGAATCAAAACAATAGTTAATGGTCATAGCTGGGTTTTTTTTAAATGTCTACTTTTTATCATTTTTTTTTTTAGTACAACACCTCAGGTATTGAGCCCCACTATCACATCTCCCCCAAACGCACTGCCTCGAAGAAGTTCGCGACTCTTTACTAGTGACAGCTCTACAACGAAGGTAGTGTAAAGATTTCTGTATGTCATGTTTCCTTAATACGTCCCTCTCTTACATTTCCATTCATTCATGACTCCATCTCTAATGAATACATTCAGAGACTATTTAAATTATTTTAATGTTTTTTTGATTTGGAAAGCTGTCTATAACACTTGTAAATTTTCTTGGTCCTTCAATAAATATTATAAAACCATTGTTCAAAAGACAAAATTATTGTGATGGGAAACAGCTCAGTGGTTTTTAGGGGTTAGGTCTTGGGCAGTGTGACTACTCGGGTATAAGCCAAAGGAATTTCTTTGTATAATAGTCAGACAGTCCTGTATCCTTGCTGTCCTGGTTGATTACACACATTATACATGTGATAAAATTTCATAGACTTATCACACCAAAAAAAAAAAAAAACAACATGTAAAAACTGATGAGATCCAAATAAGATCTGTAGTTTAGTTGATAGTATTAAACCAGTCTGGTCTTCTGGATTTGATGGTGTGCTATGGTTATGTCCACTATTATAACACATGTTCTGTGTTTTCTTTGTACAATTGGAGGGCCTCATTATGCCCTTGGTAAGTTTTCTTTGGTCCATTAACTCTGACATGAACAAATCAACAATTCTGTGACTTACTAGCTGTAATACTCTGAGACAATTAGGTAGTATTGCATTCATTTATTTTCTTGTTTTTAAATAATAAATGAAACTGCTAGACTTTCAGAAAAAAGCAACAAACACTTAATGCTGATTTACCTTACATACTAATTCGTTAATACAATTTATTTTCAGAATTGCCGCATTTAAAATTAAATGAAAATTTTTGATTTATAAATCTTTTCTGAACAAAATATAGACAAGTGAAGACTGTATACTTTTTTGTGTCGAATACTTGAAAAAGCATTGGGAAATCTAAACTACAGGAGTTTAACAAATATGAGATTTTCCTTTTTTTTTTTTTTACAGGAGAATAGCAAAAAGTTAAAAATGAAGTTTCCACCTAAAATCCCAAACAGAAAAACTAAAAGTAAAACTAATAAAGGAGGAATAACTCAACCTAACTTAAATGATAGCCTTGAAATTACAAAATTGGACTCTTCCATCATTTCAGAAGGGAAAATCTCTACAATCACTCCTCAGATCCAGGCATTTAATCTACAGAAAGCAGCAGCAGGTCTGTTGTAAATGCTTAATGTCTCCTTTGTATTTTATTTCATTCATTTACTTTAAGTAAATTTCTTTATGTTCATTAAAGTACCTTCCGTTTTTTCCAGATAGATGTTGGAATTTTTAATAAATTATTTTGTAATTAGCCTTTCTAGAAAACCAAACTGTTTTACTGTGTTTTTCTTCTTTGTTTACTATATTGTTTTCTCCTAGAAGGTTTGATGAGCCTTCTTCGTGAAATGGGGAAAGGTTATTTAGCTCTGTGCTCGTACAACTGCAGAGAAGCTATATATATCTTGAGCCACCTACCTTCTCACCACTACAATACTGGTTGGGTACTGTGCCAAATTGGAAGGGCCTATTTTGAACTTTCAGAGTACATGCAGGTAAGAGATAATTTAAATTTAATTAAGATGCCTATGTTTGAGACAGCTAGATCTAAAAGGTCAATATTTATTATGTAATGTCTTTATTTTCTGAGCATTTGTCATTTATAAATAGACAATTTTTTTTCTTGTGTTTAAGGGGTTAATAATTTAACTTCCGAGGGGATTGCTTGAAATTGATTTGTAGAGGGGCTCCTGGGTGGCTCAGTCAGTTAAGTGTCTGACTTCGGCTCAAGTTATGATCTCACTGCCTGTGAGTTCGAGCCCCATGTCTGACAGCTCAGAACCTGGAGCCTGCTTTAGGTTCTGTCCCATCTCTCTGCCCCTCCCCTGCTCATTCTCATTCTCTCTCTCTCTTTCTCTCTCTCTCTCTCTCTCTCTCTCTCTCTCTCTCTCTCTCTCTCCTCTCAAAAACAAAACAAAACAGGGGCGCCTGGGTGGCTTAGTCGGTTAAGCGACTGACTTTCACTTAGGTCATGATCTCGCGGTTCGTGGGTTCGAGCCCCGCGTCGGGCTTTGTGCTGACTGCCAGCTCAGAGCCTGGAGCCTGTTTCCGAGTCTATGTCTCCCTCTTTCTCTGACCCTCCCCTGCTCACGCTGTCTCTCTCTCTCCTAGAAATAAATAAATAAATAAAAATATTTAAAAAAAAAAACAAACAAAAAACAAAAATAGATTTGTAGAGACTCCAAGTCATCCATATATTCTTATGTGGATATTTGTACACTACTCAGCTGGATCTGAAAATATATATCACATGTAATAGATGTTTATAATCAGACTTTTTTCTACTATATGCAGAGTTCCTACTGGGATGAAATTTTGGCATATAATATGTTTAATAAAACTTGAAAAGAGCTATGAAGAAAATTTTATATAATCGAGGACAGTATCCTTCATAAGACTTTTACCCTTTTAATTACATTCATTACTTAAGTTATCTGTTTATACCAGAAAAGGTGATTATAAAGCCAAAGAAAATTCTAATTTCCAATTTATTTATTTATTTATTTATTTATTTATTTATTTTTTACATTGAAGTGGCCACTTCAATATAGCCACAGAATTATTTTTTTTTTTTTTAATATTTTTTATTTATTTCTAGGAGAGAGAGAGACAGACAGACAGACAGACAGCGTGAGCAGGGGTGGGTCAGAGAGAGAGGGAGTCACAGACTCCGAAAGAGGCTCCAGGCTCTGAGCTGGCAGTCAGCACAGAGCCCGACGCGGGGCTCGAACCCACGAACCGCGAGATCATGACCCAAGCGAAAGTCGGACGCTTAACCGACTAAGCCACCCAGGCGCCCCTCTAATTTCCAATTTAAATTTCCTTCCCAGTTCATCTTCGAAGCATTTTTTCTCCTCACCCCTAAACTTAAAAAAAGAAAAAATAAAAACTTTAATAAACCTATATATTAATAAAATTTCCCTAGTACTAATTATTTAAAGTTTATAATAAAGTTACCTTTGCTCTCTTTACTTTCATTTCTGTTTATTCCATGCATGTTATGTCCTAGGCTCTTCTAGACTCTAATACAGCTAGATAAATAATTGCTTACCTTTATAGAGCATGCATTCTAGTAAAAGAGACAGATTGTAAGCCAAGTAATCTATACGGACAGGTAGCACTAGGTCATAGGAAGTTAGAAAAAAATGAAGCATGGTAAGATTGCAGGGCAGTAATGTATGGTGCTATTTTCTAAAAGCATGCTCAGAGGAAGGTCACTGCTCCCTTCATGAACCATGCAAAGACCTGAGGGTGAAGTGTTTTTTCTTCCAGGGAGAGCATAAATACAGAAGATACCACCTCGTGTATTTTTGTATGGTAAAGAAAGAAATGGTGTTGTAGACAGATAGCCGTGTTCATTGCTAGAAGTTCCATGGTCCTTTCAAAATTATTTCTGATTTATTATTTTACAGGTACTTTAAAATGCATAATTTTTATTGTTTCCCTCTAACTATATGGCAGTGACACAGATACTTAACAGAAGACTTTGTTTCAACTTAATTTCATAAGGATTTTTTTCCTTTCTTGGCCTATGCCATGGTCACTTTTCAGAAGAAGCAATAGATCCTGAAAAGTTTTAAATCAGAATATTTATAGAACCTGTATTTGACTTGTGGTTAAATCTATCTTCTTGTAACCAATGCCAATTTGAAAAACTTACCTATATAACTTTTAAGAGATATCAGGGAAGTTATAAATCATTAAGCTAATCATAGATCTTGTATGGCCATTTCTTGGAGTTCCTAGTTTTATAAATGCTGTTTTCTTTTTTCTGCCATCTTCATTTCTTTACGAACAGTCCTAATATTTTTTATTCATTTAAAAAAATTTTTTTAACATTTTAATTTATTTTTGAGAGAGCTAGAAAGACGGAGCATGAGTGAGGGAGGGTCAGAGAGAGAGGGAGACACAGAATCTGAAGCATGCTCCAGGCTCCGAGCTGTCAGCACAAACCACAAGCTCATGACTTGAGCTGTAGTCAGACGCTTAACCAACTGAGCCACCCAGGTGCCCCTTCCCCTAAAGTTTTCAACTCAGCCTCTTAATAGAAGTCAGTGCAAAAGTAGTTTTGTGTTACAGAAGTCATTATTCTCTGACCTTTCCTGAGTTATTCTCTAAAGCCATTATTCAAATTTGGAAATGTATGTTTTGTGAATAAAACAATTGGCTTGTCCTTTGTAAATCGTAATTTTGTATAGTTTTCTCCTCTTTTTGGTGGAACCATAGATTTCTTTTCACAGTTCATCTTCTTCCCTTCTTACCATGACTTGTGTATGTCTGGCTTGACCTACCGTCAAAGCTGTTCAATTTGGCCTTGTGTATCACTCATTCGCATGAATGCTGTAAAACAAGGCAGCATTTAGGTCTTATGAGAACAGTACCCAGTATTTTCCCTGTATATATGTAAATTGTATCAACTTGTTTTCCCCTTAACTGCTTTTTTTTTCTTTGAGGCTGAAAGAATATTCTCAGAGGTTCGAAGGATTGAGAATTACAGAGTTGAAGGCATGGAGATCTACTCTACAACACTTTGGCATCTTCAGAAAGATGTTGCTCTTTCAGTTCTTTCAAAAGACTTAACAGACATGGATAAAAATTCACCAGAGGTGCGTTAACTGAAACACTGGGTTTATGTTTTTGTCTTTTGATCACTTTTAACACGTGGGGATGAATCACATATTTCAGACACCATTTAGCATCATCCGCACTTATTTTTACACACTTCTCTATAGGCAGAGATGGCTTAAGAGAAGAGAAAGTCCTAGAATATGTGGTGCAGATTCACAAGCACTTATTTTATTCAAGACTAATCAAGATTTGGCTATATTACAATTGCTATTGTCAGCAAAATTAGTATTCATTAAGCAGAAATAATGTAGATTGGAAAAAGTGCTAATTTAAATTAAAATAAAATAGTGTTTTTTATTGTCATTTTAAGACACAGGCACGGGGCGCCTCGGTGGCTCAGTCGGTTAAGCGTCCGACTTCGGCTCAGGCCATGATCTCACGGTTCGTGGGTTCGAGCCCCATGTCGAGCTCTGTTTTTACAGCTAGCTCAGAGCCTGGAGCCTGCTTCAGATTCTGTGTTCCCCTCTCTCTCTGACCCTTCCCTGTTCACACTGCCTCTCTCTCTCTCTCTCTCTCAAAATAAATAAAAAGCATTAAAAAAAATAAAAAGACACAGGCACAACTCATTTACATCCTCCAGTCCTGTAACAATTCTATTTTGTTGCATATCAAGAATAATTAGTGGTACTTTTGTAACATATTTAAGCTTAGAATTAAAAACATTCAGGGGGCCTATGTGGCTCAGTGGGTTAAGCGACTAACTTCAGCTCTGGTCATGACCTCACAGTTCATGAGTTCAATCCCCGCATTGAGCTCTGTGCTGACAGCTCAGAGCCTGGAGCCTGCCTCAGATTCTTTGTCTCCCTCTCTCTCTGCAACTCCCCTGCTTACACTCTGTCTCTCTCTCAAAAATAAATAAAACCTTACCAAAAAAAAAACAAAACCATTCAGTTCTCATTATTCTTGATAATTATGTTCAGTAGTTTCTGTGAACACTGAGTTAGCAAAGACTGAACCATTGCTTCCAGGACACATACCTTACGCGGAGTTGTGTGTGTGTAATTTTTTTAAGTTTATTTATTTTTGAGAGAAAGAGACAGAGTGCAAATCAGGGACGGGCAAAGAGAGAGGGAGAGAAAAGGAGAATCCCAAGCTGGCTGTCAGCGCAGAGCTAGACTCAGGGCTTGATCTCACGTGAGATCATGACCTGAAACCAAGAGGCGATGCTTAACTGACTGAGCCACCCAGGTGCCCCAAATTATATTCTTAAATCGTAAAATCAACCCATCCTGGTAGATTTCTATTTTCTTTATTTTATAAAAAAGAGAAAATGAGGTTGAGAAGTGTTAAGATGATTTGCCTGAAGCCACCCTAACAAGCAGGTGCCAGAGTTGGGAGTCCATCTCTGCCCACCGGGCCCCAGTGCCAATTTCTTGCACTGCACTGCCCCTACACTCACTCATATCTGCAGGAGCGGTGAAACAGGGAGGCCTAGAGTTGCCTGTTTTGACCTCATCTGAGACCGTGCCTGTTGGACCACTCATATGTTGGGTCTACAGCAACTGTTAACCTACTCCCAAGTGTTGATTATGGTTTAACAAATACTGTAAATTTTACCAAGTAGACAAATTCAGTAACATGAAATTCTTTTTTTTTTTTTTAATAATTTTATTTATTTCTAGGAGAGAAAGAGAGAGAGACAGCGTGAGCAGGGGAGGGTCAGAGAGAGAGGGAGATACAGACTCTGAAATAGGCTCCAGGCTTTGAGTTGGCAGTCAGCACAGAGCCCGATGCGGGGCTCGAACCCACGAACTGCGAGATCATGACCTAAGCGAAAGTCGGACGCTTAACCAACTAAGCCACCCAGGCACTCCATGAAATTCTTAAACAATGAAGGTCCACCGTATCTATTTAAAAGTCTTGATTTTAGTCATAAATTTGGTTAGACAAATAGAAGCAGAATTTTAACTATACATTTGTGTTTTGTTTCCATTTTTTAAAGGCCTGGTGTGCTGCGGGGAACTGTTTCAGTTTGCAACGGGAACATGATATTGCAATTAAATTCTTCCAGAGAGCTATCCAGGTGGATCCAAATTATGCTTATGCCTATACTCTATTAGGGCACGAGTTTGTGTTAACTGAAGAGTTAGACAAAGCATTAGCTTGTTTTCGAAATGCTATCAGAGTCAATCCGAGACACTATAATGCATGGTAAGTGCTAATGAAATGCAAAGACAATATCCTCCTGATAGGACTGATCCTCAATAATTTTTCTGGTTAGAAATCTCTTTATTGTCATGAACTTAATACTTAAGAATAGTACATACTGGTTGCTAAGTAGTAACCAAATATTCTGTATGTAAAATGTATACCTTTAAGAAACTCTTAAATTAACTAATGATGATAGAATACCAGATCCTTATACTGCACGGTTTCAACCTTTTCTCCTACCAACTTTTTGAAAATAATTGATTTTGTTACTTGATTTGTTTCTTTTTTCTTAGAACACTGACATCGTGATTAGATAGAGACTGATTGGGAGGGAGGGGACACGGGCTCTTTGCCATGTGCGCCGTGCACTCTGTCCCTCACTCGCCTCCGACGGCCTGCCTCATCGCCCGCACGCCCTGCCGCTGCCCCACAGAAATGCTCGGATTATCCTCAGTCCTTCACCGAATTAGGCCACTGTCCAGGGCACTGGCTCCTCATCTCTCTCGGGCGTATGCCAAAGATGTATAATTTGGTACAGATGCCCAACATTCATGCTTTAAGCTGTAGACCTTTTAGCCGCTGCTGTAGCTGTTACTATGGGGCCAAAGGGAAAAATGGTGATTATTGAACAGAGTTGGGGCAGTCCCAGAGTAACACAAGATGGTGTGTCCATTGCAAAGTCAATTGACTTAAAAGATAAATATAAAAATATTGATGCTAAACTTCTTCAAGACATTGCCAGTAACACAAAGAGGCTGGAGATGGCAGCACTACTGCTACCGTCCTGGCACGCTCTGCCGCCGAGGAGGGCTTCGAGAGGATTAGCAAAGGTGCTAATCCAGTGGAAATCAAGAGAGGAGTGATGTCAGCTGTTGATGCTGCAACGGCTGAACTTAAGAAGTAAGTCTAAACCTGGGACAGCCCCTGAGAAAATTGCTCAGGTTGCCACCATTTCTGCAAATGGAGACAAAAAAAACTGGCAGCATCATTTCTGATGCAATGAAAAAGGTTGGAAGAAAGGGTGTCATCACAGTAAAGGATGGAAAAACACTAAATGATGAATTAGAAATTATTGAAGGCATGAAGTTTGATTGAGGTTGTATTTCTCCATACTTTATTAATACATCAAAAGGGCAAAATGTGAATTCCAAGATGCCTATATTCTGTTGAGTGAAAAGACAATTTCTGGTATCCAGTCCAGTTGTACCTGCTCTTGAAATTGCCAATGCTCACTGTAAGCCCTTGGTCATAATTGCTGACGATGTCGATGGAGAAGCTCGTTTCGAATAGGCTAAAAGTTGGTCTCAGGTTGTAGCCATCAAAGCTCCAGGTTTTGGTGACGAGAGAAAGAACCAGCTTAAAGATATGTGGCTATTGCTACTGGTAGTGCAGTGTTCGGAGAAGGGTTGACTCTAAATCTTGAAGATGTTCAGCCTCATGACTTAGGAAAAGTTGGAGAGGTCATTGGGACCAAAGATGATGCCATTCTCTTAAATGAAAAAGGTGACAAGGCTCAAATTGAAAAACGTTTCCAAGAAATCATTGAACAGGTAGATATCACAGCTCGTTCATATGAAAAGGAAACCCTGAATGAACGTCTGGCAAAACTCTCAGATGGAGTAGTAGCTGTGCTGAAGGTTGGTGGCACAAGTGATGTTGAAGTGAGTGAAAACAAAGAATTACAGATGCCCTCAATGCTACATGAGCTGCTGTAGAAGAAGGCATTGTTCTGGGAGGGGGTTGTTCCCTGCTTTCTTGCATTCCAGCCTTGGATCCAATAACTCCAACTAATGAAGATAAAAAAAAAAATAATATAGAAATCATTAAGAGAACACTCAAAATTCCTGCAGTGACCATTGCTAAGAATGTAGGTGTTGAAGGATCATTGATAGTTGAGAAAATTATGCAGAGTTCCTCAGAAGTTGGTTACAATGGTATGCTCAGAGATTTTGTGAATATGGTAGAAAAGGGAATCATTGATCCAACTGACGTTCATAAGAACTGCTTCATTGGATGCTGTTGGAGTGACTTCTCTGCTAACTACAGCAGAAGTTGTAGTCACCGAAATTCCTAAGGAAGAGGACCCTGGAGTGGGAGAATGGGTGGAATGGGAGATGGTATGGGAGGTGGCGTGTTCTAATTTCTGGAATAGTGCTTTACCATTGTTAATGAACTGTGAGAGGAAGCTCAGGGCAGTGCTCCTCAACAGTAACTTCAGAGAAGCCGATTGAAGGAAATGACTGAAGAAAAGGCAGGCTGATGTCTAAGAAAATCACTATCCATCTGTTATTGGTTACAGTTGACAATATATAATGGTTTACTGCTGTCACTGTCCACGCCTAAAGATCATTTATTTTGTATTTTTGAATAAAAACACATTTCTACATTCCTGATAACTGAATGCAAGAGCCATGCACCAATGTACTGCATTCAACGTAAATCACTGAGGCATTTTTACCACTCTTCTGTTAAAATCAGATTATAGTGCTTGCCATCACCAGATGAAAAGTTAAGAAGCAACCTTTCTATGGAGAGTAAGAATAATTGTGTACAAAGTAGAGAAATATCCAATTATGTGACAACCTTTGTTAAGGGGGGAGAAAAGGATAGGAACTGGGAAAATGGAGAGGGCTGGTATAATCACCTATTGGGTCGTAGAAAATAAACATTGAAAACTCTCCACTAATTGTTGCTCTTTGGCTGTGTTCTAGTTTATTAGATACTAGTTCAGTTCATTGGGTTTATTTAGAATTTAGTGTTCTGGATTTAAGAAGTTATTACCTGGCTCACATAGTTAAACTAAGAAGGCATTAAAAAGTTTGTTTTATAAAAAAAGGTTCTTATTTCTGCCTCAGTGCTATATCTACTGCTGACATTTTTATTATATTTTTCTTGACTGACTTAATGATTTAAATGACTAAGTATAATTGTGATATAACTCTGCTACAGTTTCTATGTCAGACATGTTTTTTTCTAATCTCTTGAGGTAATCATAGCAGTTGCATTTTCATTCTGTCACTAAATATGAATCACTATCTTACCAAAACATTTTTTATTTGTGTATATATGGTTTTTTAGTGGAGTATACCTCATTTCTGAGTAGGCACATTACCTGAGAGACGGCCTGGCCAGTGCTAACTTCTGCTGACATACAGGGCAGTCAGGCTTGCTCCTACTGCCTTGTCTTCACATAAAGCACTGCCAGATTTTAATAATTCAGTTCTTCATAGGACTTGTGTTGTTTTTTAAATGTTTGGGTCTGCCCTATATTGCAATAATTGTGGTCTAAAAAAACTATACCATATCAAAAATTGTTATAAAAATAATTGTTTCAGCTAGAAAAAAAAGAAATACTCAGATTGGCAAGCTTTCACAGGAAGAATTTAAATAGTGAGGGATTTAGGTAACTTTATGTATATAACTAAATGTATTATTCCAGCTCCACAGTAAATAGTCCTCCTTTTGTTATTCTACCATCAACATTGTTAGCACAGTTTTTATACCTTTTTGTCACCCCTAACGCAATGATAATGGTAAGCAAAGCCACTCAAATATTAAAAAAAAAAAAAAAAAATACTGTGCTTTTTTCTTATTTCATTCATTTGGTGCTTATTCCCTGTTATCATTATCTAGTAGTGCCCAAAAAAGGTCTCCTTAATGTAAATCAGTCACATTTTGATGTTTTAAAAATTAAGAAGAAATGCCTGTGTATCAACTTAATATACTGTTACATAGCCTTTAAAATTTATACTTTTGAAGTTTATAGGAACATATTTTTGATATAGTAAGTGAGGAGAGGGGAAGCAGACCATCACACTATGCGTACATAATTATAATGATATACATGCATTTGCACCAAGAATATAGAAGTTGCATTATTAGAAGGAGTTTAGAGTTTAGAATCATAAAGGAAGGCTCTGATTAGAATCCTTATTAGCTATTTAGGGGTACCTGGGTGGCTCAGTGGTTAAGCGTCCAACTTCAGCTCAGGTCATGATCTCACAGCTTGTGAATTTGATCCCCGTGTCAGGCTCTGTGCTGATGGCTCAGAGCATGGAGCCTGCTTCGGTTTCTGTGTCTCCCTGTCTCTCTCTGCCTCTCCGCTGCTTGCTCACACTCTCTCAAAAATAGGTAAACCTTTAAAAAAAAAAAGGCAAAGAATCCTTATTAGCTGTATAATTGTGGGCAAGTTATTTAACTTCTCTAGACTCAGTTTCCTTATTTGAAAATATGAGTGATAACAATACCTGTCTCTTTGTTTCCTCCTAGGATTAAATGAGATAATTGACATAAAGAATTTAACAAAGTTAATTGGCACAATATCATTAGCCACTCAGTGAAAATGAGCTGTTAAATCTAGATCATAATGATGAGTTTAAGGATGTAGGGTTTTTTTCCTCATCATCATAGTTCTATTTGATTGATTGAATTTGATTTATTGTTTTTACTTATAAAAGGGACTTGTCTAAAATGCTTTGATGATTTTTTTTTATCATGATTGATAGTCTTTGCCTTCTCTGACACCACCATTATTTTTCTTTAGTTTATTAAGATGCCAGATTCCATATACACCCTTTTATTAAGCTGAACTAAATTAGCAGTCAGAAGTTCATATCCCTAAATTTATATTTTATTTTATACTTTCAGGTATGGTTTAGGAATGATTTATTACAAGCAAGAAAAATTCAGCCTTGCAGAAATGCATTTCCAGAAAGCACTTGATATCAACCCTCAAAGTTCAGTTTTACTTTGCCACATTGGAGTAGTAAGTAGCTTTCTAAATATTTTTCAATTAATCTCCCTTTTGAAATGTGTTGGTTATTGACTTAATTGCTATGGTGAAAATTAGGACTTTCTTGTTTTTTTTTCACATTCCTAGGACAGTATTGTGGGTTATTTTATAGCCAAAAATATCACCTTTTTCTATGACATAAAGAGAAATCACTAGAGTACCCTCATTCTTTGGGCAAGCCCATTTAAGTTTATATATTTATTTTGAGAGAGAGCATGAATAGGGAAGGGACAGAGAGAATCCCAAGCAGGCTTTGTGCAGTCAAGGTGCAGAGCTGGATAGAGCAGTGCACCCTCAAAACCATGAGCTCATGACCTGAGCTGAAATGAGTAGTCAGATGCTTAACAGACTGAGCAACCCACACACCCCAGAACTAATTAAAATTCTTTTTTTTTAGCTTTTTTTAATGTTTATTTTATTTATTTATTTATTTATTTATTTATTTATTTATTTACTATTTATTTTGAGAGAAAGAGAGACAGAGCATTAACAGGGGAGGGGCAGAAAGAGGGAGACATAATCTGAAGCAGGCTCCAGATTCTGAGCTGTCAGCACAGATCCCGACACGGGGCTCGAACCCATGGACTGTGAGATCATGACCTGAGCCGAAGTTGAACGCTTAACGGACTAAGCCACCCAGCTGCCCTACTACTTAAAATTCTTAAAAAGAGATGTAGATCACCATTATTTTAAAGAAACTTTTTTTTTACTTGTAAAATAAAGTTATCAATTAAATCTTGGTACATTTTATAAAAATAAGAGGTAATTTAATAAAGCAGCAGTAGCCTTGTCAGGCAACGAGCTGTTTGTTAACTTTGTGCAATAAAATACTTTGTTCATGCCACACTTATTCAACATGACTAAAAGTTACTATAGTCACTTCAGGAAGTTCATGGGCCTCCCATGGACTTACTGTTGAAACTGAGAGATGTTTACAATCATAATGTGCTGTGAAAACTTGAAACATTACTTCTAGTAAGAGATAATACTCATATTATTTGAATTACTTTTAGCTCCTAAACAGCTGAGTTACAGGACTGAAAGTGAAAAACATCCTAAAAGCCCCTGAATACTACTGTTCACACCATTCTTCAGAGCACACTAAACTTTAAACTTGTTTGACGCATTTCTCTTCATATATAGCAAGCAACAGCACCCAATAAAAGCCTAAGATAAGTGCTGCTGTGTAAACACTGCTAACTATTCCTGTAAAAGAATTATGGGATATATACTCCAAAGCTGCCCCTTCCCATCATTTGTGTTGCATAGATCATATAATCACATGTACATATATACGTGTGTGTGTGTGTGTGTGCGCCCGCATACGCATGCAAAAAACATACTAAGATGGGGACACCTGGGTGGCTCAGTCAGTTAAGTGTCCGACTCTTGATCTCAGCTCAGGTCATGATCTTCCAGTTAGTGGGCTCCAGCCTGGCTTTGGGCTCTGCGCTGACAGCTGGGAGCCTGCTTGAGATTCTCTCTCTCTACCCTTCCGCCTGATCGTGAGTGCTCTCTTGCTCAAAAAAAATAAAAAAAGAAAAAGGACTATGTTGAGATGACAGTGAAGTCTAGTCACAGAACAATTTATAGGCTCAATATATTTTTTGACACGTTGCTTGATGGAAAATTTTAGTATTTTACAGTCTTTTAGTAGACATTCTATATATTGACTTTATGAAATCTGAAAGATACTGAAATAATTGTTTCCAGTATTTTGGTAACAAAACAGTCAGCGTTCCCCAAAATACTTGTGCTATCTACATGACCTGTTTGACCTGGTAACATCTGATCACAAAAACTCAGTGAAATAAGTAGAAAAATGATGAAGGCAAAAAAGTTTACCAATTTGATGAACTCAACACGGAGATTTCAAATAACTGAGCAGATCAGGATTTGATCACTTGTCTAAAAAACTCCATAACCAGTTAGTTTGGTGCTACAGGTAGAAGAACACATGGTGGAAAGTACCAAGTATTGACTCTCTGGGTGACACTTGGTGGAAAGGTGCAGTATCTGGTGGAATGGAGAGGAACGGCCACTTCCTGACTATGGGACTGCACGTTGTATTCACTGCACTCCTGTCTTCTGTATGCGCAGTTGGAAGCCCTAGAGGAGTTCTGGCTTTTACTATCTTTCTTAAAAAAAAAAAAAAAGTCAAAAATTCACAAGAGGCTATGAAAAGGTACCCTTAACATGTCCCTGTCAGGGTCATGGATATTGTTTTAGAAAGATATCTTTTTTGTTTTTAATGTTTGTTTATTTTTTGGAGGTAGACAAAGTATGACCAGGGGAGGGGCAGAGAGAGGGAGACAGAATCTGAAGCAGCTCCAGGCTCTGAGCCGTCAGCACAGAGCCCGACATGGGGCTTGAAGTAACAAGCTGTTGAGAGCATGACCTGAGTCAAAGTTGGACATGTAACCAACTGAGGCACCCTGAAAGATACCTTTTAAAAATCAGAACAGAGACTTAATTTTTTTAATCTGAAGATTTGTAGAATGTTTCTAGGATAGGGTATTTTAAATGATTCAAATCCATGCATGATGTTCGATTTTTTTAAGTGTTTTAATGATAAGTTATACTTTGATAGGAGAAAAAGGCTGTTTGCTTTCTGAAATCTCATACTAGTTTCTCTGTGAACATGGTACCAGAAGTTTTTGTTCTTGCCTCTTACCCAGCTCCTTCCTCTTTCCCTCCTCTGCCCTTCTCTTTCTCTCAGCAAGCTTGGCTTTTGTGGGAACGGGCATACAATGTGAGGAAATTATGTTAGTTTGAAATTTCACTTTTAATTTTGGGAGAAGAATTGTAGTTCTTTATAGTTCTTTTTAATTGCCATGGTAACTTATTTTTTATAGTTAGGTACTATGCAAAATATATCGACAAAAAATTTTTCTTCATCACTTAAGCAAATCAAACTTGAGTATCTCTTGATGTCTTTTAGTGAAATTGGACACCTTTTAAAGTAGGCTTTCTTGGGGCACCTGGATGGCTCAGTCAGGTGAGCATCCTACTCTTGACTTTGGCTCAGGTCATGATCTCAAAGTTCGTGAGATCAAGTCCTACATCAGGTTCTGCGGTGATAGAATGGAGCCTGCTTAGGATTCTGTCTCCCTCTCTCTCTGCCCCTCCCCTGCTTGCTCTCTCGCAAAAATAAATAAAAATAAACTTTAAAAAAATAAAGTAAGCTCTCTTCTTTAAAATGTTTTCATGTTGGGGCGCCTGGGTGGCTTAGTCGGTTGAGTGTCCGACTTTTGCTTGGGTCATGATCTTGCGGTTCATGGGTTCGAGCCCCACGTCGGGCTCTGTGCTGACTGCCAGCTCAGAGCCTGGAGCCAATTTCAGAGTCTGTATCTCCCCCTCTCTCTCTGACCCTCCCCTGCTCACACTGTCTCTCTCTCTCTCTCCTAGAAATAAAAAAATAAAAAAAAAATGTTTTCATGTTTATTATTCATTCTGAGAGAGTGAGATAGAGCATGAGCAGGGGAGGGACAGAGAGAGAGGGACACAGAGAATCCCAAGCAGGCTTTTCACTGCCAGCACAGAGCCCGATATGGGACTCAAACTCACCAACCATGAGATCAGAACCTGAGCCAAAACCAAGAGTCGGATGCTTAACCAATTGAGCCACCCAGGTGCCCCAAGTAGATTTTCTTCTAAAGTGATTGTGGAACAGATTGTTTTAAAATTTTGTGTGATGTATTTGACGAAGTTTTCAGGTAATAGAGTATGCTCTTCTCTGTTAGAGAATTAGAGTTTAGGATTTCAGTTCTGTGGGCAGAATATTTGCGCACATGTAGTAATGTTTTGCAAAGATCATTACATAGATGAATTTAGCAGCCAGATTTTGGCAGTTCTTGTTACTGTGGTATTTGTTAAAGTTACACAGTCACATCCATTCACTACACTTTCTTCTTAACATACAGATCATGCACGGAAGAACACAGCATATGAGAATGTACACATGAATGAATAGTGATGGTTGGGTTTTTGTGGTGGGTTTTTAAATTATTTAAAATATTTACTTCCCAGTATTAAAGATCAATGTTTTAAAATATATAAAGCAGAAGAATTGTTTTTAAAATAAATTCCTAAAATAAGTAGAAGTGTAATTGTTCTGAGTGAAATAGGGTTGGCATGGGTTTAAAGCCAAATCCTCTAGGGGTCCTTTGAACCTAGTTTTGAAAAACCTAACATTGGGGCACCTGGGTGGCTCAGGCTGTTAAGCATCATGACTTTGCTCAGGTCATGGTCTAACCATTCATGAGTTCGAGCCCTGCTTCAGACCCTGTGTTGACAGCTCAGAGCCTAGAGACTGCTTTGGATTCTGTGTCTCCCTCTCTCTCTCTCCCTCGCCTGCTCATGATCTGTCTCTCAAAAATAAATAAACATTAAAGACAAAGAAAAGCCTAATATTTAAAGGACCATAATAAATCTACTGAAATGTAAGTATTATTTAGCTAAATAGTACAGATTTTCTAATGAAGGGAAAACCAAGGTTTTTGTCTTTTATGCTGAGCAGTGAGTGAATATCTGCTCTAAAGGTAGAATTATCATTTATGGATACATAATGGTGGATTGGGTTCTGACCTAGGTTCTGATCCCAGAATAAATTATCTAACATTCTGGACTTCAGCATTCTCATCTTGAAAGTGAAGCCGTTGAACTAAATAGAATTGGAAGAGATTTAAGAGATATTCTATTAATTGATTAATTAATTATTAAGTCCATTTAACGCTGAGGAAAATACAGTTAGACCATACAACTTTAGTAGTTTCATATCTTTTTTTTTTTTTTTTAAGTAATCTTTATGTGGGGCTCGAACTCACAACCCTGAGATCAAGAGTCACATGCTCTACCAACTGAACCAGCCAGGTGCCCCAGTAGTTTCATTATTTCTATGTTGGTTTTGAGTCACAGTATTTGGTTCTCACCTTTCTTCATAAATATCAAAGGGAAACATTAATATGGTCTTTACTTCTTACAGGTTCAGCATGCACTGAAAAAATCTGAGAAGGCTTTGGATACCCTAAACAAAGCCATTGTTATTGATCCCAAGAACCCTCTATGCAAATTTCACAGAGCCTCAGTTTTATTTGCAAATGAAAAATATAAGGTAAGATATATATTTTAACGGTTTTCATCATTTTATTGCTCAAGTTTTGCCCCTTCTTTTAATAGGCCAAAGGTTATTTATACTTTCTCATCTCTGATAGTTTATTTTCCCATTTTCAAAAGCTATTTATTTTCTTTTGTGATTTTTATTTCTTTGTGAAATACTGACAGGTTGGATGAGTCTGTGGATATTTAGTAATATGTCATTATCCCTTGTAAAGATTCTATTTGTAGAACGGCAGTTTTCCCGTCAGGGAGTTATCTTAAAGGTAAAACCTAAACCATCCCCTAAGACCAATATATCTGAGCAGGTGACAAATGAATGTTTGCATGTAATCTGACAAATATGTACTGAGTACCTACCTATTCCGTGTCGGGGACTAGGGATAAAGTGGTGGAAGCAAAGCAATCATATCTCCTGCCTTTGAAAAACTCACCACTTAGTACCTTCCAGAGGGACAACAGACATTAATCAAATAATCGCAAAAAGAGTACAGGTTGAGCACATAAAGGAAGGAAAGGATAGTGAGTTATGAAAACTTAGAACAGGGCACTTGGTCTAGTCTGATGTGTTTCTCTCTTTAGTTCTCACTCTATTTTCCAAATTATGAAGCTGTAGCCTGGAAAAAAACCATAAATATATGTGTATATGTGTATATATATATATATAAATCATAAATATATATATATATATAAATCATAAATATATATATATGTATACACACACACACGCATATATAGAGAGAAAAGGAGATAAGGAAAATTGAGAAAGATGCATAAAGTGACATGGGATTTTTGTGATCATTTAATGAATTGTAAACCATGACTCCAAAGCGTTGATTGAAATTTCAGGTTACTTTTCTAATAAATTTAGTCTCTTCTTTCTTTTTTCTTTTTTTTTTAATGTTTTTATTATTTATTTCTGAGAGAGAGACAGAGACAATGTGAGCAGAGGAGGGTCAGAGAAAGAGGGAGACACAGAATCCAAAACAGGCTCGAGGGTCCGAGCTAGCTGTCAGCACAGAGCCCGACGCGGGGCTTGAACCCATGAACTGTGAGATCATGACCTGAGCTGAAGTCGGACGCCCAGCCAACTGAGCCACCCAGGCCCCCCAGGCTCTTCTTTTTAAAAAGAGTAAAAACTTGTCAAACAAAAAAACCCCAAAATTCAAGTGCACAGAAAATGTTGGGCCAAATAATCCATTTCAGTAGACTCTCCCAAGAAATCCGTTCTTCCAGTACACATTGACATTTTCTGAAACTGTAAAATATAAAACCAATAATAAGCTCTTAACATTTCCAGACTAATAAAGATATATAAGGGATCAACCATATTTGTTCTCATTTTTTCAGTTATTCCCCTAATCATACTCTGTTTTTCTTTATCAAAGAAGTGGAGGTCTAGTCCTTACTGTTTTTGTTCTTTTATAAAAGCTTCTTTTAAATGTAATAAACAACTTTTCAGGATGCCCGGGTGCCTCAGTTGGTGAAGCGCCCAACTGTTGATTTCGGCTCAGGTCACAATGTCACAGTCATAGATCTAGCTGGTATCGGGCTCTGCACTGGGCATAGAGCCTGCTTAAGATTCTCTCTCTCCCTTGGCCCCCCCACTTGGACCACGTGCACATACACTCTCCGAAAAAGAAAAAATAGATCTAATAAACACTTTTCCACTTTTAACTTGTTCTTTGAGGTACTATTATTGTAATTCATTGTTTTCATGGTTTTGCTTCATTGTACCTTTTTTTTTTTTTAAGTTTATTTGTTTATTTTGAGAGGGAGTGAGCAGAGGAAGGATGGCAAGGGGTAAGAGTGAGTGGAAAGAATCCCAAGCAGGCTCCACACTGTCAGCACAGAGCCCTACACGGGGGCTCAAACACGAACCACAAAACCGTAACAACTGAGCCACCCAGGCACCCCTGTAACCACTTTAGATAGGGGATCAGGTTCTTCAGTTGAAGGATTTTACTCAACTAATTATTCCTAAAGCCATTTTAAGGGCATCTGGGTGGCTCAGTTGGTTACGCGTCCAACTTCGGCTCAGGCCACAATCTCACGGTCTGTGAGTTCAAGCCCCGCATCGGGCTCTGTGCTGACAGCTCAGAGCCGGGAGCCTGCTTCAGATTCTGTGTCTCCCTCTCTCTATCCCTCCTCTGCTCACGCTCTGTCTCTCTCTCTCTCTCTCTCAGGAATGAATAAACATTAAAAAAAAAATTTTTTAAGCCATTTTAATGCCAACACACCTACCAGATATTACACCATTTAACTCAGCCCTGTAGTTGCTTCAAGAAGCCCAAGTTCTAATCTGACCCACTGCTCAAGTTATAATAGTCATAGCCATTTTTGAGTACCAGCTTAGGGTTTGGCTAAATTACAAGACCTACGTTGATGCATGGGTATATCCAATATACCTATATTAAGATAATATAAAAAGGGGCATGAGTAAAAGTTACTCATTGTTTCCAAAATGTCTTGGCTCCAGAATGAAAATCCAGTGGTGTTAGAGGGCCACCTCACCCTCTCTGTGGCAAAAGCATTGCTAATATCTCCCCCATTTAATGTGCTGTAAGTCTTAAGTCTTTTTAGGGCAAAAATGAGAACTCTGATACTCTGTTAGACACTGTTTGTCAGTGAGTCTTTGTAATTAGATTTTCGAGGTGGAGAGGTATGAAAGATTCATGAAATTTTTATAACAATTACAGCGCGCAGTTATAAAAGAAAAGCTGTCAATTCTGAACTGTGTGTGATATAGCAGAGAAGGATTGGGGTGCATTGTTCTGAGTAGGATTTCTTTAAAGCAGTGATTCTCAAAGTATGATCCGAGAACATCTGGAGGGCCCCAAAAATCCTTTCAAGGAGTCAACAATGTCAAAGCTATCTTCATAATAATATTTAAATGTTATTTGCCTTTTTCACTCTTATTCTCACAAATGTACAGTGGAATTTTCCAAAAGCTACATGACATAAGATTGAATGCAGAAGCAGACAAGAGTCCAGCTCTTTTCTATTAACCAGAGATTTGCAAGAATATTAACCAATGCCATTACTCTCACTGACTTCTTATTCTGATAAAATTATTTTTCATTAAAAAGATATTATCTATGTTAACAAGTAATGACTTTATTGTTGTTACTATTAAATTAGTGGATAAATATTTTTAAAACTGTTCAAGTTTTAATTTCTGTTATGGTAAGTATTGATAGCTATAAACCACATTAACAAAAATTCTTTGGGTTCCTCAATAAGCTTTAAGGGTATAAAGAGGTCTAGAGAACGAACAAGTATGAGAACTGCTTCTCTGCAGTATTAAAAGTCAGTCCCAGGCTGCTTCATTGTAGTACAGGCTTCGTCAGTCTGTGTCAGTAATGTCTGACAGATGTCACAGTGATTGTAAGTAACGGATAACTGCGACCATAGATCTTTTATCTTGAGACTTTATTCCATGTATATTTTACAATATTTACTAATATGGAAGGAAAAGAGAATGATCTACCTCGTAGACTTATCACATGTAATAAATCTTCCATTCCTAGACAGGCAGGTGTGATTCTCAGACCCATTCTGCCCGGCGGTCCTTTGAATTTATTTCTCGTGGATTGCCAGCAGTTAGGAAGACAGTGACCTGTTCAGGATGCACCAGAGCCCCCTACATACTTGTATAAAAAACACAGCCTTTTAAACAAATACACTGCCCAGAGAGAGGGAGAGAGTGTGTGTGTGTGTATTCATGTGTGTGTGTTTGCCTTTTTTTTCCCAATTCTTTTTATTGCAGTTTCAGGCATCACTATAGTATGGTAATGAACCCATGGAATCTACCATACAGCTACTTTCACACTACTTTCCACAAGAAGATTTTATGTGAATCTTTTATTTTAGATAATGCCAGTAAAAATTTTACAAAAGCCAAGAAATTACATTTGGCCTTAGGTAAAAGAAGGGTGGGGTGGGGCTGTCTTAAGGTATATTAAACTTTTTTATAACTGTGAAGTAAGATTGGTTTCTTTCTACCCTCTTCAGAGAAATAAAACTAGTCTTATACCAATCAATGGATAAATCCCCTTATGCTACCTAAACTCTATAATCCTCTGATACATTTGCTAGCCCACTTAACTATCTTTGACCACTGCTTTAGTCCTTATATCTTTGTGGGGGCTTTTTATGAAAGTAATTGGCCTATCGCCAAAGAACTCAATAATATGAAAGTATTTGCAAAATACAGTTGAGGAGTGCCTACGTGGCTCAGTTGGTTGAGTGTCCGACTTTGGCTCAGGTCATGATCTCATGGCTTGTGGGTTCGAGCCCCACATTGGACTCTGTGCTGACAGCTGGCTCAGAGCCTGGAGCCTGTTTCAGATTCTGATTCTCCCTCTCCCTCTGACCCTCCCCTGCTCACGCTGTCTCTATCTCTCTCTCAAAAATAAATAAAACATTAAAAAAAATTACAGTCTCATAAGCTGACCCTCCAAGGGAGGAGCATTGTTAACAACTCAGAACACTCTTCTTCTCTAGATCTTTTTCTCATTATTTACATATTTTTAATTGTCCCTAACAAGGTAGGCTTACACCACTGTGGTAGGTAGAATAATGTCCCCTCAAGGGTGTGCAGGCCCTAATCCTTGGTTCCCGTGAATGTTACGTTACACGGTACACGTGATTAAGGACATGGACCTTGAGTTGGGGAGAGGACCCTGCGTTATTCAGGTGGGCCCAGTCTAATCACATGGATCTTAAAAATGGAGGATCTTTGCCAGCTGTGGTCAGAAGCAGCATGAGAAGGACTCAGCCCACCTTTGTTGCCTTTGAAGATGGAGGAAGGAGGCTACAAGCCAAAAATGCTTGCAGCCTTTAGAAAGGCTGGGGAGAAAGGCAGGGAAACAGATAATCTTAAGAAAGGAAGACGCCTTGATTTTTTAGCCCAATGAGATTCAGATTGGATTTCTAATGCACAGACTGTAAGATAAAAAAAAAATTGTCTCATTTTAAGCCATCAAAACTGTGGTAATTTGTGGGGTGCCTGGGTGGCTCAGTGAGTTCAGCATTGGTCTTCAGCTCAGGTCGTGATCTCGCAGTTTGTGAGTTCAAGCCTCGCGTGGGGCTCTGTGCTGACAGCTCAGAGCCTGGAGCCTGCTTCAAATTCTGTGTCTCCCTCTCTCTCTGTCCCTCCCCTGCTCACACTCTGTTTCTCTCTCTCTCTCAAAAAATGAATGAAAGAACATTAAAAAATAAAAGACCTTTTAAAAAAAACTGGTAATTTGTTATGACAAAATAAGAAGCTGATAGAACTACATATATTGTTCTGTAATTTGCTTGTTTAAAATTTCTGTGGATATTTGTATTTATCTTTTTTTTATTTTAAACCTAACTTTGGATTTTGTTTTACTACAAAGCAGTATAGAGAAGAAGAGTAGAAATCTCTGTGGACATTATAGAGAAAGTATAATATTTATGTTAGAAAATTCAAAAAATAGAGAAAGCTACCAAGGAAAAAATAAAAAGTCTTCCCTCCCCCTTTACCTTAATCATCCTCTTCAAAGGTACGCCACTCTTACCTTGATTAGAAGCATATAGGTATTGATTTCTGCCAGAAAAAAAGAAAACTTATATTTATGCTCACATAAATATATTTATAAAGTGTTTATGAGAATACGCACATAACTATTTGTATATGTGTCACATGCAGGTCCTGTTACAAAAGAAATACTATTGCACATACTTTATTGAATCTTTTTTTTTTTACCTAGATATGAGGACCTACAAATGTAGTGCTCCATAGAGAGGGACCATAATTTATTTTAACTAGGCTATGATTAGACACACCTTCATTGCTTCTAATGATTTGCAGTAACATGTTGAATGTTCTTACAAAGATGATCTAATGAACTTATTTGAATATGTCCTTGGGATGAATTCCTAGCAGCAGGTTTGCTGAATTAATGGTTACTTGCAGTTCTTAACTTAATAGATACTGCTAACTAGTGTTCACAAACGGGCTTTGCACCAGTTCACCTTTCAACCTTCAGTGATGGGAGTGCCTGCAGTTGTGGTCACTTTATGTATCAGGTTATTTTTCTTTTTGTCCATTTGCTAGGTGAAAAGCAGACAGTATCTCAGTTGGGGACCCAGTTTATTTTTGATCATGTCTTTCTTTTAAATACAAATCTATTTCTCTATCCTTTCTCTCAGTTTCCCCAACCCTTTAGCAATGGTCAAAAGATTTCTAGACAGTTTAACTTAATTCAGAGGGTTAAGTTGTAGACTCTTTCTCATTAGTTAAAATAGCAGGTTGGTGTTCAAAGCTTAGTGCTTGAATCAGGGAGGTCTATTAACAGAACTTCAGAATTATTTTGTTCTGCAACGGAGCTTTTCCGCACAGCGTGATGGAGCATTGTTATTATATGTAAAATGTTGGCCACGGCAGGTCCTGTCACCACCTACAGGTGTGTGTTCTAAGTGTACTCTGCTGAATTCCTGCCATTTCTTAGTTCCTGTTGTCATAAATACTTTTCATGCCTTTTTTTTTCGTGACAAGAATTAGATTCAATAAGGAAGTACAAAGATCTAATAAGCTTTAGTTAAGATGATTTGGGAAATCAAATAAAAACACTTGCTTAGTTAGAACTTTGTAAAATTTTGCTACTCTGTTTTTCTTTGCTTTTTTCAGTCTGCTTTACAAGAACTTGAAGAACTGAAACAAATTGTTCCCAAAGAATCCCTCGTTTACTTCTTAATAGGAAAGGTAAAGATTGGGGCCATGGTCCTAAACTGTAACTTTCATAACAGATACTGACTTCTGAAGAAGAAATATTATGCAACATCTGTTGAGCATATTCAACTAGATCTCTGAACTAAATGCTCTGGGAATGAAGAATGGAGTTAGTTATAACATTTAAGAAGATGATCTAATAAAGGAGCAAGAACATACACCCTGTATCCTAACCATACTATAGTTTTGGAAGCATACTAGCACATGCAGCCAGTGGCCAGTCATGACTTCATAACTGAGACTACACCTTGGAAAGCTCTTAGCTTCCAATTATCCATAAAAGGATAGGCATCCCCTCAAAAAAGAAAATTAATGGCTCTGTGTTTTCTTAATTAGAAGAAATGACTTCCGAGATTTCTTAGGCCAGACTAGTCAAGACTTTACAGACTGGGTCCCTAAATGCCAACTGGTTAAGGTAGCTGAGAATGGTGGACAGGTGTTGAGAGTTGACATAACAACCTTTAGAATCTGTAAAAAAATTGCTAATCAAGCAGCTTATAGTCCTTTTTTTTCAGTTGTCATTGATCTGATCAGAATATGATCGATCTATTGGAAACTCACTATTGGAGAGACAGAAGCAAGGAATTCTGAAAATATCTGATTATATTAAAAGAAACTCAAAAGGTAGTCTGAGTTATTCTGTAAGATGAAAATGATCTACTTATCAGAATGGGTTTACAGCATGTAAATTAGAAGCCTATTTAAATTAATAATGTTTAGGATTTTATAATTGAAGCTCACAACTTAATGAAAAATGTAGTGCTGCTGTTTATTTTTAGGTTTACAAGAAGTTAGGTCAAACGCACCTCGCCCTGATGAATTTCTCTTGGGCTATGGATTTAGATCCTAAAGGAGCCAATAACCAGATTAAAGAGGCAATTGACAAGCGCTACCTTCCAGATGACGAGGAGCCAATAACCCAAGAAGAACAGATCAGTGAGTATCATCCATATAAATTAGATTTCTATGTGTATCAAACAAGAGAGCTAGTAAAACATCACTGTTAGGCAAAACAGAACAGATAGTTCTTTATGATGCAGAATAAACATTTTATTCAAGTATCGAGTATTCAGAAAGCTACCTTTTGCATCAGAATTTGTGGGCTGCTTTTTAATTTTCTTTTTCTTTTTAAGTTTATTTGAGAGAGAGAACGAGTCAGGGAGGGTCAGAGAGAGGGAGGACCCCAAGCAGACTCCATATGGGATCATGACCTGAGCCAAAATCAAGAGTTGGACACTTAACCAACTAAGCCACCCAGGCACCCCTAATTTATTTTTCTAGCCATGGTATATTCTTTATACCAAATGGAATTTTAGAGAAATTAAATAGGGCAATATATTACCAAAGTGCATGTGGAGTCAGGTAACTAGTCCCAGTTTTGAACCTGATTTGCTGTGTCACTTTGACAAATCCATGACAGATTTTTACCTGGATCCCAATTTAAGTTTAAATATGTAACTATTGCCTGCCTTACCTGCTTCATAGGAATTTGGGACGGGATGGGCAGGGTGATAGTAGATATGACAGTATGTTGAAGACATTGTAAGTGCTAAGTAAATTTTTAATGTTTATTTTTGAGAGACAGAGAAAGAGCATGAACAGGGGAGAGGCAGAAATAGAGGGAGACACAGCATCCGAAGCAGGCTTCATTCTCTGAGCTGTCAGCACAATCCAAAAATATGGCTTTTATATATATATAAATTGAAGAATGAAGAAAAAAGGAGGGAACAAAGTAGTTGAAGGCAGTAGTAAATACTCTATCCCTAAATTGATTATATATCTTAAAATAATTAGTGAGAACTAAATCCTAATATAACAGTATTTTTTAAGGGCACCTGGGTGGCTCAGTTGGTTAGGCGTCTGACTCTTCATTTTATTTTTTTTTTATTTTATTTTTTTTTTATTTCTAGGAGATAGAGAGAGAGACAACGTGAGCAGGGGAGGGTCAGAGAGAGAGGGAGTCACAGACTGAAACAGGCTCCAGGCTCTGAGCTGGCAGTCAGCACAGAGCCCGACGCGGGGCTCGAACCCACGAGCCGCGAGATCATGACCTAAGCGAAAGTCGGACGCTTAACCGACTAAGCCACCCAGGCGCCCCTGACTCTTCATTTTAGCTCCGGTCATAATCTTACGGTTTATGACATCGAGCCCCGCATCAGGATCCATGCTGACAGCACAGAGCTGCCTGGGATTCTCTCTTTCTGCCCCTCCCCTGCTCATGCGCATGTGTTCTCTCTCCAAATAAGTAAATAAATAAACTTTTTTTTTTTTAAGAATAGTATTTCTTTAATACGAGAATTGAGAAACTTCTGATGAGGTAAACTAAGATGGCTTTGTTCCAGAAAACTTGGCAAAAGACTTTAATTAAAATTAAAATTCCTACAATCCCAATAACCCTTTTTAAACTGAGGGTTATATTCTGTATTTCTGTGGACTAGCAGGGACTGTTCCCAAAATGGAGTCAATAGTTGGAGGGAATGTCAGTCTTTTTTTTAATGTCACAAAGAACTAGTTCTAATTCCTAACGTTGGAATAAGGAATTCATTAGGGAGCGGTAGCTCTGTTTAAAGTCATCAAGGTTAAATGCAGTAAACCAGTCTTCTCAGACATGCTGTAAAATAAGGAATCTGAACTACATTTGTTGGGAGGATGTCAGGACCTTTAAGGGCCTTAATTTAAGATCTCATCTCTGCATAGAATAATTTCCCTTGTTTTCGTGAACCAACAAGAAATAGCCATCAGACACCTTACTGTAGACTTTTGTTTTATTTTTAAAGTGGGAACAGATGACTCCCAGGAGAGCAGCATGACAGATGCGGACGACACACAGCTTCACGCAGCTGAAAGTGATGAGTTTTAACTCCTGGAAATCAGACTTTTGCAACTGGATGTGTGACTAGTGCTGACATGTTTCTTGTCCCTCCATATACTGAGTCTTCACTCTTGAGCCGGCAGTGTCATCATCTATCACTTAGACCACGAGTGTGCCACTGTCACTGGACCCTGACTGTACACAGAATGAAAGGCAGTGCAATATTTAGCTGCTAACAAGACTGGCTCTTTCACCAGTATGAATGACAATTTAGGGGGGTGAGATGGGGAACTTTCTTTTCTTTTCTTTTTTTTCTTTAATCTCCCTTTGTTGGAAGCTATCATGGAAGGAAGAGAACGTTTTATCTTGAAGGAACCATTAGATATGGAAAATAGTGATGAACCAGAATTTCTTGGTTGTTTTCCAAAAATTTGTTTTCATTTGGTTCTGTTCCTGATTAACAGGTGACTGACCTTCATTTCTAGGTTCTTCAAGAATGGTGTTAGCAAGTGCCAGATGGAACAATAAAAGACATTGCCTATAACAGAGTAACTTGATTGCCAAGGAATGTAAATTACCTTAAACTTGCAGTGTCTCCCATAAACAGATGTAATGGGCATATTGGGACTCATGTGTAGGAATCAAATATCCCTCCATACAGTGTACACTTATTCTTGGCAAGAATGCTTTAATGTCTAACCAAGAATTTTAATTTATTCATCTTGCTTCAAAGTGTTGATCATTGTCTTGGTATTGCAGACTTTAAAGTTGTTCCTTGACCATATTGCTTCTTCTCTTTGAGCTCTGTGGGATCACCTTTAACATTCAGAGATGATAGAGTGTTTGCCCACTGAAAAGCCAAAACAAGGCCCTCAGTAACCGTTTAAGTTCACCATAAGAATCAAAATGAGAGCACTAAAGTGGAGAGACTTAAAAGAGATCATGATAGCAAAGCCTTAATACAATCAAAATTGTACCATAACCTTGAATCTATGTTTGTTCAAGAAAGTATCCCTTTGGCTTTTCTAAGTGTTTAAGCAGGGTGCAAGAATGTGTAGTTAACTTTGGTTGAGGTCATTTCCATTCTTTTCGGCTCTCCGCTTCAAATTATTTTCAGTAGTGTGAGTCACCAAAATGTTTACCAAGAGTGATTGGGTTTAGGATATTAGAAATTTTTAGCTGGGGGTTGGGGGGAACATTCTTATGAAGGAGATGAGTTCTCTCCTGAGTGTGTCATAATATAGGTTGGTGTCTTTGGGGAATGGCCACAATTTTAAAGATCTAATTATGCATAATAAAATGGGAATTATTGGAATTTCACAGTAACAGATTTAAAGTCTTAAATTGTGTATCTCCTTTATTGTAATGTATTGAAATTTTTAGAGAAACTTTAGTTGTTAACATTTTTTTAAGTGCCAATGTCAGAATATAACAAATTATAGTTTCTTATGAATGACAGGCCTACAGTTATTATTTTGGAATCTTTGATGAAGGACAAATTTATCTACTGGTTACCTGTACTTGTTAGTCAAGTTGTGAAAATAAGGTGGACTACAGAAGATATGAAGAGAATTTTAGCCTGTAGACTCAGTAACTTTCTGTCATTTACTGTTAATCTCATTTGAATGTGGATTAGATACCATTATAAATTAATTCACGTCAGAGTCTTAGATTAGGTAATCGATTCCAGAGAGATATTTAACCAGATTTCCTACCTAAATCTATATACTATGTGCTGCTTAAAAAAATAATTTATAAGAAAAAGGAAAGTTTGGAAGTAAAGGAATATCATTAAAAATTCCCAAAGGCTAGCACTTGGATTCTAACAAATATTCCATTTTATTCATGAGTTCTGTAATATTTAATTTTATATTTTTTAATTGGCAAATCATAAGCCAGATCTATAACAGTATCAAATACAGAATTTCATAGAGAGCTTCAACCTGAGCTCTTTTACAAAGCCTGGAGAAAACTAAACTCAGAATATAATTTGCTGATGTATAATTATCTTTTTTATAGTAGGAATTTATGTCTTGTGCCAGAGGTAAGAGCCTTTCTGGCATTTATTTTGAGACCAAGCATAAAAAGATAGCTGTGGAAGGTACATCGTGGCAGTGGCTGGCCTAGGGACACTCAGCCCAAGCTTAGCCTGCCTGATGTAATTTTCCTCACACCTACTTTCAAAACATCTAGCTATTTGAAGCCTTATTCCCACCTAGTAACTGTTTCTGGTTTGCTTGCTTTTTTTGTTTTTGTTTTTTTTGTTTTGTTTTTTGGGTTTTTTGTTTTTTGTTTTTTTTTTTGGCCTGGAATGAGGATCAATCAACCAGAAAAGGACATACATTTTGATCAAGCAAAATGTTTGAAATTTCATAAGTTACTTTGAAGGAAATTTAAAATCTAAGATCTTTAACACCTTTTTATCTCTTTAAGCTTTTCACACACTTACATATCTATGTACACACACACACTTTTATTCACAAGTTATGTTGTGGCATTGGATATTTCTCCCCCTTGGAAATAGTTCTCTGGGATTTTAGAAGGTTGGAAATATTTTTTCAAGTGAACAATGGTACTCAAAGTAATGAAAGGTGGTCCCGACTTTTTCTGTATTTCATTATTTTAAAATTTTTGTTTTTTCCAAGAACTGCAAGTTACATTTGAACCATGCTGCTGTTGTACCTTAAACAAAAACTCAGTGATAACCAGTATTTAGTCTATTAAAAATGCTCTTTTTGAAGAAAAAAGTTTGGAAGTCTCTGATTAGCCAGAGTTTAGTGTGGGTCTTCATTGAGAAATGCGGTGACCCGCTTTCTTTGTGAAAACCTGGGGAAATGCAAGTGTGGGTGTGATGTGTGTGTCCTATTTGCATTGAAACAATGTAACTTTGTGTCTTTTTTTTCCTTTTCCTGACTTATAGAAATTGTACAGTGGAGGGGTGGCGGAGGGGGGGAGAAAGCCTTTTCTGTTAATATATTTGCAATTCATTAAAGGATACAGAAAATCCAAATAAATTACTTTTGAAAGCAATTTATAACCAAGGTGTTGAAGATATATAAGAGCTGTGCCGTCTGTATTTTTATAGTAAGGCACAGCAAAATACTGAAAAATTAAGTTTTACATTCCATAAAAGTCTAGGGCAGTGTTTCTTTATTTTTTAAAGTTACAGCCGCTTCTAATACATACATATACTTTTTTTTTTAACTCACATCCTTTTTTAGTATTTGGTATTTCAAAATAAACACTGACAAAAATGTAATTTTTAGAATATATTTTTTTTTTTGAACAACAGAAGCCTTTTGCCAGCAGCTGCTACTTTGCAAGTCACCTGCTTGTTCTTTAATACTATGATTTCTGAAATTCATTTAAAAGGGACACATAGCTTTTTTGTTCCATTCAGGATCTATTTTAAAACTCAAGAAAGAAAATTCTAGAGAAGCAGAAGATAGAAACTAAATTTCTCTCTGATCTGATTATCTGGGGTCAGATGCAGAGAGCTGACTTGCCCTGTTCAGACTGGAAGAGGGGTAGCAACAGAGAAAATACGTCCAGTGGGATCGGGCAGATCCGTGGCAACAAGACTGTCCTCTTCCCTAGTACCTGCCTCTTACCGTCAGCTGGACTGGGATAACCAGGAGTGTAGACACGAAGCAGTCCTTGGCTTGTCCTGTTGCTACCTAATGGTTCGGTATAGGCCCTATTTTTCTTTCTAGGGGCAAACTTTGCTAAATAGCCACATTTAATGAAAGCTTGCCATATACACTATGTGACTTGATGTGTACACCTGCTTTCAGTCTTCAGTCCTAATAAAGCAGGTATTACTCCATCTTACAAAAGAGAAAGCAGGTTCAGCTATGAGATGATAGAGCTGGACACTTTGGCATTAGCATTTGGACTTCCTCTGGAAGTTTCAAATCCTGCCTAATTTTGACTGTTTGGTGTCCTCTCTAGTATTTTTAATTGTCTACTGAAGAGTATCCTAACCGTTCAGGTTTTACAGAGGAAATGTCAGTATTTAGATGCTAAATCTGTCATGCACACAGCCCTTTGGAGGCGCGTCTGTCTGTACCCTGCCTTCTCGTTTTTCCTCACTGAACTTAAAAGCATGTTATTCCTCCTCAAATGACTAGAATTTGCTTTAAACTAGAAAAAAAAATTTTTTTTTAAATTTTTTATTACCAATTTCCCCTCCCTATCACAAGCATTCTTTTTATACTTGATATCCTCAAAATAGAATGTTCAATTTAGGGCTAAAAGCTATAGTTGAGGAGAAAATTCATGGTCTTGAAAATGCATATACGGGTTCGCTGGAGTTTGAATAAGAAAGGGCGTACGAGTGAAAGCTGAGAAGAACAATGAGGTAGACTTGAGGTTTCTAATCATGTATTTTTAAAAAAGCACTAAACTGATAACTAGGAAATGAGGATTTTGCCTCTAAGTAGCTCTGCTGACCTTGAAGAGTCACACTTAAAGCTTTTTCTGATCAACACAAAGAAGATCTACCCTCCTTAGTTCACAGAGGCCTGGGGATCAAAGGTGTTAAGTCACCGTGGAAGTGCTTTGGTCGCACTGTACAAATGTATAGAGATGATGGTATGGAAAATTGATCGGGTTGATCCCCCAAGACATGATCCTGTGAGACGAGTTCACTGTAGAACAGCAAGCTGTGAGTCTAGGACAGGGATTGTCTGTGGTCTACAGGCCAACTTGGCCCGTTGCCCATTTCATTTTATTAGAACTAGCTACAGCCATTTGTTTGCACGTCCATGGCTGGCGTCTCACCTCAGTGACAGAGTTGAATGGTTGCACAGAGTCTCCATGGCCTACAAAGCATTAATATTTACTATCTGTATTTGTGTATATATATATATTAACATATATACATGTAGTGTAGATTATACTGTATGTATAACCTGATATTCTATACTTTGCACCCTCTGATCTAGAACTTCTAGCTGTATTGGCATAAATCTGTAAATCACTCAAATAGCACATTTTCTATGGTGCTAGATTCTTCTCAGTGTTTTTTATAAGTTAAATCATTGGTTCAAGGTGCTATGCAAGAAGAAAAATTCATCAGTTCTTAGTTTTGCTTTTAGTTTTTTTAAATTTATTTTGAGAGAGAAAAAGCAAGGGAGGGACAGAGAGAGGAAAAGAGAGACTCCCAATCAGTCTTCATGCCATCAGCACAGAGCCCCATGCTGGGCTCAAACTCACAAACCATGAAATTATGACCTTCGCCAAAATGAAGAGTCAGATGCTCAACTGACTGAGCCACCCAGCTGCCCCAGTTCTTAGTTTTTTTAATAATAAGATTAGGTTGGGTAACGGGATTTCTTTGTATATAATGGCACTCCTTAAACTTATTGCCAGTTTGTAGCATTTACATCAGTGCTACATCTGTGCGCATAGTCATCTGAATATCTTGAATAACACTAGCATTTTACTTTTTATTTAGCATTTATGGATCACTTCGAAATGAGAATAATCTAACTTCATTTTTATGATCCTAAAAAGGTAAGGCTTGATACAAGGCTTGATATCTGCTTGATACAAGAGAAAACTAAAGCTCCAAGAAGCCAGAACATTTGCAAAAAGTGGAAACTCCCAGGAACAGCATGGCGGATTTCTGCTTACGTATTATTGGCCAGGAGTGAGCCATAGAAGCATCCCTGGCTACAAGGGATGCTGGTAAATTTAGAATCTGGTAAAAGGGAATTTGTTTGCCGTGACTGATTCAGGTAAATCATGATTTATCTCCTGGGGTTGTACACAAACAGATTTTGTTAGCAAAGAAGGAGGAATGGCTGTTGGTTCAACAGCCATGCGCCCCTGCCACACTGCTGTAAAAGAATTACTGCTTTTTGACCATTGATCTTGTATTCAACTTACGGAACTTTCTTACCTAAGAGTTTGTAGGGTTTCGATCTCAGATTATACTATCTTCAAACAATGATGTTAATTCCTCTTTGATCTTTTATAACCTACCTCATTTCTTTTTGTAACTGCTGTAGCCAAGATCACCAATATTATATTGAGTAATAGCAGCCATAATAGCAAGTACTCACTGTCTTGCTCCCAGTGTTAAAGAAAATGCTTCTTAATTTTCTCAAACTTTCAACTCCATGATAAAATCTCAAACCACTATTATGCACTATGTCCCCTTTGCTAATCTCATTGTCAATCCTAACATTCAACTCCTACTTCCAACTACCATTTATAACCAGTGCTACTCAATTAAGATAACCTTTCCATTGCTAGTTTTCAATGATTTTCATCATGACTAGGTCCTGAAATGAATCCGTCAAGCATGTTGAGACTTCCAGGGTTCGAAAGCAATGGCAGTAGCCTGATTACACATCTGCCCCTCGCTCTGCCAAAACAACTGTCAAACAAGCAGAACAAATAAAAACTACACAGAGTTCGTGCCTTCATTACTAGAAAACTATAACTTCAAATTTCCTGTAAATGGGGTTGGGGGGGTTCTGGTAGGGGATCCCGCTACCACCATAGCATGAGGAAAGAGGTTAAATCACCCCATGGGACAGACCAGAAGGGAGCAGTGGACCTAGAAAAAGCATAGACAGGGGTGCCTGGGTGGCTTAGTCGGTTACGTGTCCCAACTTTCGCTTAGGTCATGATCTCGCGCTTCGTGGGTTCGAGCCCCGTGTCGGGCTCTGTGCTGACTGCCAGCTCAGAGCCTGGAGCCTGTTTCAGAGTCTGTGACTCCCTCTCTCTCTGACACTCCCCTGCTCACGCTGTCTGTCTATCTCTCTCTTTCTCTCTCTCTCTCTCTCCCTCTCCTAGAAATAAATAAAATTAAAAAAAAAAAACATAGAATCTACGGGGGGGGGAGGGAAGGAAACCACAAAATACCACAGTTTGGCACTTGGAAGATCACAGTCCTCACTTTAGGGAAAGGTTTGAAAATATGTGGGGCCAGGAGCAGCAGCCTCGTAGAAGCCGGGTTTCTTGGGGAGACTCGGGCAGTGAAAGGGGGAAATGTAAGACTAACAGGAAAGAGTCCTTCCTTCCAAACTTTCAAATGGCACGAAAGTGGGTGAAACTGACAAATGAGGGCTCTGAAACTAAGAATTCCATCCATGAAATTGTTTGCAATAGGGTACGGCCGTCCACGTCCTATAAAACTGTTGCAAAAAGTCAGAAAATGTAAATTATTAAAGCCTTCCTGGGGGCGCCTGGGCGGCACAGTCGGTTGAGCATCTGGCTCTTGATTGCGGCTAAGGTCATGATGCCTGGGTCATGGGACTGAGCCCTGTGTCAGGCTCTACACTGAGCATGGAGCCTGCTTAGGATTCTTTCTCTCTGTGTTTCTCTCTAACCCTCTGTCCCTCTCCCCACCTCCCATGCACTTGCTCGCTCTCTTGCTCTCTCCCAAAAAATAATCTGTTAAAGCCTTTCTGCTGGTGAAAAGTCTCCCCAGCAAACAACCACAGAGCTAAAGAAAAGACATATCCTTTTAAAAGCATCGGGGGGGTGGGGGGGTTGCGTGGGTGGCTCAGTCAGTTCAGTGTCTGACTTCAGCTCAGGTCATGATCTCACAGTTCGTGGGTTCGAGCCCCACGTCAGGCTCTGTGCTGACAGCCAGCTCAGAGCCTGGAGCCTGTTTCACATTCTGTGTCTCTTTCTCTCTCTGACCCTCCCCTGCTCACGCGCGCTCGCTCTCTCTCAGAAATAAATAAAAAACATTTTTTAAAATGTTTAAAAAAAAATCTGGGGCGCCCGGGTGGCTTAGTCTGTTGAGCATCAGACTTTGGCTTAGGTCATGATCTCACGGTTCATGAGTTTGAATCCTGCCTCAGGCTCTGCTGACAGCTCAGAGCCTGGAGCCTGCTTCAGATTCTTTGTCTCCCTCTATCGCTGCCCCTACCCTACCCACCCTACCCACACTCTGTCTCTCTCTTAAAAATAAATAAACATTTAAAAAACGTAAAAAAGGCATCTGAGAGGGGTGCCTGGGTGGTTCCATCAGTTCAGCAACCAACTCTGGATTTCAGCTCAGGTCGTGATCTCAGACTTCATGGCTTTAAAACCCCCATCAGCACAGAGCCTGCTTGGGATTCTCTCTCCCTTTCTCTGTCCCTCCCCCATGCATGCTGACACACACACTCTCAAATAAACTTGAAAAAATAAAAATTAGAAATAAAAGCATCCAAGAAAGTGAAAAGCTACCCTAAATCAGATTTAAAAAAAAAACAGAAATGAACAAAAATGATGAATTTGACTACGCTAAAAACCTCCATGACAGAGTACAAATGACAAATGGGGAAGGAATATTTGCTCATATATCACCAATAAAGGGCTAGTACTCCTAATGTATAAAAACGTTTGAGACAGGACATGAACAGACAATTCCCAGAAAGATTTAAAAATGGCTGTTAACTCTATAAAGTTGTTCACTTTCACTCAATAAGAGAAAACGCAAATTAAAATTACATTGAGAGGCTCCTGGCTGGCTCAGTCCGGGGAGCATACGACTTGATCTTAGGGTCGTGAGTTTGAGCCCCATGTTGGGTGCAGAGTTTACTTTAAAAAAAAAAAAAATGCCTACACTGAGATGTCAAATCACTATGTTGTACAGCAGAAACTAATGGAATCCTGTGTGTGTCTGCTATTCTCATAAAAATCTTAAATAAAATACTTAAAAACCTATATTGAGGTACAATTTCTCATCCAATCATTGGGCAAAAATTCAGAACTTGACAATAAACTTCACTGGCCAACCTGTGGGAAAATGTACTCTCCTGCATTGGTGATGGGAATGCAAAATGACAACTCTTAAGGAGAGGAAGTCGGCAGTTTGCAACAAAGTTCCATACACATCGACTCTTCAACCCAGCAAACCCACTAATAGGAACTTACCTTGAAGAGACACCTCAAAAAAAAAAAAAATACATGTGCATGATTTTAGCCATCACAGGGTTATTTGTAATTGCAAAATACTGGGAACTCTCTAAATGTCCAAGCACAGCAGCTGGTTGCAAGAACTATTAGACACTGTGGAGTACTACGCAGCTGTACAAAAAAGAATGATGGTGGAAGCTACCTTTCTATCTCTCTCCTCTCCCGAAGTAGCAGAAGCAGCTCAGAGAATTTCCACACTCACCGAAATTTTCCAGGAATGCAACTACCATGTAAATTGAGAGAAGACTGCCTTGGTGTGTTTGAAACTTTACCAAGGAAGCTGCTTGTCTGGGAGAATGGGGTCACCTAGAGCAACGCTGCCTGCCTGTGGTATTTGAATGGGCAGCACACACACCTCTGTCACTCTGCTTTTGAATTTTCATACGCAACTATGTAACAGCACCGTTTGGATTCTCCTTTTAACTGCCTTACAACCCAAAACTTCCTAAATCATCAAAGAGACACAAATACAAAGATTAGTTTCATTGCATCAAACAGGGTCTAAAAAAGAGAGGATGAGAAAGATCTCTATGAACTGTTATGGAATGATTTTCAGATGTTATTAAGTGAAAGTAAAGTACAAAAGATCATGTTACTTATTATGTAAGGGAAAAAAGGGAAAAATATACATCTATCTGCTTGTCTTCACAAAAGGAAGCACTTGAAAGGAAGGAGAGAAAAGGAGGGTGCCCAGGCTACTGTAACAAAAACACCATAGACCAGATAGTTCAGACAACATTCTCACCGTTCTGGAGGCTGTAAATTCAAGATCAAGGTGCCAAAAGATTCGGTGTCTGACAAGGGCCTGCTTCCTCGTTCATATGTGGTGGTTGTCTAGCTATGTCCTCACATGGCTAAAAGGAGTGAGAGAGCTCTCTGGGACCTCTTTCATAATGGCACTAATCCCATTCATGAGGTCTCCACCCTCCTCACCTAATTGCCTCCCAGGGCCCCATCTCCTAAAACCATCACGTTGGGGAATCAGGATTTCAACCTATGGATTTTGGGAGGACATAAGCATTCAATCCATTAAATTCTTCTTGCTGCAGCCCCCCACCAAAATCCATGCCCTTCTGACACGCAAAATACATGAAAGGCATCTCAACAGCTCAAAAGTCTTATCTTATTCCCATATCAACTCAAAAGTCTAAAATCCAAAGTCTCATCTAAATATCATGTCGATTAGTTCATCCCGAGGTAAATTCCTCTCCAGTTATGAACGTGTTAAACCAAACAAGTTATGTGCTTCCAAAATACAATGATAAGGGGCATCTGGGTGGCTCGGTTGGGTGGCTGACTTCAGCTCGGGTCACGATCTCAGTCTGTGAGTTCAAGCCCTGCATCGGGCTCTGTGCTGGTCGGGCTCTGTGCTGACAGCTCAGAGCCTGGAGCCTGCTTTGGATTCTGTGTCTCCCCCTCTCTCTGCCCCTCCCCTGTTCAGCTCTGTCTCTCTCTCCCTCTTTCTCTCTCTCTCTCTCAAAATTAAATAAACATTAAAAATAAATTTTTAATTAAAAAATTAGGGGCGCATGGGTGGCTCAGCTGGTTAAGCATATGACTTCGCTCAGGTCATGATCTCACAGTTCATGGGTTTGAGCCCCATGTCGAGCTCTGTGCTGACAGCTCAGAGCCTGGAGCCCATTTCGGATTCTGTATCTCCCTCTCTCTGACTCTCCCCTGCTCGCACTGTCTCTCTCTCAGAAATAAATAAAACGTTAAAAAAAAAATACAATGATAAGAGAGGAATAGGATAGATGCTCCCTCTAAGAGGGAGAAACAGGAAAAAAAGAAAAGAATGAATGGTCCCAAGTAAGTCCAAAACCTAATGGGGCAAATTTCATTCGACATTAAGTTTTGAGGATAATCCTTGGGGCTCAATGCTCTGCCTTCAGACCCACTGGTGGCAAATGCCTGGTAAATACAGAGTGTGTGCTAGTCTCATTCTGTAGCAATGATAGTAATGATTGAATGAGGCAAGAATCATCCATGGACAATAAATCTGGAGGGGAATTTTGATGACAAGCACTATATTTGCATGGTTTTACATTGTTTTCTCTCCGTGCAGCTTATTAACTGCAAAAGAAAGACTCAGCAGTGGAGAAATTGATAGTCAAAATTGTATCCCATGAAGGACAGCTAGACAGTGTGTGCCTCCAGGTGTAATACCCTGAAAGAGACACATCATCACCTACACAGTATTCCTGCCAAGACTGCTTAACCTTAATTTAAACAAAGGAAACACTGGACAAAATGCAAAATAAGGCATATGCTATTCTAGAAAACCTTTTTTGAGGACCGTCCATACTGTTTTCCGGAGTGGCTGCACTGGTTTGCATTCCCACCAGCAGTGCAGGAGGGTTCCCCTTTGTCCACATGCTCGTCAACACCTCTTGTGCTGACAGCACAGAGCCTGGAGCCTGCTTCAGATTCTGTGTCTTCCCTTCTCTCTGCCCCTCCTCCACTCGTGCTCTGTCTCTCTCTGTTTCTCAATAATAAATAAATGTTAAAAAAAATTTTTTTAAACAGAATATAGCATTAGGGTTAGGGGAAGACACTCTTCAAGAATGTTAATGTCATAGAAGATGTCTGTGGAAATGTTCCAGATTAAAGGCCATTAAATACATTAAAGGCCTGCAGAAACAGGCCCATATAAATACAGAGAACAGACTGGAGGGTGCCAGAGGTGAGAGGAAGGGAGGGGGGAATGGGCAACATGGGCGAAGGGGACTGAAAGGTACAGGCTTGTCATGAAATGAATTGGTCACAAGGATTAAAGGTACAGGGTAAGGAATATAGTCAATGGTATTTAAAAAAAAAAAAGATATGAAACTAAATGCAATACCTGGCCCTAGACTGGATTCTGGCCTGGAGAGCAACGTACTCTAAAGAACGTCATGAGGTCAAATGACAAATTCAGAATATGTATGGTGGGGCGCCTGGCTGGCTTAGTTGGAAGAGCATTCTTGATCTTGGAGTCATGAGTTTGAACTGCATGCTGGGTGTGGAGACTACTTAAAACAAATAAAACTTAAAAAAAAAAAGAATATGTAAAAAAAGAAAGAAAGGAAAAGAATATGTATGGCAATGTATTATAAATTTATGAAATGTTATGTAAGAGAATACCCCTATTTTTAGGAAATATACACTGAAGTATTTAGGTGGTAAATACAGACCATGCTATTTATAATTTAGCCCTAGATGTCTCAGAAAAAGGAATGTATATACATACACACATATAATTATATGTAAACAGATATAATCGAATCTATAGACCCAAGCATATATAAGCATATATGTATGTATGTGTGCCTATGTGTAGAGAGAAAGACAGAAAAGGAGAGCAAATAAGGTACATATTAACAATAGGTGCATCTGGGTAAGGAGTGTTTTTTGTACTGTATATATATATATATATATATATATATATATTTTTTTTTTTTTTTTTTTAAGTTTGTTTATTTTGAGAGAAAAGAGCACGAGCAGCAGAGGGGCAAAGAGAGGGATCCCAAGCAGTTTCCATGCTGTAAGTGTGGAGCCTGACAGGGAGCTTGAACCCACCAACCACAAGATCATGACCTGAGCTGAAATCAAGAGTTGGATGCTTAACCAACTGAGCCACCAGATGCACATATATATATATGTATATATATATATATATATACACATATATATATATACATATATATATATATATATACACATGCATGTATGCATGCATACACACACACACACACACACACATATTTTCAAGTACGCTTTACACTCAATGTGGGGCTCAAACTCACTACTCTGAGATCAAGAGTAACATGCTCCACTGATTGAGCCAGCCAGATGTCCCTGTACTATTTGTATTTTTGCAACTTTTTGAAAGTTTGAAATTATTTCCAGATAAAAGTTTTTTTTAATCCTGTTATTTTTATTCTTTAGTCTGTTACTGTTGTAAATAACATCACTAGATTTTTAAATGATGAAATATCTTGCATATTTGCAATACACTCTCCTAAAGCACGTTATGTTTTCTTTTCTTTTAATTTTAGAGAGAGCGCAAGAGTTGGGGAGAGGAGCAGAGGGAGAGAGAACCTCAAGCAGGGTCCCCATGTGGGGCTCAATCTCATGACCCTGGGATCATGATCTGAGCAGAAACCAGGAGTTTCATGAGGAGAGAGATGAAGGGGCAGAGAAAGAGGGAGAGAGAGGAACCCAAGTGGGCTCCACACTGTCAGCGCAGAGCCCAGTGTGGGGCAGGAACCCATGAACCATGAAATCATCACCTGAGCCGAAATCGAAATCAAGAGTCAGACACTCAACTTGGGCCCCTCTTTTTACACTTCTTAAAAAAAAAATGTTTAGGGGCACCTGGGTGGCTCAGTTGGTTGGGCAGCCGACTTCGGCTCAGGTCATGATCTCACGGTTTGTGAGTTCAAGCCCTGCGTCGGGCTCTGTGCTGACAGCCAGCTCAGAGCCTGGAGCCTGTTTCAGATTCTATGTCTCCCTCTCTCTCTGAGCCTCCCCTGCTCACGCTGTCTCTCTCTCTCAGAAATAAATAAAACGTTAAAAAAATTTTTTTAATATGTTTAATTTTAGTTGACACATAATGTTACGCTAGTTTCAGGTGTACAACATACTGATTCAACAAGTTTAGACATTATGCTGTGCTCACCACAAGTGTAGCCATCATCTGTCACCATACACCTGCTAGTACAATATCGTCACAATATTCCTTATGCTGTACCTTTCATCCCTGTGGCTTACTCCACCCATAACTGGAAGCCTGCACTTCCCACTCCCCTTCACTCACATTGTCCATCCCCCCACCTCCTGTATAGCTTTGTTTCTTTTCTTGTTTGTAAGATTCATCTTTTCGTGTCTAATTCTAGTTTATGCCATTCCACTGTTTGAATTATACCACCATTTATTTATAATTTTATTGTTGATGGGCATTTGGAGTGTTTACAATTTTAGGCAATTAAAAATTTTTTCTTGGGGCACCTGGGTGGCTCAGTCGGTTAAGTGTCCAACTTTGGCTCAGGTCATGATCTCATGCTTTGTGAGTTCAAGCCCCATGTCGGGCTCTGTGCTGACAGCTCAGAGCCTGGATCCTCTTTTAGATTCCATGTCTCTCCATCTTTCTGCCCCTCCCATGCTCATGTTCTGTCTCTCAATAATAATTAAAAATGTTAAAAAAAATTTTTCTCTAATGAGCATTTTGTACATAGATCCTGGCACACATGGAATACAAGTGTCTAGGGCTGAGCTGTTGAATATGGCAGCCACTAGCTACATATGGCTATTGAGCACTTAGAATGTGGTTAGTCCAAATTAAAATGTGCTTCAGGGCTGCCTGGTGGGCTCAGTCGGTTAAGCATCAGACTTTTGATTCAGCTCAGGTCATGATCTCACTGCTTGTGGGTTTGAGCCTCAGTTCCGGCTCTGTGCTGACAGCACGGAGCCTGCTTGGGATTGTCTCTCTCCCTCTTTCGCTGCCCTTCCCACCCCCACCCCCCACATTTCCTCAAAAATAAATGATTAAATATTTGAAAAGAAATAGAAAAAAGAATTGAAAAAAGAAAACAATACATGTCACTATTTGGCAACTACCATGCTAATAATTGGTTGGGGCAAGAATGATCACTGAATGCTAAAACTAATAAGCAGAAATTTGAATAAAAATAAGTAATAACTTTATAGTGGAGAATCTTGGCAGATGCTGCCTTTAACCACATGATCAAAATCCATCTCTGTAATGGGACAAGTAGATGTTACGTGCTTCCTGATAGGACGCATTGGGAAGTATGTGCATCACTTCTGGATGTGATAACCCCACCCAAAATGCATAACCTGAATCTAGTTATGAGGAAATATGAGACAAAACTCATTAAAAAAAAAAAAAGATTTTATTTTTAGGTAATCTCTTCACCCAACATGAGGCTCAAACTTACCACCCCTGAGATCAAGAGTTGCATGCTCTGGGGCTCCTGGGTGGCTCAGTTGGTTAAGTGTCCGACTTAGGCTCAAGTCATGATCCCACAGTTCATGGGTTCGAGCCCCGCGTCCAGCTCTGATGCCTAGCTCAGAGCCTGGAGCCTGTTTCAGATTCTGTGTCTCCCTCTCTCTCTGACCCTCCCCTGCTCACGCTGTCTCTCTCTCAGAAATAAATTTTTTTTAAAAAATTAAAAAAACATTAAAAAAAATAAAAGAGTTGCATGCTCTGCCAACTGAGCCAGCCAGGTGCCCCAAGACCCTCATATTGAGGGACAATATGCATAAGGAACCCATAGTCTGCAAAAGTTTCAAAGTTATGAAAGACCAAGACAGACTAAAGAAGCATTCCAGATAAAAGGAGACTAACAGACAAATAAATGCTGTCGGTGATGCTGGATCAAACCCTGGTCCAGAATATTTTTTTATGTTCTTTTCCTATGAAACACATAAGTGAGACAATTAGCAAAATTCGAATAAGGTTCATAGATTACATAATAGTGTCAGTGTTAATTTTTTTATTTTGATAACTATAAAATAAGACAATAGACATTGTTAGAAAATAAGTGCTTAGAGGTAAAGGGACATTATGTCTGCAATTTATTCTCAAACAGTTTTGAGAAGAATCTTTGAATGCATGTGTAAGCACAGAGAGATAGAGAAAGAAAATTATAAAGTGAATGTTGTAAAATGTTAACATTTAAAGAATCTCAATAAAAAACAGACAGGAATTCTTTGTATGAGTTTTTAACTTTCTGATAAATATTTCAAGATAAAATGTTAAAATGATATACATATTATAAGTCTATTTGCATAATTATTTTAAAAGAAAAAACTAAACTATGTTTAGTAATGCATATACATTGATACAAGTCTTTTTGTTTTTTATTTTTTTAAATTTTTTAATGTTTTTATTTATTTCTGAGAGAGAGAGAGAGCATGAGCAGGGGAGGGTCAGAGAGAGAGGGAGACACAGAATCTGAAACAGGCTGTCAGCACAGAGCCTGACGTGGGGCTCGAGCCCATGAACCATGAGATCATGACCTGAGCCGAAGCCGGATGCTTAACAGACTGAGCCACCCAAGTGCTCCTGGGCCTCTGGAGTTTCTAATCAAATTTCAAAACTGTAGTATCAAAAAATGTAGTGGATCATTTAAAAGATGTTATAAAATAATGACCATATAATGCAAACCAGATCTTCAGGACATATTACATAATACATGCTTTTAACGAAGGCACTGGGTACCTAAAACATGGATTGTTAAAAATATGGGGTATTTGGGGCACCTGGATTCTCTCTGACCCATAAAATTAACTTCTTCCAAGCTTACTTACTTCCTTACTCCTATTTCCTCAGTCAGTTAGTTCTTCCATCTCCTGGAGGCAAGAGCCTATTCATCTCTTTTTTTTCTTTAACCCTTCTTAAGGCAGTGCCTGGGTGGCTCAGTTGGTTGAGTGACCCACTCGATTTGGGCTCAGGTCATGATCTCATGGTTAGTGAGATTGAGCCCCACATTGGGGTCTGTGCTGAAAGTTCAGAGCCTGTTTGGGATTCTCTCTCTCCTCTCTCTCAAAGTAAATAAATATCTAGAAAATAAAAATAAAGAGGCACCTGGGTGGCTCATTTGGTTGATTGTCCAATTTCAGCTCAGGCCATGACCTCATGGTTTGTGGGTTCAAGCCCTGTTGTTGAGCTTTGTGCTGACAGCGTGGAGTCTGCTTTGTATTCTCTCTCTCTCTCTCTCTCTCTCTCTCTCTGCCTTTCTCCCACTCACAGTCTCTTCCTCCCTCTCTCAAAAAAAAAAACATTTAAAAAAACTAAAAACTAAGCAAAACACACACATACACACACACACACACACACACACACACACACACATCTTGATTTTCTTCTTTCCTAATGAGTCTTGGCTTCACAATCATTTAAACCAGGGGCTGGGGGAGGGTGGTCACAAACTAGAATGATGCCAAAAATTGAGTGATGCAGACCCAGGGCTTAGCTGGCTCCACTGCCATTACAAAATGCCATAGACTGGGGGGCTTAAAGAAGAGAAATTCGTTTTCTTTCAGTTCTGGAGGCTGGAAAATCCAAAATCAAGATACGGGCAAGGCTTGGTTTCTGGAGAGGGGACCCTCTTCCTGGCTTGTACATGGCCACCTTCTATGTATCCTCACATGGCAGGAGAAAGACACTTTCTCTTGTCTCTTCTCATAGGAACACTAATCCTGTTGGATCGGGACCTTACCTATCTGGTCTCATGGAACTGTAATTATTTCCAAAAGATCCTGTTTCCCAGTACAGTCACATTGGGGGTAGGGCTCCAACATGCGAATTTTGAAGGGACACAATTCAGTCCCTAACACCTGGGTATTAAAGCTATTCTGGGAGATGATAGAGATGGTGACAAACTAGAGGAGCTCAGGCCTGGTCTACCACTGGCACTCGACCCCAGAAGACATCGCTGTAGAGCAGAGGCCGTTAACAATAATTGTGCGATGGGGCATTTTGACAATCCCATTAAGGCTTTTGAATCCCTTCTTCAAGTGACATTTTAAATGCACAAGATAGGGGCACCTGGGTAGCTCAGTAGGTTAAGCGTTGGGCTCTTGATCTCGGCTCAGGTCATGATATTGGGGTTCATGAGTTCAAGCCCCGCATCAGGCTCCCAGCTGATTGCACAAAGACTACTTGGAATTCTGTCTCTGTCTCTGCTCCTCCCCTCCTCTCTCTCTCAAAATGGATTTTAAAACTTTAAAAAAATAAAATAAATGCACAAAATAAAAACATACACACTAAACAAATTTGGACTAGAAGGAAATTTCCTCAACTCAGTAAAGGGTGTCTATGAAAACCCCATAGCTGACCACATACTTAATGGTGAAAGACTGTAAGTTTTTTCTTCCAAGGGGCTCCTGAGTGGCTCAGTGGGTTAAGCGTCTGACTTCAGCTCAGGTCATGATCTCACGGTTTGTGGGTTCGATCCGCATGTCAAGCTCTGTGCTGACAGCTCAGAGCCTGGAGCCTGTTTTCAGATTCTGTGTCTCCCACTCTCCCTGCCCCTCTCCTGCTTGCACTCTGTCTCTCACAAATGAATAAACATTTTTTTTAAAAGCGCTTTTCTCCTAGACCAGGAGCAGCATGCTCTCACCACTTCTGTTCAGCATTGCACTGGCACTTCCAGTCAGAGTGATCATCATGAGAGAAAAAGAAAAGGTTCCGAAATGGAAGGAAAAGAAGTAAAATCATTGTTACTTGCAGAGAACATGATCTCATGTGCCAAAAAAAAAAAAATCCCCCAAACTGTTGGATTTAACAAATGAGTTTTGCAAGGTTGTAGGATGTCAGATCAATACACAAAAATCAATTGTATTTCTACACACTAGCAATGAACAATGAAAAAAAATCTGAAAATGAAATTAAGAAAGCAATTCTACTTACAATAGCTGCAGAAAACAATAACAGCGAATCACAGGAATAACTTCAGCCAAAGAAGTGCCAGCCTTGTACACTGGCAATTATGAAACATCATTGAGGACTCGGGTAAAAACGGCACACCAGCAAACCCCAAAAGTCCACCTCTCCACCAAAGCAGTGAATGAACTGGCTAAAATGGTCGGAATCAACTTGATTGGAACTGAAGACGGATCAGCAGTTTACAGCAATGAGGCCCAATGCGTCAGTTGAGGAAAAACAAACATCTGGATCTTGGTAAGAGAATTTCATGGTGTCTTAACCTTGGCCCCATCTTTCACTGCCGGGCTCAGTGGTTTCTGCCTAGAAGACATGGCCTGCATTCCCTATACAGGTTCCTAATGTCAAAGGGAGCGGAATGGACCTTACTTACTCAAAGAGCCATGGCTGTGCTCCCCTGAAGAATCGGCTCGGATGGCTTCCCTTTACTTCTCCCCACTCGGAACTCTCCCAGAGTGGAGGCAGCTATCCAGGGGACATTAGTCTCAAACATTTAAGGGCAAGTGTATTAGCTGCTGCCACTCAGGTCCAAGGATAACTGACAATATCTTATTTCAGTTCCTTGCGATTTCTCCAGGGTTTTGCAAGGCAGCCCCCACCTGTCTTGCTTTCTCTCAAGTTTTTCATATTACGTGCAGAGCGATTTGCCTGAAAGGTAACTGTGACCGTGTCCCTTGCAAGCTTACACTCCTCAGAGGTGCTCGGCCCTCCCCCGCTCAGGGTGAAGGGCACAGCTCTGTGCATAACATTGAAGCTCTCTGCAATTGTCCCTACCCCTCTTCTTTAGATCAGTGCTTCTCTGAGGACGACCCTCGGACCAGTGGCACTTGCTGGTAGCCTCCCTCCAACCAACTAGATCCAAATCTCCAGGGATGAAGCCCAGGAAGCTGTTTTCACGCGGGTGGTTTTACGCACATTCAAGTTTGAGAACCAGGAATCCAAATTCATGTCTTCTGGTTTCCTTTTCCAAATGTCATGCTTCCGCCATGCTGAACTATTGATTTCTGGAAAGCAGGTGCTGTCTCTCTTTGCACATGCCATTCCTCCTGTGCTGTCCCTCTCCACCTCACCCCCAACAGTGCCCTTTATCTCAGCCTTTAGCCCATTCCAGGGGTTTTGCCTATTCTTGTCTGTCTTCCCACCTCTGTGTAAACTTTGAAGGCAGGGCTCCTTTCTTATCACTGCATTTCAGGGCCTTGGCAGTGCCTGGCTTGTCGCTGGTCTTCAATAATCATGTTCGTGATGGCTACTGAGGTTGAGATGGACAGAGAACTTAATTGCTAAAAGCAGGCAGCAGGCAGCTACTGAGGGAATCATGAGGCAGAACCCAGTGACCTGTGCTATTACTTAGGAATAAATAGAGTCAATGTATACTCCACCTACTTGCATTTTACTCCAGCCCTGCTGAATAGCTTTACTGAAAGATCACTTAACTAAGTTGAAGACGGGGAATAAAAGGAAATGACAAACTGATATTGTAAAAGAAAATTGATACAAATGAATGGACACGGGGGCAGTACGTTCAACTCAGGATCTCATCTCTTATATTTTAATTCAGATGGCCAGAGTCCTAATGCCTGAACCCCAGCAGCATCAGTCAGCCTATGTTGAGCACCTACTATGTACCAGACTTTATCTATGTTAATCTTCACAACAACCCTAAGAGGCAGGTATTAGTATTTAGAAAACTGAGGCATATAGTAATTAAATATTTGCCTCGGGGGCACCTGTCTGACTCAGTCAGTAGAGCATGCAACTCTTGATCTTGGGGTTATAGGTTCAAGCCCCATGTTGGGTGTAGAGATTACTTTAAAAAAATATTTGCCTCTGATTCTACATGGTAGAAGCACTGCTTTGGAACTTAACTATTAGTGAGTTACATGACCCCCGAGTGACATGGCCCCGAATTAGATCCTGGCTCCTAACATTGACAGACTGACTGATCACAGTGAGGCCCACAGATGCAGGTGAATGGATCCACCAAACCTAAGGAACAGGTCTTTTTTTTTTTTAAATATACACTTTTGTAAAGTTTATTTGAGAGAGAGAGAGAGAGAGAAAGAGAGAGAGAGAGAGAAGGCATGCACAGGTGTGGAAGAGGGACAGAGAGAGGGAAAGCCAGAGTCCCAAGCAGACTTCATGCTATCAGCACAGAGCCGGACTCAAACTCATGAGCCATGACATCATGACCTGAACTGAAACCAAGAGTCAGGTGCTCAGCTCACCAAGTCACCCAGGCGCCCTAAGGAACAGGTGTTTCTGATAAAGGTTCAGGTGTGTCATCTTTGACTTGAAAACATGATCCAATTATCATATCATAAGATCTAAAGGTGACTGTCGGGGTAATAAACTTGGGGACAGAATTTGCTTCCTCCCCTGAGATATGCACCCATTGTCACCAGAACCTCCATTCTCCTAATTCTCCACACCGAGTAGTGTAATTACTCGTTAAGGAAGGAATTTGGTTTTCCCACAGCACAGTACCTGGTGGGGGAAGTTATTCTAGTGCCAAACAAGCCAAGGTGGGACTAGCACAGGCTCCTTAAACTCACCTGCTCTGCCTTGTCACAAAGTGCCATCCAGCATTCTATGTATAAAAACTTAAAAAAAAAAAAAAAGGATGGAAAGTTCAAGTTCACTTTAGATACTGTGGTTTGGAATTTAAACTCCTGTTCTTGGGGTGCCTGGGTGGCTCAGTTGGTTAAGCTTCTGACTCTTGATTTTGGCTCAGGTCATGATCTCATGGTTTGTGAGTTCGAGTCCCACGTCGGGTTTACACTGATGGTGTGGAGCCTATTTGGGATTCTGTCTCTCTTCTCTGCCCCTATCCTGCTGGCGCTCTCTCTCTCTCTCTCTCAAAATAAATAAATAAACATTAAAAAAAAAAACAATGAAAAACCTGTTCTTAGTTTAGAATGCCACATTAGATACCTATGTGCCTGATTTAGAAAAAAAGAACTTTAAGTGATCTTAATCTTTTTACATTTAAAAACAATTTAATGTTTAATTATTTTTGATAGATAGAGTGTAAGCAGGGGCGGGGCAGAGAAATAAGGAGACAAAGAATCAGAAACAGGCTCCAGGCTCTGAGCTGTCAGCACAGAGCCAGATGCAGGGCTCGAACTCATGAACTGTGAGATCATGACCTGAGCCAGTTGGACAGTTAACTGACTAAGCCACCCAGGCACCCCTCCAGGAACATGTTTTAAGTATATACAAGTATATATGTAAAGATAGTTTTTCCTCTCCTTCCTTCCACAAATGGAATCATGTAATCAACATTGTTTATATGCCTTTTTTGTTTTCTCACTTAATATATTTCAGAGATGATGCTCTATCAGGACATGTACGGAGATTTCCTTTTTTTCAAATAGGTGGATACTATTCCATTGTATATTTGATAATAGAAAGACAGCAATAATAATAACATTTAACACTTATGTAGAAGCTAAACACTATTCTAATTGTCTTTAATTAGCATATTTAATCCTCTCAACAGTGCTGTAATATAGGTATTATTATTATTCCATTTTGCAGAAATGGTTCCTGAGGCACCGAGGGTTTAAATAACTTGCCCAATGTCACAAAATTAGTAAGCAGTGGACAGGACCAGCTACCTAATTTGAGGAACCCAACTCAAAACAGAAATGTGGGTCCCTTTATTCAAAAAAGCAGGAAAGAAATGCCATTGAAGTTACTAAAATATTAATTAGCCTTTTCGTTTCTTTCATGGTTTCTCTCCTGACTTGTTATGGTGTTTTTTATTTGTTATGTCATCTAAGTAAAGAAAAATTAAAAATTTAAATCATTAGTATGAATTGTACCATTCATCTTTATATTGTGCTGTGTTGAAACACCGAAATTCTACAATTTGTATTTTGTAGCTTTTACTTGGATATGTATTTTTTCTTACCAGGACAGTGGGGACTCTGAATAAAGTAACTCAAATGCTTTGATTTCACTTTTGATACACCCATGTTCTACCAACACATTGCCTTCCACTTACTGATGAAGAATGAAGGACGGAAAGGGTAAGGAACTCTGGGTTGACTTGTCTGCCTTTTCCTTCTGCATCATCATTTTTAGCAGGAGTGAGGGGCTCATACGGAGACATTACACCAGTAAGAAAAGATAGGTTATGTGTCCTTGGATTTTTGCGTTTCTTAGAATACCACTGTCTTCTTTCTGGGTTTGAAGCAAGTTTCTACTTTGAATGGAAAGCATGGTCTCTCAGAGCTTACTCAGTCATCCACGTAACACACTTACCTGGCATTCACTTTGAGTTTTGCTGAGCTCCTGTATATCACGGGCCCACCAGAATTCAGGGGCCATCACCAATGCTATTTGTGAATGGAGCGGCAAGGAATGGTGACATCTAATTGTGCCTATCTCCTTTGCTTATGCATTTGCTTCATTGCCCCATCGTACTTCTCATACAAAACCCAAGTTCAAAAGTAAAATTGTTAAGAGTTTCAAAATGGCATCAGCAGTGTGTGTGTGTGTGCGTGTGTGTGTGTGTGCTTGCACAGGGTCCCATGATCATAATTTGTTGAATCAGTCCCACAATGATGTGCACTTAGCTTTTATTTTCCTCTTTTGTCTTTTGTTATTATAAACAATTAAAAGCAAACAAACCGATAACCTTGTTTATACAGATTATCTGAGAATTTGGAGGTAGGGAAAATATTTGTTACGCTCTTTTTCATTTTATTTAATGTGCCCTGATATAATCGTAATTATATTCTCAGGTTGAGATTCAAACCTTCCTCTTCATAAACCACCCCGTGATAAGAATGAAATGAACAGCCCCATGTTTACAAACTTTTTGGAAAATATATCAGTAGGTTAAATTCTAGAGCAGAAAACAGTGCCTGTTACATAGTAGGTGCTCGATAACTATTGGGGTAATAAATAAATACACTTCTAGAGAGAGGATTGCTGAATTAAAGGGTATTTGCATTTATCATTTTGATGTCTATTGCTTAATTGCCCTCTGTAGATATTGGAACAACTTATATTTTCTCCAGTGATATATGAAACAGCTATTTCCTCCTCCACTGCCAACACAATGCATTAGCAAATGTTGTTTATCTTCATGACCTGTTAGATGAAAGTAGTGGAGCTTTAAATGCAGGTCTTTGAGAGAAGGTAAACGTCTTTCGTCTCACAGCCATTAATATTTTCCTCTTTGTGAAATTTCTGTCATATCCTTTGTCCGTTTTTCTTTTTCTTTTTTTAAAGTTTATTTATTTTGAGAGAGTGCGTGTGCACAAGCAGGGAAGGGACAGAAAGAGAGGGAGAGAGAGAAGCCCAAGCGGGCTCCACGCCACCAGCATGGAGCCCCTCATGGGACTCCATCTGACAATTGGTGAGGTCATGACCTGAGCTGAAATGAAGAGTTGGTCGCTTAAGGGACCGTGACACCCAGGCGCCCCGTTTTGTTCATTTTTCTAAAGAGATGCTGTTTTTAAAAATACTTTCATTGTGAAATGTAACAGATGTACAGAAAAAGATATGAAACTTTTTTGGTACATGTTAACAAATAGTTTTAGAGCAAGTACTTGTTTACCCTGTTACCTGATCAAAAAGTAGAACATTGCCAGCCCCTGAGAAAAACCCCCACTCCCAATCAAACACAACTCCCTCTGCCCCCTACTGGCCCTCCTGACCTTTATTGTATTCATTTCCTTTTCCTTAGAACTTTACCACCTGCATATGCTTCCCTCAACAATATAGTTTTGTCTCTCCTGCTTTTGAACTTGAAATAAATGGAATCATACTATATATATTTTTTGTACCTTGCTATTTTGTATGTGTTCAATATTACCATTGTAATTTATTTGTGTTTTTGAAAATAATCAAAGTTTATTAATTTTCATTGCACATACATACCACAATTTAACCATTTTATGCTTGGTAGGCATTTGGGATGTTTCTAGTCTGGGGCACCGAGGAATGATGCTGCTCTGAATATTCCTGTACCATTATTCTAACATGTAAAATTCTGCATTTCCTTGTAATATATATCTAGGAGTGGGACTACTGGGTTGGAGGATGCATATTTTAAATTTTCTTAGATTATGTAGGTCTTCCAAAGTGGCTGTACTAGTTTACATTCTCATGAGCAGTGGATGAGGATTGCTGGTCTTTATTTATTGATTTGTGGAAAGTCTTTAGGTACAGAATTATGGACATTAGCCCTTTGTAATGTGAGTAGCCAGAATATTTTTCTGAGTTGACAATCCTTTTAAAGAGGCACTGAGGTTTTTCCCTCACTAGAGGAACGAAAATGTAACTGGAAGCAGTGGACATTCTAATTTTGAAGAATCTAAATGAAAAACAAGTGTTCTGGGTTAACCCTTGATTGCTTTTCATTTGCTATTATACATGACATTAATACAAATGATCATACCAGAAATTTTCATGGAATGACCTGGTTTACAAGATACTAAATATAATAATAGTAATAATAGTTAAAACCCAGTATTCAGCTTGTGTCAGGTACTATTTCATACATCCATTGTGTGTATTAACTAATTTAATACTCATCAAACCATAGGAAGTAGGTACTATTTTCCCCTACCACTTTACAAATAAATGAAATAAGAAACTAGATTGAAGATGTTTTCTAGGGCTGATTTAAGCAGAATTCATCATCTCAGGGAAACTTTTTTTTCAAAGCCGATACAGATATTTTCTGTTTATAATATGTTTTCCCTCTTGGGAATGAATGACACCCAACTCTGGGCTCCTTTTCACCATCTTGTCACATCTGCAACATACCTCATAACTTTCTCGTTTCTTTGAGGAAAGACAAAATGTGTGTACCTTTCTTGCAAATGTCATTCAGAGCTTCTTGTTCTTTGTGTCACAGGGACATTAGACATCTGTGAGCAGTCAGAGAGAGTGCTTGGGGCAAGTGGGCATGGGGAAGAGAGAGACAGAGACGGGTGAAGACAGAGTCACATTCCTGCGTGGATGTGTGGAAGGTGGGAAGGATGATTACTTTAGGGGATCTTTTTTTTAAACTGTGGTCCACAGATTAGGAAATTCATGAACTTTGATAAGGAAAGGTAATACGCCTTTATTTGCTAAGGTCTAAAGAAAATTAGCAGTACCTTCAATTCCAAGTGAAGTCAACAAGTCAAGCAGTATTAATTAGCAGTACCTGTGACCATGTCATTAACAGAAATGTCAGATATTTTCCTGCTTTATGACAGTTGTTGCAAATATCGAGAAATATTATTTATGCTCATCTACTCCCTCAAAATTATGGTGGTGATTATGCCTGCCATTAGATCTTATTATTTAATACCTTAATGTAAAGCACATATACTACTATATCACACTTCTAAAAATATTTTGAAAACTGTGTTTTAATATAATCGGTTTCCTTTGAATTTGTAGGTATTTTTCTTATGCATTCAAAATATTTTGACAAGGGGTCCATATGTTTCACCAGACTGTCTAAAGCCTCCGCTGTTTGAAAAAGTTAAGAACTCTGCTGTACAGGTGTTTTCTTGGCTTTTCTTCTTCTTGAATGAGCCTAAAGAGGGTCCCTGAAGTGAGCCTCAAGCCTGGTGAGGCTTTCCAGGTTCTATTATTCTATTTTTCCAGAGACCCTCCCTCCCTTAATTTTCACCATGTATTGTTTTTCTTACCTCACTGATCGCCTGTTTCTTCTCACCTTAACTGTGGGTGTCTTTTTATGCTTCTTTGGGTAGTTTATACTTTAGCATGGATTGATCATCGTATTTAGGTGGACAACTGGAAATCTCCTTTAGTCCAGATTGTCCACGCTCTCCCAGTTCATAACCCCGGCTGCCTCTGGGACATCTCCACTTGCTTTTATCACCGATATCTGGAAGGAACATATTAAAAACTGAGATTCCTCTCCACATCTGCAGGCTGTCCCACCTTGCCTCCACGACCATCTTGTCTGTCCTCCTGATTTTGTGAGCTTAGAACTATTTAAAAGTGTAAATCAATTGATTTTTTTTTTTTAACCTGGAATCTTTTGTCAATGGTACAAAAAGCAGAAGATACAAAAGGATATGCAGTGAAACGTTAGGTCTTCCTCCCACCTGGTCTCCTAGGCGCTCAGTTTCCCTCCCAGGAGGAAACCACTGTTACAGCTCCTAGAGTGATCTGTGGTTCCTTCTTATTTTTGGCTTATCTCAAGTCCTTCCCTGTCTTTAAGGTGAGTGCCCTTTCCTCTCCAGGCCCTCGTGATCATATATGTGACTTTATATATAAGTCTTGGTATGTGTATATTTTACGTACATATATAAAATCTCCCCCCTGTGGCCTTCCGGCCTCGAGTTTTCATCGCGTCGCTTCCTGGATGAAGAACCTACAGGGGTGAGGGGCCGGGGTTGGGGGTGATGGAGAAGAGGATCTACAGGACACTTAGGTTGGGGTTTGGAGCGGCAGACTGGTGGGAAGCTCTGTCAGGATTCCTATTTCTATTCCTCCCGCCTCGGGCCCCCTTCCTGTCCTCTTGTCCAAATGTCTCTCGTTTCCAAGAGCTGAGACAGAGACAGAGACAGCGAGATACACAGAGACGGAGACACCGAGGCACCAGCATCCCTCTCCCCGCTCTGTCCCGCCCCAGCGCCCTGACGGACATCCTCCCTCAGCCAATGGCGCTCGCGATGTGCCCCGGAAGGGCCAATGGGAGACAGAGGAGGGCGGAAGATTCCCCGCCCCCACTTCTAGGCTTGGTTGAGCCGTGCAGGTAGGTCCGGGGCCGGGGGAGCCGCCGTTGGCACTGGTGCCCGGGGGGGTGGGGGCAGGAGTCGGTAGGGGTGATGGTGGGGAAGGGGAGGCGGCCCCGAGTGCGGGAGTCTGAGGGGGGCGGCGCGGCCGGGAGGAAGGGGGCCGAAGGGCCCGGGGAACGGGCGCCGCCGAGGGCCCTGGAAGCGGCTGGGCTGGGGGGACGCGTGTGTGGGGCGCTGGGACCCCCGCCCCGCGCCCACCCGCAGGCCTGGGCCGCGGGCTGCGGGCCGAGGGGCCGGGGGACCTGGCTGCCCCGAGGCGGGCCGGAGCCGGGCCCCGGGCCGGGGGCGCCGAGCAGAGCCCGGGGCGCCAGGCCGGGCCGAGGTGGGACGGACCGACGCTGAGAGGAAGGGAAGCTGCATCCCGCGGGCCGCCCCTCCTGAAGCAAGCCGGGGCAACGGCCGCTGGCGCCCCTGCCCTGAGCCCACTCCCCCCCTCGCCCCCACCCTTACAATGGGGATGGGGCAGAAGGAGTCGTCCCTCAGCGGGAAGGGGGGGGGGCTAGGTTTAGGACTAGGGTCCAAGGTGGGGGGAGGGGTGGGAACTCGGGCTCTCCCCTTTCTCTTCTCCCCTTGGCTTTTGCGTTGGGGATCTTGGAGGGGCTGTTAAACCCTCCTGAGACTTGGGTCAAGAGTCAAACTCCTCCCCCCCACCCGAACCCCCCCCCAATCCGATGAGCGGTGAGGAAAGTGATGCCAAGTCTTCGAAGCAGAAGTGACAAGCGCATAGCAAGAACAAATCCACTCCAGAGGTGTTTATTTTTAATTTTTCTTAAAATGAGGGTACTGTAGTCTTTGATTTTTCAAAATTTATTTTTGCGGGGTGGGGGTGCTGTTTTTTGGTCCCTGCTCGGGCAAGCCTCCATTTTAAGCGAAGCAGTAACTGGTTAAGCTGGAATTTTCATCCAGGCCTAAGACTTGAACAGGGATCCGACAAGAGGTCATTTAATCGATCTTCCTTCCCCCACGTAAACTTGCCTCCTTCTCGTCCTCAAAATTAAGTTGTTTGGTCTGCTTTTAAAGATCTCTAGGAAAGAAGGGTCTTTTATTTGCTTGGAACACTTCAGTCAAGAGTAGATTTTTCTTTTTCATGTAGAATGGGCTCTGAAACTTGAATAGAATTTAGGGCCATCAGAATGATCAGAAAGGTTTTAATTTATTGAATACAATTAAATGTGGCAAAGGTCTTTTTAGATGGTCAGTTAACAAATCACTTTTCAATAGTGTTTTTGAAGTACCCTGGATAATCATTTTTTTCAGCTGGGTTTTTGGTTTTCTGGTTATTTATTTGATAAATAATTTATTTGATAAGCAATTTTATGTTATCTAAATTATGTGTTACACATTTAATCCACATTTTATGTAAAATACATTTCTACATGTAGATGGAGATATACATACACTCATTTGCCCTTTTCTAAGGGGGCTTTGTTTTGTACATCTTTGTAGGATGGTGAGGCAGATAAATAGTACTTTTAATTTCTGTCCAGATAGCCCAAAATGTTTGCCTCTTTGTGATTAGTTTTTAGTCTCACTGGAAGTCCTCTCTTTCAGATACCTTGTTGAAACAAAAAATCTTCCTTCCTGCTCATACTTGGTGGCTGAGGGATTACGGAGATTTCCTTCTTGCTCGTTTCTGAGTATTGTCTGAACTCCTCTGACACTATGACTGCTCTTTGGATGCCTCTCAAGGTAAGATGTGTGGTTTTTAAAATTTAGGTTCTCATTGTAATTTTTTCTTCGGAATTGAGAATATTCTAAAATCCTTAGATTTGCAGTTCTTAAGCTCTCTTGTCCGACACTCCTTTCCCTTCCTGAACTCCTAGTGTGTGTGCTTTCCTGACTGATTAGTTAGTTACTCCTTACTTTGGCTAGTGTTCTTGGTTACTGATGTTAAAGTATTGGTGAAGTTCTCAGATTAACTTCCATTTTAATAAAGTGTTTCCTTTTTAACTTTAAACCACGGCAGCCCACACAGTTGTAAAAATTCTGTTCCAATCTCAGTAGGATGGATTAACAATCAAACATCCAGGTCCACTTTCAAACAGGTACTTTAGAGTCATAGGTACTCGGGTGTGTCCCTCTGTTGCAAATCTGTAGCTGATTCATGTGTTGCAAAGGATGTGTCATTAACCATTTGTTTACTCTGAAACTTCGGGTAGTAAGTAGATGAGAACGTTCTAAGACCTGTTGGTTTACGAGTACTCTGTTGGAAGGTTCTCCTACTGCCCTCTAGTCCTGTGCATTCAGATTTACATTGTTTTTCTCAAACGGGTAGCACTTTGTGCCAAGTTTCATCTCGCAGGATAAACTTGCTGGGCAGTGTGGCCAGGTGATCTTGAGATGAAAAAGCCCATATTGATAATGGTGGCCCTCCAGTCTCTTGGTTCCTTCTAATCTGTTGTACGTAGGTGGCCAAAGGACTTGGCATTAGGACTAGACAGAGGGTAAAGGTTAAGATGTATGTCGAGTACAGTGAGAGGAATGATGGGGAAAGATCAGGAATGATGGATACTCTCTGCCAGCTTTACCAGGTGGCACAGATTGCCTTCCCTTGGAGCTAGATCCGAGTGTCGTTAAGACTCATGGTGGTCGGCCCTGTGGAATTCCAAGCTAATGCAGCGAATACATCAGAGAATAATGTAGGCTGTGTAACCTGAATAGTTAGACTGTGGGAAATCTTTAGATCAGTGTAGACTGAATTCTCATCTTCATTTATGTTCCAGCGGCTGTTGTTGGATCCTTGTTGAGTTGGAGGGGTTGCATGGGGAATCCAGCCAGCAGTCCTGAACCCATGGGAAGTGGAGGACCTTGTACAGGAGTTTTTTTCTCTGGCACCTAGTGTTTTGTGCCAGGACCTGGTGGCCCCTGTTACTTCAGGAAGTAGGCAAGGGGCTATGAATGGGTACCAGTTCTCTAGAAACCTAAGGAAATTGAGACCCAGTATATCGGATTTTATTTTACAGTCACCTTAGTTTTAACTAAGCTATTAGGTACATAGAGGCCTGCTTTTGAAGATGTAAATGATGTTTAAGATTTCAACTCTAAATCTCTTAACCTGGTATGTTATGATATAGTCCCACAGTAACCCCTGAAGTTGTACCGAAGCCCTGTGGCATGACGGGCAAAAGAATGGAAGTGAGTGTTCCATACTGTGTGAGTTACCACCTGTTACCTACCATGTGGCTGCCTTAATTTTATGTTCCCCACCAGTCTTTAGATCACTGGAGACCTCTTTTGAGTCTAAAGAAATTTATTTGCTAACATTCTCCTATTCCTTTTATTGCTTAAATCCTTTTATTACTTAAAACTAAACAAAAACAAACCACTCTGAAAACTGTAGTGTTTGATCTGGGCAGGAAATAAAAGGGAACCTTTTGGGAAGAAGAGGATGAAGGATAGAAATTAGAAGGATAGAAAACAAAAAGGGAGAACTCTCTTTCTTATTGTGAATATCTTTAAAATGTTTCTAAGATATATTTTCAGATTACAGCTGCTTATTTTTAAGAAAGAAAAAAGGTAGGCTAATTAAAATGTATACTTTGGAGCCAAAATGTTCATTTCTAGCTCATGAACTTTGTTTCTGATTCTCTTATTTCAAAATGAACTCTAGTTCTATCAGGCATTACTTACATGTTATTTATTAAAAAACTTTTAAGTTTTAATAAATAAAACTCAGAGAGAGAGAGAGACAGCATGAGCAGGGGGAGTCAGAGAAATAGAGAGGGAGAGAGACACACACACACACACAGAATCTGAAGCAGGTTCCAGGCTCTGAGCTAGCTGTCAGCACAGAGCTCGACATGGGGCTTGAACCCATGAACTGGGAGATCATGACCTGAGCCGAAGTCGGACGCTCAACCGACTGAGCCCCCCAAGTGCCCTAGGCATTACTTACATGTTAGACCTGAGTATGTGCTTGTTTCCATGCATTTAGAAAATAGTGCCAGTATGCACCCTTTTCACAGAGTACCAAAGCAAAGATAACAAAAGGAAAAGAATGCCAAACAAAAACAACCTGAAGGCGGTTAAGGCACTGTTGATAATTATAAAGTACTGTGGAGTGCCGCCTTGGTGGCTCAGTCAGTTGTGTGGCCGACTCTTCATTTCCGCTCAGGTCGTGATCTCACTGTTTGTGGGATCAAGTCCCAAGTCAGGCTCTGCACTGATAGCCTGGAGCCTGCTTGGAATTCTCTCTCTCTCTCTCTCTCTCTCTCTCTCTCTCTGTCTCGTGCACATGCTGTCTCTATCTGTCTCTCAAAATAAATAAATAAACTAACAAAAAAGGGGGGGCATCTGGGTGGCTCAGTCAGTTGGGCATATGACTGACTGGCTCAGGTCATGATCTCATAGCTCATGGGTTCAAGCCCTGCGTCTGACTCTGTGCTGACACCTTGGAGCCTGGAGCCTGCTTCGGATTCTGTGTCTCCTCCTTTCTCTGCCTCTCCCCTACTTGTGCTCTGTCTCTCTCAAAGATAATGTTAAAAAAAAAAAAAAAGAAATTCCCATGGAGATTACTTACCCCCTTATGTATATCAGGGATCTACAGCTTTTTCATTGCTAGCCATGACTAAGCACTATGGATGACGTTTGACATTCCTAGGTCCAGTTGTCAGGGTGGGGACATGGGTGAGATGGGAAAGAAATGGAGAGGAGCGGGGTGGAGAAGTGGGCAAATTGGAGAAAAGAGCAAAGACAAGATGAGGGGCTGGTAGGAAAGCTGTGGGCCCTGGCGTGTGAAATGGCGCCACCATCCCTTGCCTCAGGTAGCTTTATGGGCTGCTGGCTGCCTTGTATGCTGGATTGAACTATGATGGAAGCAAGTAAAAAGTGTTCTTGACCAAAGGGTGGAATTAAAATATAATTCAATATGATATGGAAGGGTCTCCAGCATAACATAGTCAAAGCAAGATGCAGAACAGTATGTATGCTGTATTACCCTTTATGTGTTTTGGAGGGGAAAAAAGGAGAAAAGAAAATTTGTATTGGCTTGGTGTATAAGCACTTAAAAAACTTTAGGAATATAAACAAAATGGTGACTGCCTACCTGTTAAGTCTAGGAACTGGGCAGGTAGAACATAGAGTGAGAAGGATACTCTCACTTCAGAATCAGTAAAAAGTCCTTCAAAAATCTGTAAATATCTCAGTTCTTCTCTTCTCATCCTGTGTCTGGAAGTCAGAGAAACAGCCAGGGCCACAGCTGAGAGAGCAGATGGCCCTTGAACAGTGGCTAAAGGGATTTATCACAAAGGGTATTGCCATCTAGGACACACAGTTCTCCTGAGATCTTCAAGTATTTTCAGTTTGTTGAAGTTTATTTCTAGTATTGAGTTGGAAGGTCAGGCATTTAAAGATTTTACATTTGCTCTTAAGGTTTTAGTAAAAAGATTTTCATTGTTTACTCCCTCACGTTGGCAGTTAGATACACTATCATGTTCTTGGCTGTGTGATCTTAGGCAATTTTTTAATCTCTCCGAGATTCAGAGTCTTTTTTTGTATTGGAAATAATATTAAAATTTGCTTCACAGCATTGTTGTGTATATGATAGCTGTAAAGGCCCGGGTATCTGGCTTAGTGAGCTACTACTGTTATTACAATAGTTATTATTAATAATAGTTCCTTGTAGCCTGGTGCTAAGAGTGGGGACTCTCGCTGATGTTGGGCAAGTTCCTTTACCTCTTAGAGCCTTGGTGTCCTCATCTGTGTAAAGGGCATAATTAGAGTATCTGGATCCCAGGGTGGACTTCAGAAGAACTAAGAGAGTTTGCTATTGCAAAAGGCTTAGAATAACACTTGGTATGTGCTCACTAAACATGAGCTGCTGATTTTCTTCCTGACATCCTGTTTGCTCGTGCTGCCGTAACAAAGTGCCACAAGCTGAGTGTCTTAAACAACAGAAATGTATTGCGTCTCAGTTCTGGAGAACAGACGTCTGGGGGCAGGGACACGCTCCCTCTGCAGGTACTAGGGCAGGGTCTGTTCAGGCCTCTTCCAGCTGCTGGCAGTTGCTTGGTTTGTGGCCACACGACTTCGCCCTTATACAGAGTTCTCCCTGAATGCATGCCTTTGTGTTTAAGATTTCTCCTTTTAAAAAGGATAAGAGCCATACTGGATTCAGGCCCACCCCAGTGACCTCGTTTTAACTTGATCACTTCTGTAAGGACTCGATCTCCAGCTTTGCTGTAGTGGCATCAGGAGTCCAGAATCTCTTTTGGGGGCGACACAGTTCAACCCATTACAACATCCAGTAGCCTCATCAACTCCACAGACTTAACGTCACTCATCATGGGTGACAGAGCCTCAGACCCTCAACACCTATACATAGGAAATAAAAATTTGGTGCAAACTGGGAATGTGATTTAAAGAAGTGGATTATTTCTGAAGGCTTCTCATGGGTTTATCTTTAGGTTTTTATGTATTGGTTTTTGTTACCATTGAAACTTTATATAAAATCAAAAGTTTACAAGGTTAGATTGTTTTTTTTTTTTTAAACTGTCAGTAAAATTCTGATTTGAAACATGAAGGTCAAGATTACAGTCTTGCTCTCCATGTCACATCCTTTGTGGAAGTTGATATTTGGGATTTCCTTAATGTAAGAATTGGGCCCATGTATCTGTCTCTAGGTGTTGGGGAGCTAAGGATACCCAGTAATGTGGAAATAACAGCCCCTTCACTGTGTGTTTTCTATGCAATCAGATGCCCCACTTGAGGAAGCTGACATGGTTATCCTTTAACATTTGGCTTCACACGGTCATTTTTGGGTAGACAGTATGGGTCTCCCCAGAAATAGCAAGACCTTGAGGAAGTTCCTCCTGTGGCCTGACTGACTTGGTTAGTCCTTTGCTTCCATTCCTTTCCTATTTGCCATTAGAGTAAAGTTCAAACTTTTTAACATAGAATATAGGCCTCTGATGATCTAGCTGCTGCTGACCTTTCTGTTTTGTTTTGAAACCTTACCTTTCACCATTGGCCTATGTGCACCTTTGTTTGATGGTTTCCTTCTCCTGAAACTTCTAGTGTTAAGACTTAAAAAGTTAGCATTGAGGTGAAGATTTTTCTAAAGGTATTACATGCTTCTCTGCCTCCTTAAAGGAAGCACTTTGAACAAAATTATATCTTTTCATAGTCCAGAATTATGAAACATCCTCACTGTGCCTAGCAGTTTCTATATTCTATGGGCTAAAATATAATGTGCCTTTAGAGACCAAAAAATACACTGTCTGAGTGGACTAGTGTGTATGTATTATGTAACTCTTGGGTTATTCTTTTTTAAATTTAATTTTTTTTTTTAAATTTTTTTTTTAATGTTTTATTTATTTCTAGGAGAGAGAGAGAGACAGCGTGAGCAGGGGAGGGTCAGAGAGAGAGGGAGTCACAGATTGAAACAGGCTCAGTCAGCACAGAGCCCGACGCGGGGCTCGAACCCACGAACCGCAAGATCATGACCTAAGTGAAAGTCGGACGCTTACCCGACTAAGCCACCCAGGCGCCCCTAATTTTGTTTTTTATTAAGTGATCTCTACACCCAACATGAGGCTTGAACTCATGACCCCGATACCAGGAGTTACATGCTCTTCCAGCTGAGCCAGTGGGGCATCCCACTCTTGGGTTGTTTTCTATATTCTTTTGTCTGTTATCATCTACCTTCATGATCTCCCACCTTAATGTCAGGCAGTTATTGTCCTTGTCCCAGCCTCCAGCTGCTCTGCCCGCTATTTTAATGGCTTCTTTCTGTAGCAGGCTAGGATACCGGCAAACTAAGCTTCTGTAAATTATTTGCCAAGGAGAAGTAAATAGATCTTCAGTGAGAGCTGGAAGGACTTTTCTATAGATAAAACGTATGAAGAGTGACAATTTTTTGGCAGCCTGATGTAAAATGATATGGCTTTGCTCTTGTGCATTTTATGGAGAGGAAGCATCCATTGCTTTCAGATTTTTACGTGCTCTGGGACTGTTCTGGAGAAATACCTGTTGTGAAATTGCTTTGTGAGTTGTCATCAGAGGCTAGTTCCTAAATTCTTTCTCCTATCTCCCTGCCCTGAAGAGAAGGAGTTCATAGTGTTGGGTAATTGTTTGGACTGTGGGAGGAAGGGCCATTCCTCTAGGCCAGAGAGAGTGCTGGTGAGGCCGAGGCAGACCAGCAGAGGTGGGAGAAAAGTAAGGTAAAGGGGAGGAGAGCAGTGCTGGGCCTTGTTGACTGGTTTGCCCTGGAGGACAAAGAGTAGCCATCCTAATTCTGGAGGCTCAAAAATATATATATAGGTACTTGACTTGAAGAAATTGAAAAATATTATCTTTTTTAAAAATTATCTATTTAGTCTGGACAGTCTAGTGATTTAAGTTTTTGCTGGATTTTTTTTCTTCCTTGGAAATCATCTTGTGAAATGTTTGCAGCCTAGATTATAATAAGTGAGATGGCCAGATGAGAGTGGAAACGGGTAAAGGAATCAAAGAAAACATTTTAATTAACATTATAATTCTGAAAGCATCTTATTGTGGGGGCTTCTTTGGAAGTTGAACAGCTGCCTTGCTTGTAAAGGAAATCGCCCTCCCCCCAGTGACTTTGCCTCTCGGGTCAGAGAGCACACAAAGCCTATTAGGGAAGACGCCCTCTTGGGTCCACTGTCCCTGTGTCTGTCTTTGCCTCTTCCCATGCTAGCCCCACCCTGCTGTCCTCTTGAGCTCTTTTCTCCCTCCTTGTAGGGACCTCTGGCTGTCAGTTGTCTCTTTTCCCAAACAGTTTTCAACCTCTCATGCCCTTTGGCTCTCATTCTCCAGCTTTTAAATACATTCAAGTCTCTTTTACTTTTTAAGAACACAAAACCCTACACTACAACCATTGGCTCTTGGCTAGATTCTACCTATGAGTTCCCTTACAGGTTCATCCCTGTTGCCAATTTTGGAGGATCCCTTTTTGCCATCTTCTGAGGCCTCCTCGTAGTCGTGGACACTGTGGCTCATTCCCCAGGAGGTGGCGGTGGTCCCTCCTGGCCTCCTGTCTACGTTTCTGAGAAGCAACGTGCAAGAGTGATACAGAGCCTGGACTCTGGATCCAGAATCCTAGATTCAGATCGCAGCTCTTCCATTTACTGTATTACCTTGGAAAAATTATTTAATGTCTCTGTGCCTCAGTTAACTTCATCTGAAAAATGGGAAAAAATAATAAAAACAATAACACCTCCCTCAGGACTGTTTTGAGGAGCAAATGAGTTAATACACGGAAAGCACATGGAGGGGTGCTTGACACATAGTAAAGTACAAATGATGTGAGTACAGGCTCTGTCTGCATCATTGTCGTCTCTGGCTGCTCTGTTTACTTTGTGGACTTTTTTCCTCTTTCACATCACTGTTGGCCTTAGCTTGGCCCTCTCTCTTCTTACCCTATGCATTTCCTAGGGGACATTTTAAGAGCAGTTTTTGTCTCGTTCACCATCCATATACTGATGATTTGCAAATGTGTTTTTTTCTAGCTCTAAATGGCCTTTTTATCTCTGATTGCATATACACAGCTGCCTCGTGGACATCTCTACTTGGCTGTCCCATTTTCATTTCAAAATGATCTAATCAGGGGCATTTGAGTGGCTCACTCAGTTAAGCATTTGACTCTTGATCTTAGCTCAGGTCTTGATCTCAGGGTCGTGAGTTCAGGCCCTACATTGGGCTCTTGCTGGGCATGGAACCTACTTTAAAAAAAAAAAAAAAAAGGCCTAATCAACTACTCTGCCTATTCCAACCTCTTCCCATCTTCATGTCTCTGTGAGTGGTACCATCACTCACCCAGTCACTCAAGTCAGGATTCCTTCTTGTGGCATAATGGTCACCATGTTCTTGAGATCCTAGCTCATAATGTTTTCTTAGTCTCCTTCACTTCTCTCTCCTGAGTGCAGACTTTTGTCACCCTTTGTCTGCATGACCTCTGTCACCTTATGATTTATTCTACTTGACTGCCTTCTGTTTTCCACGTTGCTGCCAGTGTGATCCTTACAAAATATCAATCTCCTCATCTGATCATATTCCTCCTTGCCTGGCTTACCTGGCTTTCTGGGTGGAATTCAAATGCTTCTGCCAAGCACCCAGGCCCTGGTGATCTGGCCCCTGCCAGATCATCTCTCTCCTTTCTGAGCCCCCTGCACTCAATGGTGCTGCGTTTGCAGTTCCTTCTGTGCAAGCATCTTACTGCTCCTTTTCCCCTGGGCCTTCACCTCAGCAGTTCCTTCTGTTTAAAGTGGCTTCTGCCCTGTTGTAGAAGCTTAAGTTCTCTGAGTTCTTTAATAATAGTGATGACAGTAACAGTGACAGCAGTAGTAGCTGATATTGAGAGCTTCCTGTGTCCCCAGGCATTGCCTTTGGGGGTGTGTGCACACAGCTGACACTTCTGTTGTACAGTGATTGCAGGTTTGCTTCTCATGCCCAGATAGCCTCCAAGCCCTTTGAGAGCAGGGCTTGTGTCTTGTCTTTTACTGTCCCAGCCTGCCATGTTGGCACTTGGTGAGTGTGTGTTGAACAGATAGTCTAAGGGCTGTGTTGCCCCACTGAAGTACTTCTTCAGGAGGGTATCAGTCAAAAAGCTGAGTTAGTCACATCCATTCACCAGTCCCGGCCTTACCCTTTGGAACCCAACTTGTTCTGTGTGAGCAGCTGAATAGCTTGGAATAGAATTACAAGGAAGTTTTTGTTTTAAATTTCCACTGAATGGGACATAGGTGTTTTTGTTTTCTTTGTTTTGCTTTTGAAAAAGATCAATTTGCTGACAAACCAGTGTCACCTGGTAACTAGAATGTTTTCACATTATTAGAATGAAGTAAAGGATATGAATATTATTGAGGCTTGTGATGTTCCAACCAGGTAGTATATTTGGTTCTGAACTGATTAGAATTCTTTATTAGCGGTCAGGTGTTCTCTCCCTCCTTTTTCATCAGTGCTCTGTTGAGGTTAGACACATACTCTTATCGCTGTATAAAATTTGTGTTTTTAGCAACAATCCAGAATTTGGACAAGCTTATACATTTGACTCTTGAACAATGCAGGGGTTAGGGGTGCTGACCCTGTGCAGTCAGTGATCCACATAAAACTTTTGACTCCCCCACAGTTTACTAATAGCCTACTGTTAAAAAAAAAGTAGCCTACTGTTGACTGGAGTCTTACCAATAACATAAACAGTTGATTAACATGTATTTTCTATGTTATATGTGTTCTGTACTGAATTCTTAGAATAAGGTAAGCTTGGGAAAATAAAATGTTAATAAGAAGACTATAAGAAAAAATACATTTACGTACTTTACTGTATCAATATTGTCAGTTTACATTGTCTTTTTATAAGATGAATCATGTGTCTGTCTGTATCTATGTAAATACTGTCTCATATGACAAAATATCGTAGGTGTTATATATTATTACTAATAGTAGACATCAAAAATGAAATGATAATGTACACTCTGTGTTTGTGTGTGTAAGTTTTGATAAATTTTAAGTTTTTTAGTTTGTATATAGTTTGTGGTAGCTGTAAAATAGACTAGTATCTATATACATTTTATGCGTTCACGATACACCTAACATTTTACTTATTTTTTGATATTTATAGACAATGTGGTTTATCTGCCAGTTTTTTCAGTTGTCACAAATTTCCAAAAATGTTTCCAATGTGTTTATTGAAGGCAATCTATGTATAAATGGATTCACGAACTTCAAGCAGTTGTTCAAGTGTCAACTACAATTGGTAGTCTGGTTTATTTTTATCTAGGTTTTGATCATGTAGTAATTTTTTTTGGCCAGCAGGGGGAGCCAAAGTCACTGATATGTGACTGCATCATAGGTTTTTGAAGTTTATACCAAAGGAAAGTAAGAAAAGCCTTACTGACAAAGAACTAGTCAGAGTTCACAAGGAAGAAATACAGCTGCCAAGGGGCATATGAGAAACATATTTATTCTGAAGTAATTAAAGGAATGCAGATTAAACTGATATACTATTTTTTTGAGTTAACTATACCCCATTTGGGCAGAGTCATGACCCCTAAGACTAGAGGCACAAGCTCCATTCACTGAGCCAGCCAGGTGCCCCGTAGAGTATTTTTTTTAACCTATCCTGGCAATTGAACTATGTTGTCAAAGGTAGTAAGGGGGCAGTCTCCAAAACTGCTAGTGAAGTGTGCATTGGGCCCAGTTTTTCTGGAATGTATTTTGGCAGCATGTATAGAAAAATCTAAAGATTCTGCTTCTAGGAGTTTACCTTATGGGGGAGAAAAGTAGAGATATATAGAAAGATTTGTGGATAAAGATATTCATGTAGCATTATTTATACTAGTAAGAACTGAGAATAAACTTGAATGAGCAATGAGATTAATCGGTACATTATGGCATATTTAAGGATGGATGATTATACAGCCATAAACGGTATTTTTGAAGAACTTTTAATGTCTTAGAATGTTGAGTATGTGATAAATGAAACATTCAGGATATAGAGATATATAAGGATTCTAAATATATAAAAGATAAAGATATAACAACAAACATATACATAAATAAAAGAATGAAAGGAACTATAGCAACAAATCTCACTGAGTCTTAGACAGAGGTCATCAGCCAATTATTCCGACACCAAGAGATGTTTTGAGGTGAGACAATGTTACCTTATAAGCCATTAACTCCAGAGACTTAGGGCCTCACCTAAGGTGTCACTTGTATCCTGGAGGACCCCAGAATGGACTTAATATACATACATTTATACACTTCTTGAGTATTCTTAACCCTAAATACCTCTTGGTGATAACACATTCCACACATTTCTTTTTATCTATTGTGGAAAAAAAGACTACCTTTTGAAGTTTAAAAGCTTAATATATTGTACTGAGATCTGGTGAATAAATTAGTATATTTGCCATATTGATACATTTCTGATTTTGATCATAGTGCCCTTGGCTTTCGTGTTTCTCAGCTGAAGATGATTGATTTTAAGGTGTAATCTCTGGTGAAACCTCCTTCAGCCTCTTAGTCATTCCATTTACACTTCTTTGGATCCTTGTTAGCATTGCTTTGCCTTTCTGGACTTATGGTAACCAGTCATAACTATATTTCAGATAGAGCCAAATTATTATTTGCTAGAAAGACAGGAAAATATGTTCTGTTTTTAGTCTTTTCCTTGACTCCAGCCCCCCACCCCCTCCCCTTCCCCCACCTTTGCACAGAACATCACAGTGTCTTTAGGGGAACATTCTGTAATTATTCAAAAATTCATTTTTTGGACTGGAAGCCATGAATTCTTTGGGAACAACTTTTAGGTTTTTTCCTAAGTAAAAAACCTAAAAAGTAGATGGCTTACTTTCCATTTGTCCATGCTGTAATAATACCTGCCATTTTCTTATCTGTTTTATTTTAGCTTCGTCTGTCTCACTGGGCTCTTAGAGGTAATTCAGGGTAAGAATCACCTTTTTAGTTAGGTCTGATGGTTAGAAAGCTTGACCTTATGTTGAGTTGAAATGTGCCCCCTCTGCAATTTCCACTTTGGGCCTAATTTTGTCTACATAGGAACTGCAGCTCTAGTTTCTCTTCTGCTGGACAGATCTTTTAGATATTTAGACAACTTTCATGCTTGCCAAAGTGTTCTCTAAGCTGAAAATAAATCTCTAGTTTTTGCAAATGTTTCTCATTTGATACACTTAAAAATCCTTTTCACCTCTCAGTTCCAGCTCTGTATTATTTCACTATCAGGGAGCTCATCATTCCATCTGCAAAATGGGGAATTTTCTCCATGTCTTTAATATAATTCATTAAAATAGTAAATATAGCATTTGCAAAAATGGTACCTGATATCAGTCTTGTGCTTATACTTCTTCATTTCGGGAGGTGCCTCAGCACAAGACTCTTATAAAAAGCCCGCACAAATTGTATTCACATACTGACTTTCTTCTCTGAGAATTTGGGTAGAATGGTATGGTGTGATTTCCTCTTTTAGAAGCTGTGATGTGTTTTCCTCAGAAGCTTATTCATGCTGATACGTCTTCTGGTCTAATCTGTTAGAGATTTGCCAGTTTGGCCAATTTGAAGCTCGCAGCCAACGCCCTTCTCTTGAGTACATGGGAGTTATATACTGATGGCATGTTTCCGTTCATTTTTGTTCCGCAAATATACTTTGAGTGCCTAAATATGCCAGGAGTTGAGCAGGGGACTGGATAAATGTTGATGAGGGAAACGGGTCTGGATCCCATCTTTCTGGGGCTTATGGGAGGTCACTCCTCTCATGACTGTCAGCCAGTTAAGTCCTTCCCTGCAGTTTTATAATTTTATACTTACATTGTTTTAAAATGCAGAGGATACTTTGGGATTCCACGACTACTTAATATCTGATATGCTAGTTTGGAAGCATGTTTTTTTTCTTTTTTTATGATGAATTTGATTCACTCTCAGTTATTTATATGGCTTAAAGAATAATTTAGAAATAGGATTTTTTTCCTCATATCTTCCTGAGTAAATATTGAAGCAAATTAAAATGATCAGCTATCTTGCTTTTATCACTGTTTATGCCCTATTTATCAAGTGACCCATCCAGTTTTTATTTGGCATATTGTTGTTTTTTACATATTTAAACCACCTCTTTGTGGCTTTGCATTTTCTTACAAGGTTTTAATCATTTTGCCTGTGTATGTCTTAGTGCTCCTGCTCAGCTACAATTTATCATCTTTTGTTGCTTTTCTTCAGTTTTTGTCGTTTTATTCTGAGTAAAGTTGTTTTTCCCTTGTTCTACTGGTCCCTTTTCTCCCCTCCCCCACCCCCAGACTCCTTAGCAATTTAAGTGTAAACATTTATAAACAATTTGGGTTGACTTCCTGATTTTTTAATTCCTTGCATTCAGGACAGTATTGTAAAGTCCATTTGTTTGTTTTGTATTATGCATTTGCTTCTTAAACAATTTTAATTTTATCTAAAGTCTAGATTTTTTTTTTGCCTAAAATTAGGTAACCATAAACATTTTTTTGATAAGCACATTTTTTATGAATGTGTTTAGGATAGAAGGGGGTGGGCAGGGAAGTGAATTCATATAAACATTAAAAATTTTCCCTCGGTCTACGCAATGTTAGTTAAGTGTGTTTTGTATCTCTATTACTAGTGCGTCATAATATGCCAGTTTCTGATTGTAATTTAGAACCAAGTTCTGTTATTTGTATATGTTGTAGGTTCTAATTATTTTTGAGAAAGCATTATTCTGTTACTTAAAATTTTTTATCAGTTCCCCCGCAAAGAAGTTTTGTGTTGTTAAACACAGAGATTGTTGAAACTCACATTATTGTTATTGTTGTCATTTTCAGGTTTCTAAATCATTGAGCATTAGAGTTCAAAATAAATTTTGATTTGGGACGCGTGGGTGGCTCAGTCGGTTGAGCATCAGACTTTTAGGTCATGATCTCACGGTTCCTGAGTTTGAACCCCACATTAGGCTTTGTGCTGATAGCCTAGAGCCCAGAGCCTGCTTCGGATTCTGTGTCTCCATCTTTCTCTGCCCCTCCCCCACTCATGTTCTGTCTCTCAAAGATAAATAAACATCAAAAAAGACTGAAAAAAAAAAAAAAGAAATCTTGATTTAACAAGTCTAGCTCTGTTATTTTCTACATCAAGAACGAGAGTGGTGCTGCCATTTCCCCAAAGTCACATAGGTACCTAGTGGTAGAGCTAGAACTTGAATGCCAGTTCATCATTCATTTTATCACTCTGAGGATTACTGGGGGTAGACTTATATGCTAAACACATTTATATTGGAGCATATGAAAACAAAAAAGAATTGTTGATTTAAGGGGGAGAAAAACAAATAATTAACCTGGCTTGGAAATGAGTTGACTGATGAGCATACTTCCTGTTCAGCAGATACTCTTCCTCTCAGATCCTGATCTGTGGATTAGGGTATCTTCTCTCTATTCTAAATAGCGCTAGGGATGACAGTGCCATTTTTTTTCTTCTTGAACTACCCATGTAGAGAAGCCTTGCTTCTGCTATAAAATTCTAAGGACAAAGTATAATATCATTGCTTTTGTTTTGAGCTTTTAAAATAGTAATACATTCCAATCCTATCTCATTGAAGATAGCCTTTCCAGTAATAGGATTTTGTGTTCCTTAAACCCTTCACTCACTGATGTTCTAGTTTATATCTTCCTATAGATGACTGATTATATTGCTGACATGTTGGGTCTTCTTCATCTCATTCTCATATAATTTAGAGTAAGTCAGGTTTGATGGAACTTCATTTTTGCTTATGTATAATGCTGGTAATGAGTTTGCAGGTGTAACATGAAGGCAAATTGGTGCTCCGAGGTAATCTCTTAAGGGAAAATAAAATAATTATGGCTTGCCTTCTCTTGACATTTTTGCAAGTGGTTCAGCTTTTTTTTGCGGGGGGAGTGAAACTGTTTAGAAATTAAGTATTATTTTGGCTCCATCCATTTTTGTTTTTACAGCTTTATTGAAAGATATTTCACATATAAAATTTGCCCATTTAAAGTGTACAGTTGTTTACATGGTTGTGCATCTGTCACAGATGCACAGTTCTAATTTTAGAACATTTACAACTCCCCAAAAAGAAACCCTCTGTCTGTTAGCAGTCACTCCCTATTCCCATTTGTCCCTCAGCCCCTGACAATCAGTAATCTACTTTCTGTGTCTGTAATTTGCCTATACTGGACATTCATATAAATAAAATCATACAGTATGTGTACTTTTGTGACTGGCTTCTTTCACTTAGCATGTTTTCAAGGTTCATCTATGTGGTAGCATAGATCAGTACTTTATTCCTTTTCACAGCTACATAATATTCCATTGCATGGATATGCCCCATTTTGCTTATCTGTTAATTGATTGGTGGACTTTTGGGTTGTTTCTATCTTTTGGCTATTATGAATAATGCTGCTATAAACATTCTTGTATAAGTTTTTGTTTGGCCATCTCTTTTGGGTGTATACTTAGGAGTAGAATTGCCAGGTTATATGGTAACTCTGTTTAACTTTTGAGGAACCACCAAACTGTTTTCCAAATTAGATATAACTCTTTTACCTTCACACCCACAAATTTCTTCACATTCTTGTCAACATTTTTTTAGGTTTATTTATTTATTTTTGAGAGAGAGAGAGGGGGAGGGAAAGAGAGAGCATGCACACAAGTGGGGGAAGGGCAGAGAGAGAAAGAAGGAGATACAGAATCGGAAGCAGACTTCCGATTGTCTGTGCTGACAGCTCAGAGCCTGACGTGGGGCTTAAACTCACGGACTATGAGATCATGACCTGAGCTGAAGTCAGAAGCTTAACCGACTGAGCCACCCAGGCACCTGCCTTGTCAACATTTTTAACTATCCATCATTTTGATTATAGCCATGCTAGGAGATGTGAAGTAGTATCTCATGGCTTTGAATTCATTTTCCTGATGACTAATGATGATGAGATATTTTCATGTGTTTATTAGCTATTTGTGTATCTCTGGAGAAATGTCTGTCAAAACTTTTGCCCCCCTTTTTTTTTAAAGTTTATTTATTTGGAGATGCAGAGAGAGAGAATCCTTAGCAGGCTCTGCACTATTAGCACAAAGCCCCACATGGGGCTCAAACTCATGAACAGCAAGGCCACAACCTGAGCTGAAATCCGGAGTCAGTCAGATGCCTAACTGACTGAGCCATGTAGGCATCCCTGCCCTTTTTAAAAACTGGATTGTCTTTTTATTATTGAGTTATAAGATTTCTTCATATATTCTGGAAAGAAGTCCTTTGTCACGTATGATTTTCGAATATTGTCTTCCATTCTGTGGGTTATGTTTTCACTTTCTTGATGGGATCCTTCAATGCACAAAATATATAATTCTCATGAAGTCCAAACTACATGTTTTTTTCTTGCCACATGTACTTTGGTGCTGTTTCTGAAACTTAAGATTTTACTCTTGTTTTCTTGTAGAAATTTTATGATTTTAGCTCTTAAATTTAGGTCTGTGATCCATTTTAAGTTAATTTTTGTGGAAGGTGTGAGATAGGGATCCAGCTTCATTCCACTGCATGTGAATATCCAGTTATCCCTGCATTGTTTGCTGAAAAGACTATCCCCCATTCCCGTTTGAATTATTGTGGCACTCTTGTCAAAAATCAGTTGTGAATGTGAGGTCTTACTTTTGGACTCTCAACAATATTTCATTGATCTATATGTCTGTCTTTATGCTGGTACCACACTGTCTTGATTTCTATGGAATTGAGTTAGATTTTGAAATCAGGAAGTTTGAGTCCTCCAACTTCATTCTTCATTTTCAAGATTATTTTGGATATTCTGGGATTGAATTGAATCTGTAGATCAATTTAGTTGGTAATTGCCAACTTAATAATGTTATATCTTCCAATCTATGAACATGGGATGTCTTTCCACTTAATTAGAACTTCTTTCACTTCTTTTGACAATTTTTGTCATTTTCAGAGTGTAAATTTTATACTTTTGTTAAATTTATTTCTAAGTATTCTTTTTTCATGCTATTGTAGATGAATTGTTTTTTATTTCATTTTCAGATTGTTCATTGTTAGTGTATTGAAATACAATTGATATTTGTATAGTGATCTTATATAATATTGATGGATTTGCTTTTTAGTTCTAATAGTATATTTGTGGGTTACTTAAGGTTTTTCAATATACAATATGTTATGTGCAAATAGATTAATTTTATTTTTTCCTTTGTAACTTGAATGCTTTTTGTTGCTTTTTCTTGCCTAATTGCCCTGGCTAAAATCTCCATGCAATGTTGAATAAAAGTGGTGAGAGCTGACATGCTTGTTTTGTTCTTGATCTTAGAAAGTATTCAGTCTTTCTTCATTAACTGTGATGTTAGGTGTGGTTTTTTCATAGATACCTTTTGTCAGGTTGAGGAAGTTTTCTTCAATTCTTGATTTCTTGTGTGTTTTTATCATGCAAGCATATTGGATTTTTTCAAATGCTTTTTCTGCATCAGCTGAGTGATCATGTGGTTTTAATCCTTTATTAGTATAATATATTACATTAATTGACTTTAGGTAATAAACCAACCTTGAATTCCTAGGATTAGTCACACTTAGCAAAGGTGTACTGTCCTGTTTATATGTTGCTGGATTCATTTGCTAGTGTTTTGCTAGTGTTGTCCATAGGGATATTGGTCTGAAGTGTGATTTTTGTTTTTTTGGTTTTGTTCATTTTTCTTTTTATGTCTTTCTCTGCTTTAGGTATCAGGGTACTAACAGCCTTATATGAATTGAGATGCGTTCTTGACTTCATCTTGAAATAATTGTGGCTTAACTTTGTACATTCATTTAGCAATAGCAAATTCTAATTGCCTAATTTCTGAATGGAAATGATAGCATAACTAATGTGTAAGAAATGATGTGTTATTGAATCCATGGCAATCAGAAGAGACCTAAAAGCATCCCCCCAGGGCAGCCACAAATATTTGAGAAGGAAAAGGGGGATGCAGAATTAAGTGCAATTGGATTAGGTCCCAAATTTTCCTCTACTAGACCTTTGCCTATCTTGAGACATTCAGGGTAGAGGTTCTAAGCCCACTACTTTAGATCCTTGCCTCCTTGGTTCCCTTAGCTTCTCTTGGTGTCAGTTTTGGGGTACTTAGCTACTTCATTCTGGTTATGCCATAAACAATACCTAATTTTAGCATCCTTGGTGTAGTTTAGGCATGCTTCACAAAAGGGATTAGAAGAGAATGGAGTTGGAAGCACAAAGCACTAAATTTTGCTAATTATTCTCTTATGACTTCTTAGCTTTGAATTTTTAACCATTTAATTTGTCAATGAATAGGAGGAATTTTTCTTGGTTACCACATAACTTATGATGGTGACTTAGTATTTTTTCCCCCCAGGGGTACTACAGTGATTGCCATTCAGTAGACACTCAGTAAATATTTATGAATGAATGGAAATCAGTGTTAGGGCTTTAAGGGGATATCCAGTTTTACTGAAAAAGAAAGTCATTCAAGGCAGGAATGCTAGTATTACTGTTGTCATGTTGTAAAAATTTAATGACTTAGGCTAAATATTACCACCAAGGTCACATTTTGATGTTGCCAGTACAGTTATCATAGGAAATGTAAGTTTTATCCCTTCCCCTACATAGAAAGATTTTTTCCTTCTTTATACCACAGAAGATGCACTTTTAAAAAGAGATGTTTATTTTAGGGGCACCTGGGTGGCTCAGTCACTTGAGCATCCATCTCTTGATTTTGGCTTAGGTCATGATTTCGCAGTTTGTGGGTTTGAGCCCCACATCAGGCTCTTTGCTGACAGCATGCGGAACCTGCTTGGAGTTCTCTCTCTTCTCATCCCCCTGCTCAGGCTAGCACATGCATTGTCTCTCTCTTTCAAAATAAATAAATAAAAATTTAAAAAATATATATTTATTTTTATTTATTTTGTGCTGACAGCAGAGAGCCTCGTGTGGGGCTTGAACTCATGAACCTGAGCTGAGGTTGGATGCCTAACTGACTGAGCCACCCAAGTTCCCCTAGAAGTTACATTTTCATTTAGCTGTTTTATTTTTTTAATTTAATTTGTTTGTTCTGCTAGTTGAAGTTAGTTCATTTGTGACCAACTTTGTTAGATAAATTTGTGTCTAAATTTGATCATGGGAATTAAATTGGAATGTGGCTGAAAACACTGAATATTGTATTCTGTTATTTTTATCTGGTTCAGAAATGAGAAAAGATTATTGTTAAGGAGATTATATTTGATTTCTTAGTAAATGAGTGACAGAGATAAGACAAGGACTTTAGCATTTCCTGAATTATAGTCATGTTCTAGTAGCTTATGGTCTTATTTATACTATTGTATCCACAACAATTTTTATATAAGATCTCTCCAAGTTACATTATCTTTATAGGGGGATTATATTCAGGACTCTTTGGGATGCATATTTATTGGTAAATGATCTAAAGCATTGTTTCTCCTACTTTCCTTTAAAGTATCCTAAGTCTAGGGTTGTCCAGAGCAACTTCTCACAAAAGGGACATTTCTCTGAAGTCTCCTTTATCTTGAAAAAAAAAAAAAGGAGAGAATTTAGCATTTTGCTCTGTAATATATTTGTTTATTTTAACAAAAGTGTATGCAATTTTACTACAATCTTTGAGTGAAATTGACACTCCAGCAAGGTATCTCCCCTGATTATTCATTGGCTTCAGTTACGCCTTGGTTTATAGCCCTGTGCTCCGTAGTGTACGTGAAAACTCAGTTCAAGAATCCAGGAATTAGTGATTTAAAAAGATATGTTCCTTTCCAAGAATGGTGTGCCTTTCCAGTGGAGGGAACAGGCATGCTGTCCCTAGGTTTGCTCTGCCATCAAAGTGAGATTTTAGAAGTTGCATCTTAACTTTGAACTCAGCAACCGACTTAAAGTTGTTTTTTTTGAGAGAGAGCTTACGCACGAGTGGGGGAGGGGCGGGGGGGGAGAGAGAGAGAGAGAGAGAGAGAGAGAATATGAATCGCAAGCTCCATGCCCACTGCGGAGCCTGACCTGGGGCTCAGTCCCACAACCTTGAGATTATGACCTGAGATGAAATCAAGAGTCTGTCATTCAACTGACAGAGCCACTCAAGCTCCCCGGACTTAAAAAAATTTTAGTATATGTGCTGCCGAAGCGAGCACCGGACTTAAAAAAATTTTAAGCGACATTTGCCTTGTGCACCTGTTGCCTCCTTTTCTCTCTGAACAATTTTTTCCCTCTTGACTCTCTTAACCAGGCCCTCCACCAGTTGGCTGCCAATGGCTACCTTGAAGTTCTTCTGTGTGTTTTCTTCTATGTTTCATCTAGAAAAGAAGCCAGGCAGTTTCTTGGGAAATTTTGGGCAAATTCTGACATTCAAATTTATTATCTGAAACAGTGGTTAAGGTCCTAGACAGATTGCTTCATTTGACATTGCCTCATCTGCAAAGTCAGAATATTGGAACACTCCTTCTGTTATGTTTGGTCAGTGAACTTTTTTGGTTAATTTTAATTATTTGAGAATTTTTAAATGTTCTCTACTAAAATTTAAAGCAGAAGAATGAATTAAAATCCACTTAAATAGTCAGTATAGTTTTTTGTTTGACAACTTGAGAATAAAGCCCTCGTTGAACTGCATGCGTTAGAAGCCAGTGCTTGTGTTGCTGCTTTCGAATCTGGCACCTGGGAGGAGAAAACCATTAGTCTTTGGTGTTAGACCCTAATGTAGCTGATGGCATGAAAGAGCCCGACTCTTTTCTTTAAGAGGTACAGTTGTATTAGTTGCTATCTTCTGAATTATCCCAAAATAAAGTATTTCTAGATTTAGGAGTGCTTTCAGAGTTAACCTGTAACTTTAGTTATTGTTATTACTAACACAAGTAAGTCATGAGGCTGCCTCAGATTAGTTTTGCTTCTCAGTGAGTTATTGGATCACTTCTGTGGTAAAATGGTAAGGTAATATCTTTATGTAACTTTGAAAGTCTGTATCTCTAGTATGTAGAAGAAATTTATCTTGTTTTTAGGTGGGATTGAAACTAAGAAATGCCATGCTTTCTTACACTACTTTGTCATTTACAAAAGTTTTTCAAATGCTTTAAGTTGTTTAATCTTACTGAAAGTTTGTTGCTATTGGACTGAGTACATAATACATATTTTGAATCAGTTGAGACCACCATTTAATGGAAAAAAAAACCCCCAAAACCCTTGATTTCTGAGCCTTACAGTTATTGTGTGAGTATTTTCTCTTACTTACATTTGGCCAAATCTTGATACTTGTGAAACTGTGAAATAGGTAGTATTGTTTGAGTTTAATACCTTTGTCACATTTATAGTTCTTATATGTCAAGTCAGTAGCATGTTTCTGTTGGGAGGATATAACTCTGGAAGGCAGATGATGTAGTGGGAAAGTGAGAATTGGATACTGACCTCTGATCCCATTGTGTGCTTCTGCTGTGGGGCTTAGGGTAGAATCTTAACTGTTCTCTGTTGGCCTCACCTCATTTTCCCACTAATAAAAGTGGGAGGTTTAACTAGATGACCTTCCTGCATATTCTTTCTACATCAAAATTCTTTGATTTAAATTTCTTACTATTAGCTCTGTTCATTCATTCTGGCTTTCTACTTAATATTTAACTGATTACATATTAACATGACAGCATGCACCAATTTTAGTTTAAAGATATTTCTTTCATGATACAGTTTTAATGTTGTCTTAAATAGAATGGTATGTTCATTTCTGTGACATCTGGAACAGGGTCTTGAGCTTAATTGGTACTCACTAAATTTCTGTTGAGTAAATGCATTTTACCTTTTTATGTAGTTTTGGATTGATGAATGTAAATCTTTTTCAGAATTAGAATATGTTTTCAGGGAGCTCAAAGTATTTTTATGGATAGTGTTATCTGAGTTTATGAATGAAAACATTGTTGGAGTGTGTAGATAAGGATCTGAAGTTTGAATTCGGGAAGAAGTGTTGATCTTATCTCGTATTTTAACCTTTTCAATTAACTGAACTTGGGAAAATAGCTTCATTAGTTAACTAATAACAATAATAGTTAAGTTCATGAGGTAGGCATTACTATCTCTTTTTTACAGAGCAGAAATTGGGGCTTATAGGTTTAGTACTTTGCCTGAAGTAACACAGCTCACAAGTCAAGGAGCCAGGTAAAATCTAGGGCTACCCCTGGATCCTATATTCTTAGTTACTGCACTATACTTTTCTTCATTTATTCAGCAAATTCTTACAAAGTGCCTCTTTTTGCAAGGCTCTGAACTAGGTCCCCGGGATGTAATCATGCGATGATAAAAAACGGAAACTGGTCCCTGGTTTTTTGAAACTAAATGGTTTAGACTTTCGGACTTTTTCCTGAGTTTTAATACATCTTTTTAAAGTGCAAAACAAAATAATCCCTTGTCTTTTTGAGATTAGTTTCGACATGTTAAGTACTGAATTTGTGATAGAATGTTCTGTTTAGGAATATCTGGCTTGTTAAGAGATATATGGTGGGGAAGTTATTAGAGAGTGCCTTCTTGGGATCTGTTTAGTAATACAGGTGAGAGTTATAAATCTGAAGTTGGAATAGCCATAGTTCCTGCCTTTTAGGGCTTTCAGGCCAGCTTCGAATGGAAGACTGACAGATGAAAACAACCTCAAAGGAATTACAGAGAGTATTTAACGAAGATCAGGGTATTACAGTGCCAATTATCTACCTTATTGTTAAATAAAGTACGTAAATGAAATGGTGGTGTGGTGGAACATATCTTGAAGGGAAAAATAAGTGGTGGTGGGTTGGGGGTAGAGGAATGAACAAGGGATGGTTGTGAAGAGGGATGGTACTCTTTTTCTAGGCAGAAAGAACATATAAAGACATGGATGAGTCCAGAGGTGTATATAGAAGGGAAGGACTTTTCTGAGGAGTAATTAAGGTTTTATATAATATGACAATATGAATAATCTAAGTAATATATATTCTAAAATATGAGAAATTAATTAGGAGTTTTTTGACTTTAGGTATAGAAAACCTGACTGGTTTTGGCTGAAAACAGTAAAAAATTGGCTGAAACAGTAAAGAAATGCTTGTTGTTACATTGTTCTCATGTAGCTGGAAGTCCAGCTGTCTTGCAGAGGTCAGGAGCATTTGATATAACGGCTTAAGGCTGAGAAGTTCTTGCTGGCTCTCCATTTTGCCCCTTTTGATGAGGATTGTGGCATCTCTAGGCTTGCTGTAGGGTGACTGTAGCAGTTTGAGGGTGTCATGTTTAGCACTGTCTAAAGAAGAGGTAACTGTTTCTCATTTCATCTTTAGGAATGAAGAAGCTTTCCTCACAGTTCTCTCTTGCAGGCCTTCAGTGGGCTTCCACTCACATCTCCGTGGCCAGGACTGGGTTTCATGCCCATTCCCAACCAATCATTGGCAGAGAGGATGGACTAAACTAATACAATAGAATAAAGTAGATATTTTAGAGTCAACCACAATGACTACTCCAAGAGTGATTTGATTAGTAGGGTGTGTGTGTGTGTGTGTGTGTGTGTGTGTTTAATCAGCCTTGACAGTCCACTGTGTTTCTGGGGTAAATTTTAAGAAAATATATCTCTCTTCTTAAGATTTTTGCATTTAAGTGGCTTACCTTTGAATGTTCTTATATGTAAAAATTGGTGCTTTAGCAAAAAGATACCTGGTTTGAGATAAGAATGTGAAACTGGTTGACTGATTTAAGTGCCGTAAACGCTGTGAACTCCTGGCTCTTGGGCAAAGCATTGAGAGAATGGGAAATTTGGAATTCATTTTTCCTCAAAATGCATGTTTTAAATTGAGCATTTCCACCTCTTTCCTAATCCATTGAATAAAAGTATTTCACAGTCTTCGTTATTTGGGGGCCTAATTAAATCTCACAGCTGAGTTTTAAGACTTGGCAGTTCCACTTACTAATCAGTAGTAAGAATTATTATGTTGTGGTGGGTGTCTTTGAACATAATATTTTTAAGCATACACTGGAAGGGGCTTTGCCTTATTTGGTGTTTTTCATTCGGCTCATTTAGATTTCAGAATCCTTAGATTAGGACTCTAGTTCGCCATCTGTTGGTCTGTGTTTAACACCTTTCTGCTATATTTTATGGAATTACTATTTATATGAAGATATGTGTATACATTTTTTTATCAACTAAATTTTCTTTCCCAGGATTATAAAAAGCCAAAACTAACATCTCTTTTGGATGGTACACGTATATTAGTTTGTTCTTTGTGTAATTTGACCCTGTGACTTCGTTATTATCTTCTTCCTTTTGATATTTGAGAACCATGACTATAATTGATAGTGTGATTTTAAGAGTATAAATGGGAGCCTACTGACATACAGGTGTAGATGCTATAGGAGCTGGTGACTAACTTTGTGGGAGGACTAAAACTGTGAGGGTGTTTTTATGGCTAGCAGAAGTGAGCATATCACCGGATATTGGTTCTGGTGAGCCACAAAACAGTACTGAGCATTTCTTATCTTTCTTTTTCGTAGTAGAGCATACCCTTCCTGTCTTGCTGAATTTGATGATTTAATTGTTGGAATCATTTTTTTCTTCAGTCATTTAAAGCAAATTCTGATGACTCCTAGAGTTCCGTTTTAAAATCTTAAACTACTGAAATGATCTTTTGGCAACTTTTTCTTTGGTTTTAAAGGATGGTGTAATTATACTTTGTGTCTAGAAAAGGTTCCATTATTGTAAGGCCCTGTTTTGGGAAACGAATAAAATACTGTACTGGTCACGAGAGAGACTAACTTATCATGAGAAATGATAAAGTGCCACCACTTTAAACCAACTCTGGTAGGAAAAGTGGGAAGTTTGCTTTTTGTTGTGAGATTTGGTTTCTCTGTGAAGTTCTTTGTTAAACTTTCAGCATAGCAGTGAACTTCCTTTTGGTGGCGACAAGAAGCATAAATACTCATTGTGTAATGCCATTTGCCTGCTTTGGCGGATCTGCCAAACCAGGACACCCAAAACAAGACGCGTGCTTCTTAGCGAAAACTACAGTTCCCAGCGGTCCCGGCGCGGGTGGGCCATCACTTCCCCTCTAGCTCTCGGCTGTCCCTTCCCGGGCTGGCCCGGCGCGGGCCCTGGCCTGCGCCTGCGCAATGACGACGTGCGCCTTTTTTTTTTTTTCCACCCTGGCGGCTGCGGAGCGCTGCGCTGGGGCTAGTGCCCAGGCGTGCTGCAGTGTACCGAGGCAGTCGGCTAGGACAAAGGGCGGCAGAAAGCGCTTCACTGGTCAGGGAGCTTCCTTCCCGATTCAGGGCGCGTTTAACCCTGGAATAGTGTGGCACCGATTGCATTAGCCTGTTTACTACACAGTGCAAACAGTTCCAAGCTCACGTCCTCTTGCTCCGCCGCGCCTGCCCGCCTTGCCCCCTCATAGCCGGCGCGCGGCGCCTCCAGCCACGGCGCGGAGGGAATGTGACGGCGTCAGCGCCTCAGGTTAGCCTCACCTCGGCCGGAGCGAGGGCCCGCGCCCGCCTGCCGCAGTGCCCTGTGCTGTGGCTGCACGTCTGGGAGCAGCTGGGTCCCGGCGCCGCGGCCTCTGTAGATGGAAGTGCAGAAACAGCGGCCGCGGCGAGAAGCCATGACTGAGGCGGCGGCGGCCGCGCCTCCTGGCGGCCCGCGGGGGTGGCGCGGCGGGCGCCCCCTGGCGGCGCGCCGGGGCGGAGCGGCCCTTCGCCGCCGCAGCCGCAGCCGGCGGAGGCGCTGCTGTCCCTCCTCCCCGTGTCCCCGGCGCTCGCCCGCTCGCTCGCTCGCTCCATTCTCCCTCCGCTTCAGATTAAAGGGGGGGAGGGAAAAGGAGCTCGGCCGCCATTTTCCCAGTGCCGCCGCCACCGCCGCCACCGCTCGCCGAGCCGGCGGGAGAACCGAGCACCGTAGCGAAGCCGACTCGTCTCACCGCGGCGGCGCGGGGGGCGGCCGGAGCGCGCTCCCCGGCCGGGAAGAGGCGTGCGGGGGTGGCGGCCGGGGTGCGGGCTCGGGCTGCAGACGGCGGCGCTTGTTTGTGCGGGGCGGGGGGGCGGCTTCACCCTCTGCCCCCGCCCGCCAGTCCTCCCCGCCGGGCTGCGGTCCCCGACCGTGCCCAGGCCCCGCCGGAGCCGAGGAAGGCCGGAGAAGGGGCCCGAAAGAGAAGAAAAAGCGGCCGCTCCCCGCCGCCGCCGCCTTCCCCTCCCTCCGCCTCGCCCCCGCCCGGAAAGTCAGGGCGGCTCCGGGCGCCGGGGGGGAGGAGAGCGGCGGGCCCGGGCCGGAGCCGCCGCCGCGCGCCCCCGCCTGCCGCCGCCGGCCCTCGGCGCCCAGGCCGGGGGCTGTTTGCAAACTGCGCCCATTTTGTGGGGCTGAATCCGCCCGGGCAACGCTCCTCCATCACGTGGTAGGTGCTGCTGCTGCTGCTCTTCTCCTCCTCCTCCTCCCGCTGCCCTTTCTCCTTCTCCTCGCTCTCCCTGTGGCTCCCATTTCTCTCTCTCTCTTTGTTAGTTGTAACTAGAAAGGCAGGGCAGGGCAGGAAAAATCCCCGGAACTTTAAATGGCCTCTCCGGGCTTCCCCGCTGCGGGTCCGGGGCTGGGAGTCGCCCCAAGGGCGGGGGTGTGCGGGGGCCCTTCTCCACCAGCTGCCGCCTCGTTCGCCAGCTTTTCCTTTGGCGTTCTATTTAAAAATGCGGCCTTTAGAACACGATTTATTCCCGTAAAAAATACCCCAAACAAACTCCGGCTCTTAGCTTGAACTTCTCCTGACTGCAGAAGGCCTTTTTCTGCTCGTAACACACATCTTGCGGGGTGCACGGTGTGTATCACAACTCTGATTGTTGTGAGATGGTTATTTGTTTCATTTATTTTTGTTGTCTCTGTATTGAGGTCACTTACGTTTTCAGATCTAGTCTCCTCAGGCGGACGTGTTTGTTTATTTTTTAAAAAAAGAACTAAAGAGGAAGAGGCATTTATTTGCTTTAAAGTGAGTTTGGGGGCCCTGTTTTCCGGCTGACTGTCTTTTGATTCTTCAGCAAATAGTTTGATTGTTTTCCATACGATAAACAACCTTAACCTCTTGTCTTACTTAAAAATCCTTTTGTTTTCCATTGTCGGGCTCCCAGTGTGTTTTTTTGGAGAAACACGTTACTTAACTATTGCTTATTGATTGCCTTAGGGGCGGAGGGGTGACATGATGGCGCCACTTTAAATTGCTCTTTTTCCTCTGATTTTCCCCTCTTTATTCTGGAGGTCACTAGAGCATTTTTCGTGACCTGTTAATAAGACTGTTTGAGAATGTTAACAATACAACTTGTAGGGCTAGAGTTTGGTACCTGAAGGGTCGAGAGACCCGAATCCAGCGATCCCCCAAAGTTCCGAGAAATCTCCCTAGTCCTGCCTCGTCTCCCTCCCCTCCATTCACAATCCTGGTGTTGCCATCTCCTTTGTCACGTGGCTAGCAATCATTGTGTTTTTTTGTTTGTTTTGGGGTGTGTGTTTATATTTTTAAACTGAAGCCCAGAAGAACCTACCCCCTCCCCATTGGAGAGATCAAAAGGTTTAGGTTGTTTTAGTTTGAGAGTAGGAGAACATTTATAATAAATGATAAAATTACATAATCTTCGCCTTGCATAATCATGATATAGTTATAGGTTGTTACTGAACTTTGTGTCTAAAGCACTTTCAGGTATGGGCAGTAGTACATTGGAATATTTTTTACACTTCTCAAAATAGTGTGTAGTTTTGATTTTTCCCAGCTTCTTGGGTCTTTTAACTACCACTGTTTACAAAGGCTTAAGTGGGTGTGTTTTCCCCCTCCCCCCTTCTATACCATATACTTGGTTCTTTTTCTAATAAACTGTCTCAACAATTTAGAAATTTTCAGTTGTCTGCAGGCATTGTCAGTTGAAACTACTTTTCTTTTCTCCTAACAACAGGGAATACTTTTGAGTAATAATTGTTTTCCATCTGAAGTATTACCTTATATTTCTGTTGCATTTTTAATCCAGAGAATTTCTGCTTTTAATTCTTGAGTTTTGGAAGACCGTTCTATTATGTTTCTTCATGTCAGTTTTCCCAATAATTGGGTAAATTCCTATTTTGTAAAATATCAAATACATTTTTCTCTTGTTTGTACATAGGTTACTAGCTACTTTTCCAGTTAATACAAAAAAGTCTATTGTAGTTAGAAGACATCTTAAAAAATAAAAGTAAATAGAAATGTAGTGAGTTTTATTTACACATTCATTTCCTCTTAATGTATATATATTTTCAATGATTTGGGCCATTTTCTTTGCTAACAGTTACATCATGTCATGTGATATGTACAGTGTGATGTGTAGTTCTAAAAATAAGGCAAGGTAAAAATGCTCATCCCTTGGGAATTTAAAAAATGTATTATATGTGGGGTAACTGTCCTCAGCCATGGCATTTCAATTTCGATTTCCGCTATGTTTATCCAACAAAGTATGCAGTTTCTTTGACCTTTCTCATATTTGATGTATTTGTTAGTGATCTCGTGATTTGAGGTGGTTAACTTTTTATTTCTCAAGTATGCACTACTTGGAGGGAAACATTACATGTGACAAAGATTCTTAACCTCTGTATTTCAGTGAAGATGGGGTTGGTTTCTTAGGACTACTACATTTAACTATATTAAATAAGTGTTTTTGATTTGTGTCTGTAGATAGTTGAGTGATCAATTAAGTACTGATAGAGCTTTGTGGTAGGGTAGGGTTTTTGGTCCTTTCACTTACATGAATCTGTTGAATGAAGTTTTTAGAAGTGTCCCTGCATCTTTCCTGAAGGCCTTATTCAGAACATTAGTATTTGACTTTTGTGCTTTACCAAAGTGAGATGTTAAATCTTTGTCTGATTTTCTTTATTCCTGCCCACACACGTTATTTCTAAGGTTAAACCTGCAGAGCGTTCTTTGATTGTTAGACTTATCGTTATCGTGTTGAGGAAAATTCTGGAAGCTGGAAAATGAGTAAGCCTTACTAGTTCACTTTTGAGCTTTTATCAAGGTGAGAAGAAAGGAAAACATTCCCCATTTTTTCCCTTCAAACACTGCCAAGATACTCTTTCTTTTCTAGTAATTCTACTTTATAACCTCCGTATATCCTCTCCATTTTATTGGGTTGACCACAGATTTTAATTGTATTTTAAAATGAAAGACAAGTTCTAGATTTGTTCTGTTTGACATAACCTGAATTATGTAATCTGTAAACACAGGGCCATTATGGGTGGTGATGCTGGTTTGAGAAGGCGTTTAGCATTGAGTGGAGTAAAGCTTAGTTGCCTTGTTACACTGGAAAAGCAATTTTAAAATGTAAAAAAAATGTTAGTCCATATTGGATTTTCTAAACAGTTTGAAAAGAGTAATGCTTACTCCTCTTATATTTAGCTTCCTTGGGGGATTTTGAGAGGTTATTTTTTCTTCTTGGTGAGGCCATTAAGACATAGAAACTAAGTGATTTCCTTCCTGGAGAGAGAGATTTTTAAAAATTAATTAATAAGAAAATATTTTTTTTCCAAAGAATCTCTCCCTTGAGTTTGGAAAGGGGGGAATAGTGCAGACTAAATATGTGGTCTTTGTTGGATTGCCCCAGAACAAAACCAAATCTCATCATTGAGTGATTTAGTTTTAAGGCACCTTTTCTCTGTCCTCTTTCTCTATTTTAAGTAAGTTTCTTCCTTGATTGGTTAGACTGTTCTAGGTCTCAGGAAGCATATTTTACTTTAGTGCCCTATTATTTGATCACTTTATGAAGGAGTACAGTGCAGGTGTCTCAAGTAAAACGGCTTCATACACCTGGCCTGTGTACTGTGTCAATGCTTTTCTTAAAATAGGACTTTAACTACTCTTTGGAAATCTAAATTTGGATTGGTTTTTGAATCTTCATGTTGCTTTTGAAGATACATGTTTGAATTATAATTTCTATCTTAATAAATGCTTAGTAGTCTCTGGGCATACTAAAAGTTGTACAAGAAAGACTCCTGCCTGAGTGTAATAATTCATAACACAAAATAAGACTCTTTCATCAGTACTTCCTATTCCTTGGAATGTGAGATCAAAACTCAGTGAACCACAATAATGCTTAGAAAAGACAACTATTCCACCCTACTAGAGGTCCCCAACTTTTGAAGGCCACAAGAATGTCCTTGGGTATTGCTTGCAGATGTGTGTCAGAGGAAAAAGACATTATGTTATGGAAAGATCACTTAGTAGTTCAGTTATCATTTGTTCTTACATTTTGCCAGGTAGCCTGTCTTTTATAATGTGGGGTAAAATGTATAGAGGGAGATAAGCCAGTTGGTGTGATTTTCCAAAAAGAATTGAAGTAGTTACTTTTTACGTGTTAAGCTTTTTCACCTCTTTGGTAAAAGTGGAGCTAAAACACAGAGTATGAGGAAACCAACTTCTGTATAGAGAACCCAACTCATATTCGTGAATGAAACACAAATAAGATTGGGTAGTTCGAAAGAGAAACTTAAATATTGTGTAAGAAGATTTTAAACTTTTATTCAAAGAGGCTTTTCAAGGTTGGGGGTCATTTTAAATTCTTGTCTTGTCGTTGGGTAGCAGTGTCTGGCAAATAATAGCTGTTTAATAAATGTTACCTTCTTGCAAGCCTTGTTTTTCCAGGATTGTAAGATAGCTCCATAAAATTTAACATTTGAATACCTAACCCTCCTGTGGAGTTATTTAGCTTTATAGTTTGTTGTTGTTGATTGTAAACTTGCCCTTTTTTAACTCTAGTCCTAATTTTTTTTTTTTTTTTAGAATTACAGTTGCCCCTCAAGCTTTTTTTTTTTTTTTTTAAATATTTTTATTTATTTCTAGGAGAGAGAGACAGCGTGAGCAGGAGGGTCAGAGAGGGAGATACAGACTCTGAAATAGGCTCCAGGCTCTGAGCTGGCAGTCAGCACAGAGCCCGACGCGGGGCTCGAACCCACGAACCGCAACATCATGACCTAAGCGAAAGTCGGACGCTTAACCGACTAAGCCACCCAGGCGCCCCACAGTTGCCCCTCAAGCTTTTGAGAGTCAGGAAATGTAAGGTGGAGGTAAATTCAGTGCAGTTTTATCTAAATGTTATCAAAAACTCTGGTTCTTGTTACTTGAATAGGAATCCTAAATGAGATCTCATTGTGAATTTTAAGTACAGCATATTCTGCCCTTGTTTGGAAAAAGTTATTTTTAAGTAGCATCAAACTTAATGAAGCCCCTTACCTTTTAATTTTTTTATAAAAAGGGAGCAGCTTAAGGTCAAAGACCTTAAGCACGTATTTTAAAAAATTTGACTGCTGTTTTTTGCAGTTACTGATTTACTGCTTACCTCTTAGTTTTTCTTTTGGCCTCCCAAGGGAATGAAAGAAGGATGGTTAGTATTAATTTCTAATATTTCTCTGGCATTGGAAAAGTTATTTTTTTAAAATCATTAATTCAGAATTCTTAAGGAATAAGATAGGTTTCAGTGAGATGCTTGGAATTTGGTCAAGGACTGCCCCCTCACCAAATTATCTGTTTCTGAATTGCTTGGACCCTTCAAGCTATGTCTGGTTTTAGGACTATTCAGAATCACTTGTGTTATTTAGAGTTTGTTAGAGATGAGATAAAATTATAGTTCCCCTCTTTTGTGAAGTAGATTGGTAGGAAATTTAAAATTAAAAAGTTTTAATGTTTTATTTATTTCTGAGAGAGAGACAGCATGAACAGGGGAGGGTCAGAGAGAGAGAGGGAGACACAGAGTCCGAAACAGGCTCCAGGCTCTGAGCTGGCTGTCAGCACAGAGCCCAGTGCGGGGCTCGACCCCACGAAATGCGAGATCATAATCTGAGCCGAAGCTGGGTACTTAACCGACTGAGCCACCCAGGAGCCCCTAGATTGGTAGGAAATTTAAATTCAAGTAATATGATAGAAATAGGATACACTCCATTATTTTAATACATCGTCATTTTTCAAAACAATTTTCTGTGTATATGGTTAAAAACTTTAATTTATCTTTGAGAGGGGTGGAGGGGTAGAGAGAGAGGGAGACCTAGAATCTGAAGCAGGCTCCAGGCTCTGAGCTGTCAGCACAGATCCCGACACAGGGCTCAAACTGACGAACCTTGAGATCGTGACCTTAGCCGAAGTCGGACCCCTAACCGATTGAGCCACCAGGCACCTCATCTTTTTGTATAGTTTTTAACATAAGTGGGATTATACTTGTTATGCGGCTTTTTTTCATGTTGCTGTTTATAATAGAGGTTTTCAAATCAAATATAGTTCTCTTTTTTTAAATAGCTGTGTAGTGTTCTAGTGTTCCTTTTAAAGTGTAGGGTTTTTTTTTTTATTAACCATTCTTCAGTGAAAGAATTATGCGTGTTTCTTTATCTATGAGAATATTTCTGTTGGATAGGTTCCTAGAATTGCAGTTACTAGGTAAATGTTTGGGTAATTGCATTAAAAATTTTGATACTGCTTTCAAAAGGCTTATGTAACCAAATTTAATAGTTTAAAAGTACAGCTAAAAAGTTCACTAGTCTTGAGTGCAGGTGCTTGGCATTGTAAATGACTGGAACTTGAGGTAGATAAAGTCTGTCCTAGATTCAGTTGATGCCTGCTTCTTGTTAGGTTGTTATCACCTTATGATCAGACATCTCCATTAACTTCATAATAGATCTCCATCTTCTGCATTCAACATAACAGTGTGAGGTTAACTAACATGTATTGGTCTACTTTCTGCCAGGCATGGGGACTACCTATAGGGGATAAAGACAAAACAAGCCATAAACCTTCCCTAACCCCCTTCCCCACCCCCCCACCCCCCTTTACAGAAGTTTCTAATATAGGGAAGGAAGGGACAGACAAGATGACAAGATGGGGAGTTTATATTATGAACTATAGCCCAGGGTATCATGGGAGGGCAGATAAGACACTAGAGAGGAAGGGACCCATAACTCAACCTGAAATGAATTGTGAATACTTGAAAGAACATGTGATCTCTTGAAGATGAACCTTGAAAAGAAAGAGTAGTGTGAGCAAAGGTGCAAGGGCATGGAAAGAACCTGAAACTATAGATAAGATTCAGGTGTTTGGAGTGGGGACAGGTTGGAGATGAGACTGAATATAAAAAGGGGCCCCCATATAGAGCCTGTGTGGAAAGTTTGGATTCATCCTTACCCTAGAACAGTGCAGGATTTTTAAGAGGAGCAGATTTACGTTCTCTTTCTCCTTCCTTTCTAATAATCATTTGGTAGTGGATACTAGATTGAAGGCTTGCTGAGACAGGAAGAAAGAACAGTTGGGAGATTATTACTGCCTGAATTACTGTAGTACATAATGAGTCTCTGAACTAAGGCAGTGGCATTAAGGATGGAATGAATGTGCCTATCATTCTATCTATTGAACCCTCCCTATTTAGCCTTCAAAATTTGGTCAAAATGTCCTCGTTTTCTGGAAGCCTTCCTTGATCCTTTTAGGCAAAACACAGTGCTTTATCATCTGGGCTTACCTGTGCATGTACTTTCTATCTTCTTATCTTTGGTATTAATGAAACTACTCCTGTAGTCTTTCTATTGTTTGTATCTAGCATTAGTGTATGTTTAAATGAGATATTTATGATAGATGGTAAATCAGTAGTTGAAATTAGGATACACTCACATGGGACACGTTGAGGGACAAGAATTGGTTTTGATTTGCTGTTGGAGAAGGGAATGGGTTTATATGTGTGATTCTTGAAGTAGCTGTGTGAGTGATGCTGCACCCTAGTTATTCTTAGGCATCAACGTAGATTGTTTGTCTCCTGTGGGAAACCTTTTATGACCCTACTGACTCAATTTGTGTGAGGGTCCCTTAATGTCCCCTGGGACATTAAGTAGTGTCTGTCTTAAGTGGCCCTTGTCATCCTTATAGGCACTTAGTGCAATGATTTGAATGTTGTAAAATGTTTGAGAGATTTGGTTGGTATTCCCTCAATGATTTTCTTCAAAAGATGAAATGAAATTTGAAGTCTGGTGTCCAGCAGTTAAGGCCCTTACAGTTTGTAAGTTTTTAAAAACTGTTTATTTCTGAGAGAGAGAGAGAGTGAGAGAGCGAGCAGGGAAGGGGCGGAGAGAGGGAGACACAGAATCTGAAGCCGGCTCTAGGCTCTGAGCTGTCAGCACAGAGCCCGACAGGGGGCTGGAACTCACAAGGCCTGAGATCATGTTCTGAAGTCAGCCGCTTAACTGATTAAGCCACCTAGGTGCCCCTATAATTTTTTTTAATGTTTCTTTTTGAGAGAGAGACACCCTGAGTGTGAGCGGGGAGGAGGGGAGAGGCAGAGAGACAGAGGGAGACACAATCTGAAGGAGGCTCCAGGCCCCGAGCCATCATCAGCACAGAGCCTGATGCCGGGCTCGAACCCATGAACCGTGAGATCCTGACCTGAGCTCAGCTGCTTAACCAACTGCACCACGCAGGCGCCCCAAGGCCCTTCCAGTTTAAACCTAGTCTTAAACTACTTAGTATAGTAGTTAAAAGTATGGAGTTTAGAATTAGAGATTTGAATTGGAGTCCTGCCTCTGCTGCTTAGTAGTTGTATGATCTTGGATACACCTAACTTTTGAGCATCAAGCTTCATCTGTAAAATGAGTAAGAGTACTTGCTTCATAATATTGTTGTGAGGATTAAATGAGAACATATATATTATACAGCAGCACCATGACATGATAAAAGGTCAGTTAATGTTTGTGAATAGCAGTCATAATAATAATCTGTCTTGCAGTCAGAGCTGTTTCCCTTAATAATTAGAAACTGTATTCAGTTATAAGAAGTCCTGTTGGCATGGGCACATGTTAGGGACTGGGCTGGTGTACAGTCCATAATAGTGGGTTTTATCATAAAAATTTTGCCTCCTATTCTCTATTGTATTCTATAACAAAACATTTGTTTCCATGTAAAAGAAGTACTTTGCAGCGTGTCCTGTTACATAGTTTCAGTACCTCGTTACAGATCACTACTTGCCGTATTCTTCCTCTTAAGAAGGTATACTTGTACCACTTGGTTCATTCAACGGGTTTTGTGGATCATCTCTCAGATCCTTTTCTATTATTTTGATCGTGTTAGCTTCTTGATTAGAATTTCCTCATCTTTCTCTGCATAGCAAAATCTTATTTATACTTGAGCCCTGCCTCATCAAGTCTTTTGACTGCTCTAGCCCAGTAAGTGCTTACAGTGCTTTCTGTGTTCCAAGCTTTAGATCAAGTTGGTGAACATGCATAAGGATGCTGAGGAACTATGCCATCATGGAAATAGAATTTGTAAATTGACAATTGGGAAATATTCAGATAATTTAAATTGCGTAACAGTGACTTTAAGTGCATCTTAAATTTAAGTAGGAAGAAAGTGGTGGGAATCTGAATAACTTGGAAAAATTTTTGTGGAAATGCCATGTATTGAAGGATTAATTAAATTTTGGGCCTGAAGCTTAGGAGGGTGTTCTAGGTACAAGCAGCAGCATAGGCAAAGATTATGGAGTTGGGAATCTGGGGGAGTTCTAGGTCTGCTCCACCTGATGCATTTGCTGTGTTAAGTTTCATTTTGGAGAATTTGGACTCCTGAGAAAGGGACAAGGAGCTATTCGAGAGTAGAGAAGTGAGGTGGTAAAAAGATACGGACCAGGTTGAAGGACCAAGGCTGTCAGAAAGCTGTTAGGATAATTTAGGTGTGAGTTAATGAGCCCCCAGGCTGGGTTTGGGTTGATAATGTTAGGAATAGAGAGGATATATGAAATCTGGATAGCTTTATGAGAAATAAAAGATTTTATCATTAAGGAGATAAGATCCATTACATTTTCTGTTTGTGTCATTTATTTGGCCCTTCTGCAGACTTTAGCCCCTTCCAGTTTCTGAATTTAAGCTTGGAGGAAACTTGCTGTTCCTACTGTGGTAACCTCCTTAGTTCAGGTCCTTGTTGCATCCTGTCTGGATAATTGCAGTAGCTTCATCGATGGTCTCTGCCTTTTTACTTACTTTTAATCCATCCTCTATCCAGCTAGTCTCTAAACACAGTTCTGATGTCACTCCCTATTTGAAAAATCTTTAATGACATTCTGCTGCCTTTAAGTCTGAGTAAGGGCTGGCTATTCAAGGTTTTGCATTAATGATCTGACTTCAGACTGCCTTTTCACTTTTTTCTATGCTGTTTCCTCTGTTAAAATATACTTTATATTTCAAGCAACTTGATCATTTCTTTTAACCTCCAGGATGTCCTATGTTTTCCCACAGCCTTGCCTTGTCCCAGGCCATTTCTTTTCACTAGAGTGCCACATTTACCATTCTCTTGCCTTACTTAGCCTTTTGCATGATGACATTTTAGCTAATTTTCAAGTTTCAGTTGAAATTTTGACAACTTCACGGACACTTCCCTAACCATTTTTCCTCCTCCTATTTCTTTCCTTTGTGCATAGTAATGAGGTAATGGTGGGGAAGAGGTTAGTAAAAGCCACATTATGGGCAAACTTTTCTTCCCCGTCTGATTTGTGCTTCTGTTTCCAGTGAAAGTGTGGTTTGTTGGCCAGCCAAATGGCCAACTTCCTTGCCTTGGGTCTCTACAGTTTTGCAGGGTGGATGCTGCTAGATTGTCCTTGTATACCTGGAGTCCTGTCTTGGGAACTTAAAAGGGAATAAAGGCAAGGTTTTCATTTGTAGGTGTGGTGTTAGTTCTGACTTGCAGTATTTTAAGTAGCCTGATGTGTTTTGCTTTCTGGGAATAATACATCTAAATTTATGTGTCAAGTCTGTATCTAGGCAGTGGTTTTCTATTGAGAGGTGTGATTTTTGCCCCCCACCCCCACCTCCCGGACATTTGGTAGGTCTGGAGGCATTTTTGGGTGTCCTTATTGGTAGAAGGGTGCTCCTGGCATCTAGTGAGTGGAGCCAGGGATGCTACTAGATGTCCTACAACTCACAGGAGAGGCCCCTTCCCTCATTCAGAAGATTTGGCACAAGATATTAATAGCGCTGGGGTTGAGAAACTGCCCCAGGGGTATACTTTTTCCTTCCCCAGTGCTACTGGTGTTAAATGGAAGTTTTCCCTTGAACTTGTGTTGCCATTTAGACTAAGAGTCACAAGCATAGGAGGAGACCCTGAAGGTCACAGATTTGAACTTTATCCCAACTTAATCTCTCAGAACAATGTTCTGCAAGATACTAATAGGTGTAACGGGGGGAAGAAGTGTGTGTTAAGTTTGGTAAAGGCAAACATTTGAGTATTCAGTCTGATGAAGAGCATTGTGAATTTCAGTCAGGAACGTTTTTCCTAAACGTGTTTGCCTTCTGAACCCATCTGACATCTTCCAGTCCCCAGAATGCATCCTTGGAACTGGGAGGGAAACCATTGATAATTAGCTCAATCTTTCATAGCCCTTTTTTTGGTCTCTTCAGATTTATTGCAGAATCTTAATTAATGTCAGTGACTGCAGGTACATTAATTCCATCTGTATTTATTTGTCAGATTGTAATTTATTAGAGGAACTAAAAATTGGGATATTTTAAGTTTCTTTATGATGAATGTACAGTACAACTTTATTATCTATCCCCACTAGTAAACTGAAAGTTATAATCCCAGTCCCAAACCTACTGCCCAGGTTGTTATGAGGATTAATAAGTTAATTATAGCTTTTAATACTTTGTATTCTTTGGAGAAAGATTATTTACCACACGCTGTTACGTTTTTGTAAAATTGCTTAAGTTTTAACAGTCTTTTTTTTTTTTAAATTATTGAAGAGTGAAGCTTTAGGGATTCAAATGGGATGGGAATCATTGCTTTAATCAACATTTTGCTCAGTATGTTAAATTTAAGAAAGCTACCATGACATTTTGCATTACTCAGACTTTTTGGGTTGTTAAGTATTTGCATTATTTTCTTTTTGTTTCTTTTCCTTTTATCATGTAGGTAATACCTGTTTATGCTGGAGACATTATAGATGCCATATATAGATAACAAAAGACTAAAATATCCACCACCTACTGTTTTAAAACAAAAATGAGGCCATAGTCTATGTTTTGTTTTTTCTGTGACACCTTTTTATTTTTTCATTTAATGGTGAAGCAAGCACTTTTTCAAGTCAGGAAATACTGTTCCATAATGGTATTATTCATGGTTGCATAGTATTCCATTGTGTGGCTATTCTGTAACTTAAGTGAATTACTGGGCATTTGATTTGCCTTCTTTTTATTGTAAGCAATATCATGGAGTATTAAAAGCAAATCTAAATTTAAAAAAGGAAATATGAACATATAAATTGAAATCCTAAACTTTGGTAGATTATGGCAGTTACAGCTAATATTGAGTCTAACTAGATTTTCCATGTCCAGTTTTACATGCACAGGTCCTTAGGTACAGTATGTTTTAGGGAATTACTTACTTTGTATTTTTCCTGTGCATTAAGAAATCTTGCTGAAATTCCTTTTATCTTTGCTTTTTGTCTATAGGTTATAATAATAGTACAAATAAAGGGTGTTTGTGTCAGGTGTTAGGCTAGGCTAAGTAAGTATTTGAAAGTATTTTATTTAGTTATCATGTAGTCTTGTGAGGTAGATTGTGTCATTTGCAGATGGGGAAATTGAGGACCAGCATAGTTAAATGAGGGTAGACCCAGAATATGAACTCAGAATATGAACTGTTCCCCTTACTTACAAAGTGAGTGCCTTTGGGGCCAATACTGAATCTCAGCATAGTATTTCAAGTTAATGAAAAGAGGGAGGGATGAAGATTTCAATCTTTTTTTTTTTTTAAACGATACTGTTTGGCTATAGAAAGATAAAAATTTAGGAGTTAGGAATGGAATTCCTTCTGAAGAGGTCGCTTTTTCCCCTTTTCTCCTTTTCCTCCTCTCTACTTATTTAGATGATTATTTTAGTAACTACTCTTTGCAGTGCATCCTGTGGGGATATTGAGACCAAGGAGAGCGTGTGTAAACAAAATAAACTCTTGCCTTTGAAATGTACGTGATTAATGTCAAGTTCACAGATGTACTTTCAGAGGGTCAGAGAAATCTTGAAAGAGATGGGATTTGAGCCAGCAGGTTTTTAAGTTGTGAACTTTAAGGAATTGTATAATTCTAAAATAACTTGGAATGTTTACTGCTTAAGTACCTTCTGTGGTGTGATGTTAATTCTGATCCTTTTTATGTGTGCTGGGTGAGCCTGGGTTTTCCTGAGTAAGTTTTGTGTAAGCTATGTAACATCTGTGTCCTTGCCTGGGTCCCCCTGGGGAAGCGGTTTCCTGCCATGGCTGAGACTTACTGCAGAGCTCTAGGTTAGTAGGCTACAACTCCTCACAGCTACTTTTCTCATACGTTGTACTGATCATCTTATACTGATAATGTGCTTTCCTTCATTGCTAGTATCAACTGTGTATTGGTATGAATTCAAAAGAGATGGAATTGATGGCAAAGACCTGATAGTGAATTTTGTTTATGGGAGAAAATCCTTTGCATGTTATAAAACTAACTCAGTGTATTTTTGAAAAAATAACTTAAACATTGGTTTGTTTGCCAGTTGGTCTATAGCACAACTGTTTATACCATATTAGGAATTACTACTAAATTTAAATTTTGAAATAGGGAAAGTGGACATAGAACAGTTGTGTCATGTAGAATGCCATATGGCAGAAAAGTCCATAAGGATAAAGCTCTGTAAGCCCCGGAAGATCTGTGTCCATTAAAATACAAGCCTAGAACAAGAAACTTTTTGGCAAGTATAAAGAGCAATAGATATATTTGACCTTTAAGTGTATTGGTATTTCTCAGTCATTTACCTAAATATTTCAATATTTGTAATTTGAATTGTCATCCTTCAAAGAATCTTAGTGTATTCCTGTAGGGTCTAATTTCCTATGTTGATATTGATCTAGAGATAAAAATGTTTGACCAAATTGGAAGTTGCTCTTTATTTTTGACTGGGGAGAAGGTTACTTTAGTGATCTACAAATCTTTTCGTCTCAAGGCCCCTTTTCACTCTTAGAAAATGTTGAGAACCACAAGGCGCTTTCTTTGGTGGTTATTAATAGTTGCTGTATTAGAAACTTTGAGAAATTTAAAAAATAACTACTTACTAATTCATTTTAAAACAAATTCATTACATATTGTGAAAAATAACTCTCTACTAGAACAGAAGAATTTAGTGAGTGACATTATTTTATGTTTTTGTAATTCTTCTAATACCCAGCTTAAGACTGTTTGTTCTTGAATCTCCTTCTGCATACATTCTTTTGTGATAGGTGGTTTTGGTTGAAGCATATGAAGAAAATCTGGCCTCCCACAGATAGGTAGTTGGAAAATAGAGGAGTATTTTAGTAGCCTTTTCAGGTAACGATGCGTAGTATTCTTTTATGCTACACCCATACGTGACAAGTAGTTTAAAGATTAGTTGCAGTTTGGAACCTAAAACCTCATCTGTGAATTTTTCATACTCTGTTACATTAACATCTGTTGGTCTGTCTTGCATTTGCTTTTAGCTATGCATGGGTTTCAAACATACATTGGTCATTTGGTCAGTCACTGAGTTAATACAGATCTTCCAGATGTCGATACATTTCATTATGTGGTATTGAAAACTCAGCATTCATTGATATCAGCAGTAATCTATTTAATCAGAAACAAGCTTTTTAAGTATAGGGGAAATGTCCAAGCTCGTGGTGGATACAAATTTTCAAAATACTTATTTTGCTTGAAAACTCAGATTTTATCATTGGCAGCAAACATCAGTGGTTTTCCTTGGAAGTGACAGGTTTGCTTTGTTCACTTTTGAGAAAATATCTAACTACTCAAGTCTCAGTAAACCATAGTTTGTCATTTCCGCCAAGTAAAAATAATGTTCTGTGAAAAAAGCTTCTAGTTCAGCTTGTACAACTCAGTTGTATTAGGTGCCTTTTCTCATATTTCTTAAAGCAGCATAAGTTCCTTTATGCGTTTTTCCTTTTATCACATAGTATTTAAGAAAATATACTCAAGATTGGAGATTTAATAAGATTCGTAATTTCATCAAAGACTTTAAATGGAATGGACTTTTTTCAACTGTAAATGAATAGCAAATACACTGACCAATAAATCCTCTGCATTGATTCATGCGAAGGTAGCAGCAGTTTTGCTCAGCCTTATTTTTACACCCTAATTACAAACTTAAATGCAGTGAAAAAAGGCAAATAATGTTCTAGTTTTAATATCAAAATAGCTTTGATCTTGCGGACCCCTGAAATGATCTTTGAGCTCCTAAAAAGTCTGTAGACCATGCTTTAAGAATAGCTGGCCTAGCCCAGTGTTTATGGCAGCATTATTTGCAATCACCAAGATACGGAAGCAGCCCGAATGTCCATCAACTGATGAATGGATAAAGAAGATGTGGCATATATACATGCACAATGAAATATTATTCAGCTACAAAAAAGAATGAAGTCTTGTCATTTGCAACATGCAACAACACGGATGGAGCTAGAGAGTATAAATGTTAAGTAAGTCTGTCAGGGAAAGACAAATACCATGTGATTTCATTCATCTGTGGAATTGAAACAAGAGAAACAGGCAAAAGGAAAAACAAAAAGAGACAAATCAAGAAACAGACTCTTAACTATAAAGAATAAACTGATGGTAACCAGAGGGGAGGTGGGTAAATAGTAAATAGGTGATGGGGATTAAGAAGTTAACCATCATGATGAACAGAGTAATGTATGGATTTGTTGAATTACTATATTGTACACCAGAAACACAGTATGGTAACTACACTGGCATTAAAAAAAAAAAAAAAAAAAACTTAAAAAAGTAGTTGGTTTAGTTCTTTACATAAATTTCCTTTTGCTCTCAAACCAATTAAGTCAAAGGAGATATGGAAGAGGCAAATTACTGAGGTTTTTAGTTTGGGCAACTAAATGAAAGCAATGCCATTATTGGAGATATTAAAACAGGGCGAGGAGTGTTGGAAAAAGAGTGAATTTTGAAGTTCAGGGCGCTTGAGGATCATAAAGGTAGGAATGTTGATCAATGAAGCTCAGTAAGCTGAGCACAAGGAGGCTGCACATACTAGTGGTTGTTGCTAAGGAAGGGAGTTGAGAGAGAAGAGGGCAGAAGGGACCCGGTGTCAAGGACATCAGGAAAAGAGCATTTCAAGAAGAATGGGGTGGTCAGCACCGCCTAATGCTTCAGAGAATTTCTATAGAACGGGAACAGAGATTGACCATTGGATTTGCTAATGAGATTACTAGTGCCCTTTGCCAGAGCAGTAGGATTAGAAGCCAGATTATGAGAGAAAGAGTAAAGAGGCAGCTATTTATTTATACTATTCTTTTAAGAAATTTTAGGGTAAAGAAAAAGAAACAGATTGGGCAATTAATTTGAGAGGTGGGCTGTACTGAAGTCAGTGAAAGAAAAAATTGATACAGGTGCGATACAGTTAAGCCTGTGGTATGAACTGTCTTTGGGAGAAGTTAGAAGCTGGTAAGCACTGGATTCTCTGGCTAGAGAAATGTGCAGGCCCATGACATTGTGTATAGAGGTTTTTTGGTAAGAATGTGAAGTTCATTACTAATTCTTCTCTGTTTAATTGCTAAGTGTTTGGTTTGATACATTTGCTTTAAATCCACTAATTTCAAGAAGTTCTAAAGTATTATTTTTTTAATGTGGATGGTTTCATTTTAACAATCTGATTCTTTCAGAATGGAACTTCTGTTTTGGCTATTTTCAATCTGTGGTAACAAGGAACAAAAAAAGAAGGGTGGAATTTTTTTCTCTGTGCAGGGATTGTCCGGTCCCTCTCCTTTCCCTGCCCCTGTCCCCATATTTGAGTGCCCAGAATGGTCTAAGTGTTTTTCTTTCTGGAGGCAGAGTTTGAATTATAGCCTCAAGTGGGGATTGTATTAAAAACATGTGTGTTGTTTTCTAGTGTGCATATATTTCTAACTTCCTTTTTTTCTTTCTCTTTTAGTCTGTTCTCTGGGGAGGCAGTAAGGGGCCGTGGAGCTGGCCTCAGCACCGGGAGAGGCTGGACTTCCTGTCTCTCTGTGCTGAATGGCTGCGATGGCGCCCGCTCTCACTGACGCAGCAGCTGAAGCACACCATATCCGGTTCAAACTGGCTCCCCCATCCTCCACTTTGTCCCCTGGCAGTGCCGAAAATAACGGCAACGCCAACATCCTTATTGCTGCCAACGGAACCAAAAGAAAAGCCATTGCTGCAGAGGATCCCAGTTTAGACTTCCGAAATAATCCTACCAAGGAAGACTTGGGAAAGCTGCAACCATTGGTGGCATCTTATCTCTGTTCCGATGTAACATCTGTACCCTCAAAGGAGTCGTTGAAATTGCAAGGTGTCTTCAGCAAGCAGACAGTCCTTAAATCTCATCCTCTTTTATCTCAGTCCTATGAACTCCGAGCTGAGCTGTTGGGGAGACAGCCAGTTTTGGAGTTTTCCTTAGAAAATCTTAGAACCATGAATACGAGTGGTCAGACAGCTCTGCCACAAGCACCTGTAAATGGGTTGGCTAAGAAATTGACTAAAAGTTCAACACATTCTGATCATGACAATTCCATTCCCCTCAATGGGGGAAAACGGGCTCTCACTTCATCTTCTCTTCAAGGAGGTGAAGTGGTGGCATCTGAATCTGGGGACTTGAAGGGGGGTATGACCAATTGCACTCTTCCACATAGAAGCCTTGATGTAGAACACACAACTATATTTAGCAATAATAGCACTGCAAACAAATCTTCTGTAAATTCCATGGAACAGCCGGCACTTCAAGGAAGCAGTAGGTTATCACCTGGCACAGACTCTAGTTCTAACTTGGGGGGTGTCAAGTTAGAGGATAAAAAGTCTCCCCTGTCTTCCATTCTTTTCAGTGCTTTAGATTCTGACACAAGGATAACAGCTTTACTGCGGAGGCAGGCTGATATTGAGAGCCGTGCCCGCAGGTTACAGAAGCGCTTACAGGTTGTGCAAGCCAAGCAGGTGGAGAGGCATATACAGCATCAGCTGGGTGGATTTTTAGAGAAGACTTGGAGCAAACTGCCAAACTTGGAATCCTTGAGGCCCCGGAGCCAGTTGATGCTGACTCGAAAGGCTGAAGCTGCATTGAGAAAAGCTGCCAGTGAGACCACCACTTCAGAGGGACTTAGCAATTTCCTGAAAAGTGATTCGATTTCAGAAGAATTGGAGAGATTTACAGCTAGTGGTATAGCTAACTTGAGGTGCAGTGAGCGAGCATTTGATTCAGACGTCACTGACAGTAGCTCAGGAGGAGAGTCTGATATTGAAGAGGAAGAACTGACCAGAGCTGATCCTGAGCAACGCCACGTACCCCTGTGAGTAAAACCTGTGCATAAAGTCACTCTTGAGACATGTTGGGACGGGAGAAAGAGTTAGTGAATTCCACCATGGGGAGAATGGGATTCTTTGTATATAGGTGCCTATGTTCCATTTGTCTTTTTTCTTATTTTAGGTAGGTGGATGCATATACCTGCTAGTGGAGAAATGAAAGATATTTCTGACATAGTTCTGCGTTGCTGTAGATCTTGTTTATTAAGAAAAAAACTAGAAGACGACCTATTGGTAGAACTATATACCTCTTTCAGGGTGAATAGATTTCTTTTGAAAGTATATGTGGGATATTTTTGTAGGTTTTTATAGCTTGATTTCATATCCTCTTGTTTCTGGTTAAATGGGGACAAAAGTTCAGCTGACCTAGTTAACTTTGCTGGAATTTATAGTTGCTTTTATTTTTTATTTCTTTTTTAATGTAAACTCCACCTCCCAGCATGGGGCTTGAACTCAGGACGGAGAGATTAGGAGTAACATGCTCTACTGACTGAACCAGCCAGGTGCCCCATACTTGCTTTTAATTGAACTTTCAGCAGAGAATGTACTCAGTCTTCACTTTTAATACTTGAGATTTCCTTACATGTTAAAGGCTAATAATCAGAAGATGCTTCTTCAGAGTATTTATGGGTTGCTTCCAAGTACAGTCTGCTTTCACAACTTGATTTACTTCCTAAAAGAGCCCATCTTTATCACATTTGAATTTTATTTTACTCTCAGCTAAGTTTAAATGCACTGACATATTTGGGTTAGGTTCTTACTGGTTTTTTAAAATCTCTTATTTTGAAAAAAATTCTACACAAACTTTGGGTGGCACTCCAAATTGGCATGGTGAATCCAGATGTACCTTATTCATGTCTTCCCTCCTGCATTTGGCTCCTTCCAGATACTCAAGGAAGTATAGCATATCTCCTTAAAGCTAAATCAGTCTACTGTTACCTACTTAAAATAAGTGTTAGACTTACAAGAGAGGGAAGCATGAGAGGTTGGAAAAGAGGGGCAGGAGAGTTGACTTCCCTTCTATTCCGTCTTTGGGCCAGGGGTGTTACTAAGGTTGGATTACTAAAGTAGGCTGAAATAGATGGATATGTTGGAATAATTGGCTTTTCCTTGCCTGTAGTATAAAGGTGACCAAGATTTTCATTGGAGACTGTTGAGATAGCCATGCTTTCAGCATAAGTAAATTTCCTTTTTTCTTGATTTTGTTTATATTATTTACATGCTGTATCTGAATATGCAGTTTTGGTTTCTGTTTTGAGGGGAGAAGTCTCGATTATTCCGATGAATTTCTTCTTTGTAGATCTAGTTCATTACCTTTTATTAGCTTATTGTACTCGGGTGTCCACTTCTGTATTCAGATCGAAAGCATATATATTTCAGTGACTTGCTATTGCTGTAGCATAGTTATCTCTCCTTAAATGGATTAGTAATTGAAATCAGCTTGCAGATATCTGTGGCATTATTCTACTGACTTTGTTGCATAAACCACTACTTTAAAAAAAATCTTGGTTAATGTTGAATATTTTATGTTTTAAAAGTAATTTCATGAAACAAATACTTCAGTTGAAGCATTTTAAGTTTCGTATACTTATTTTGTGTATTAGAGGAAGAAAATCTAGAATCCATAAGCTTATCATTTTCAGGATAGTTTGTATTGAAAACATTTCTAAGTTTGGATAATGTTGTGGGAAACGGTTTAATTCAGTGAAATTAAAATACCTAAGAGAGAACTTTTTGGTAATGTTGTGGGAAACTTAAATTCAGTGAAATCAAAATACATAAGAGAGAACTTTTCTAGTGTTTGAAAAGACTGTTTAGGTTTAGTCCATTCACTTACTATTTATTTCTGAGCATTCTTATCACATAATGGTTTGATTGGGAGGTTGTGAAATAGAAGGGCAGCTAAAGGATCACATTAGGAAACTTTTTGGGATCAGTTGAATCCTCTTCAAATTAAGTCAACTAAACAGTGCTTTAAAAAGTTGAAATTCCATGTATCAGATCATGTTAAAGTAAGGAAAATTGGGGCACTAAAAGTACTATGAAGTAAATAAATTTTTTGCTCATTATGATATAATTGAATTTAAATTAAAACCACCAATAACGTGTAAGTACTCTAAAGTTCGTGTTGAGCCAGGTCACCAGATTGACTCCTAAAGGTGCTATTCATCTAGGTTTTGGTTGACCTGCGTATTTTAAAGCTTTGCCAACAATTGGCCAGACAATGAGACTGGAGACATTACTTTGATTATAAGAGAAAAAAGGGGGTGCAGGAATACTTCTTTGGACACCTAGGTGCTGTGTGTGTCTGTGTGTGTGATTTCATAGTTCTTCTCAAATCTTCTAACCACATTTATCATTTATAATTCTTGAGTTCCACAATAAGAAGTTAGTTAACTCTGCAGGAGATTGACCCAACTGGTGAATTTCAACTTTTCTCCCCCTGCTAGTAGCTTAATATGTTACTCCTTTGCTGAAGTACTCCTGCCAGAGATAAAGTTAGCTAGATTTAGTTTAGGCAGCCATGATGAAAATCTTTAGCACATGAGGTTATTGAAATGAATTGTTTTTAAATGATGGCGCTTAAGTTGCAAGTGGATGATTTTGTGAAAATGATAAGCCTTCACCAAGAATTTGTGTTTTTTCTTCTTTCCTACCTCTAAGAGGAAAAACAGTGATCCATTGTAAGTCATAGGCACATGCTAGCAGTAGTAGAATGGTTGATTTTTAAAAAATTTTTTAAACGTTTTATTTATTTCTGAGAGAGAGAGACAGCATGAGCAGGGGAGAGTCAGAGAGAGGGAGACACAGAATCGGAAACAGGCTCCAGGCTCTGAGCTGGCTGTCAGCACAGAGCTCGACGTGGGGCTCGAACCCACGAACCGCGAGATCATGACCTGAGCCGAAGTTGGCGCTTAACCGACTGAGCCACTCAGGCACCCCAAGGTTGATTTTTATATGTTGAATTTTTGGCAGATTATATGTTTATCATTATATTATACTTCACAGTTTTAAGTTATATTGCCAGATGAGTTATTTTAGAGAAGTTCTTTTCTCTTTATTGATTAAATTTTTTGGTTAACTGATTTTATTTATTTTAAAACTGATATTGTGCTCGCTTCGGCAGCACATATACTAAAACTGGTATTATACCTTTTTAAGTTCTTTTTGGAAAGTCATCCTGAAATGTTTTCTATATCTTCCTGTCTTGGTATACATAACTACTTCTTTGAAATTCTGCACTACACTGGGTTTGATCTTCGTTGTTGTTTAGTAACATCACTGTGGAAGGAGCAGGAATTTAAATATTATCTCCTTGATGGAGGAACTAGCAAGGAAGGTATATGTTTCAGTAAACACCTTAATTTTTAATTCTTAATTTTAAAAGTAGAAATAAAAGCATTTCGTTATCTCCTGTGGATGTACTACAGTTAGTGAGTGGATGTGTGTGCATGCTCTTTTCCACTTTAGTTTTTCTTTATGTTCTACTCTCCTTTTAAGAGTTTCATTCTGCTATTTTGTTATGAACTCCTGTACAGTAAATTTTTCTCAAGTTGTTTTTTTTTTTCTTGGCCCTTGTACTTATAAACTTCTGTAGTAAATGCTTGCTGGTAGGAGTGCCCCGCCCGATATTCTCTTAAATGCTTTCTTAGGTTAGTGGTGTTCTGGTTACCTGGACATTAATTATGTAAACCTCTTTCCTAAAAAAATGTCTTTTTTTCTTTCTGAACTGTTACTATAGGCTTATTTTATTGATCATTGTAAAAATAATCCCATAAAGGGGTGCCTGGGAGGCTCAGTCAGTTGAGCATCTGACTTGGGCTCAGGTCATGATCTCACGTTTTGTGGGTTTGAGCCCCGCTTCGGGCTCTGTGCTGACAGTCAGCCAGCTCAGAGCCTGCGCACTGTTTCGTATTCTGTGTCTCCCTCTCTCTCTGACCCTCCCCTGCTCACGCTGTCTCTCTGTCAGAAATAAATAAAAAACATTAAAAAAATTAAAAAAAAAAAAAAAGAATCTGCCTGACTTAAAAATCCCATAAAACATTTCATTAGGACTACTACTGAAATATGTGTTGTCTTACATATATTGCATATATCTTTATATTGCTCCGTGCTTTCTTTATAAGGACCTCAGGGAGAAAGATAACACAACCAAGACTAAGTGTATTTTTTTCTAAGCTTTTAAGCCTTTATGTTACCTGGATGCTATAATTTGCGTTGTTTACTTGGTTTCTGTTTTCTTACTGGCTTTTTGAAAGTTTAGAGCCAGGCTTGTAGGTCTTATACCTTTTTTCAAGCCTCATTCTTAGGTTCATTTTGTTCTCCTTGTTCTTGTGTTACTTTCATACTTTTATTTCTGGTTTAATTTATGGTAACCTATGTTTTATTTGATAGCCTCCTGAAGTTTCCTATCAAGGTTGGGTAAAAATAAACTAGATGCTCAGTTTAGTGACACTAAAGAAGTTATTTGAATTTTTGGGTTATCTTGATTGCAGTGACTTTTCTTTACTTCTGGGGAATTTCATCCTCTTGAAATTGTTAATAAACCATGAGATAATGACTTGAGCTGAAGTTGCATGTTCAACCTACCAAGCCACTCAGGTGGCCCTAGCTGTGTGTGTGTGTGTGTGTGTGTGTGTGTGTGTGTGTGTGTGTGTGTGTGTGTGTGTGTGTGTTTTATAAATTGTCCATTAAAGTGATTACTGAATTTGTTACTGTGTGGGATATATATGTGGGAATAATTCTGTTGTGTAGAATGAATTACTAGTGTGTTTGTAGGTTTTGCTTTTTAGATACACTAGCTAGAATGCCTTGTGTTACAGTTTCCCGTTTGAATTTATTAAGCTTCCACAAGTGATGTTGCCAAAGATGATAGTCAACATGATTTGTCCTTATTTTCCTATTCATTATACTTTCACAGAATGATGGAGTAAGAGTAGTATTAGCCAAGAGAACTAAGTCCTGTCTAACCCTTTGCTACAAACTATCTACAGGGCTAATTATCTTGCTACCTTTATAATAAAAATGAAGGAATTGGTTAAATGATTTCTGAGGCTCAAACTATTTTGAATTTTGACCACTCTATCTTTAAGTAACATAGATGGATGGAGCTATTCTCAGCACTATTTGTTTCTGTTTTTGTTTTTTGTTTGTTTTTACATTTGGGGAAACTGCAGTAAAAGTCCCTCCCTGTAAGTCACTCATGTAACTTGAAACAAAATAGTCTTTTTGATTTGTGACTTACAGCTTTGAGTCCTTGATTCCTTTTTTGTTTATTTGCTTTTGAGAGAGAGTACAACCGTGAGAAGGACAGAGAGAGGAAAACAGAGGATCCCAAGTGGGCTCTGCTCTGACAGCAGTGAGCCCGATGAAGGGCTCAAACTCACTAACTGAGATAATGACCTGAGCTGAAGTTGGACACTTAACCTACTGAACCAGCCAGGCGCTCCTAGCTTTGATTCTTTTAATGCCTTAGTGTGTGTGTGTGTGTGCGTTTAAAATAGTCCATTAAAGTGATTACTGAATTCGTTATTCAGTGGGATACATGTGTGAGAATAATTCCATTGTATTTTTATAGAAGTTACTTCAGAGAGGAGTAAACTTTCATTTGTGTAACATCTTTGATTTCATGCTCCTTGTTTTTCTGCTAGTCTGCATATGACATTCATTGTCAGAAATAGGAGCTCCTGTATTTTCTCTCCCTCCTCCCGCCCCTTTAAGTATGTAGATAGAGTTCGTTCTTGGTGTTTCTTGCATGATTTGGAAGGAAGTTAGGCAACAAGGAATTTGAGGATTATCCATTTGCTACAGATCTAGTTGCTGCAAATGTTTTCTTTTGCCTTGTGACTGCTGTTTTCATTCTCTAAAATTGAGTGAAAGTACTCTTTATGATCGTGCTAAAGTGGTCATGTAATAAGTACTTACTAACTGAATGAGCGAATGTGTAAGATGTAAGAGATGAGGTAGGTGAATACACGAATTATCCTCAAGAAGTTTACATTTAGATATGGAGACCTGGTAAGACAAATGTGTATACTTAGAACAATGCCTGGCACACAGTAATATAAGGCAAATGTTTGATGACGTAAGTGAAATAAGAAGAGGTCACAGCTGGTTGATGGAACTGGAAAGAAAGGATATTAAAATGAGCCTTGAAAGGTGGCTAGGATTTTGATAGGAAGTTTTGTTTTGGTTGTGGCCTACCGAAGTAGGTCAGTACAGATAGAAGGCACAGCGTATAGAGAGGACAAGAAGGTAAAAGGCATTGGGCTTTTTTGGCTAGACTGAGGATATTTTAGAGACCTAGCAGTGTAGCTAAGAGTGATAAATGTAGTATAAAAAAGGAGAAAATTGCAGAGATGATGCAGAATTAGAGTTAGTGGGACTTAACGGTCCCCCACTATGGGGGCAGTGAAAGAGGGATTGTCATAGATGGGGTTTCAAGCCGGGGGTGACTGTAAAAATACACTTTGCAAAATAGCCCTAATAGTTCATGAAGGTCCAGTTTCTTTACTAGTGTCTTAAAAATGTACAGTTCTGTATTTCTTTTACATGTTCAAGCAAGTGTTAAAAAGCACCTGGAAACAGGCTTCCAAATAATCCTGTACATACAGAGTGAAGAGTTGACTTGTACTTCAAAGCCTTACATTTGGAGACTTTGGAGTTGATGAACTCATTTATGAGATGTATTCAATGCCTATTATGTGCTGAGGGTGCTAGGTGGTAGGGCTATATAGTGCTGAGTAAGACCCAAGCCTTCCCTGCCCTCGTGGACAGTATAGGTTAGAAAGAGAAAATAATTGTTTAAGTAATCACATAGTTAATGATACATTTGCAGTGATTATGGGTGCTACAGAAATCAAGTTCACAGTGCCATGAGGGTGCATATTAGGAACATCTAATGAAGATGGGTTGGGATAGTACAGCAAGTATACTGAAGAAGTAGTATGTAAGCTGAGACCTGAATGATGAAAATTGATTGGTGGTGAAGAAGAAGAATGCTACAGACTGAAGAATAAGCATATGCTAAGGCCTTGAGAATGGGAGGTGCTTGATACTTTCAGAAACAGAGCACTGTATAAGAAGAGTGATGAGAAATGAGGCCAGAGAGTTAAGCTAGAGGCCAGGTCATCCAGCTGTTTTTGTTGGTTATCTCACTTTTAAAATCATTTTTAAGTTTATTTATTTTGAGAGAGAGAGCACGCGTGTATGTGTGTACGCAGGGGAGGGGTAGACAGAGAGGGAGAGAACGCCAAGCAGGCTCTGCTCTTCACAAACCATGAGATCATGACCTTGAACTGAAAGCAAGAGCCAAAATGCTTAACCGAAAATGTTACTATGAAGCCAATGATGTTTTGACATCACTGGATTTTTTAAAGACCCCTCAATTGTGTGAAGAGTGAAGTAGATGTAGACTTTGGGAAACCAGTTAGGTGTTCGTGGTAAACCAGGTAAGAGAATGGTAGACTAAGCGTTTGTCAGAAAAGAGTGAGACAATTGGATACTGGAGGTAGGTGAGTAGGATTAGTGATTGATTGGAGGATGAGTGGATGTTGAGAGAGAAGAAAGAGGTATTATGAGTGATTACTAGATTTTTGGCAAGAGTAACTAGATTGGATGACTATGTTGAGGTGGAGAAGGAACAGTTGGAGGGGCTTACTGAATGTTGTGGGCATTAGCTAATTTTCATTTAAATATTTTTCGCCTATTGTGTATGCCCAGAGGTTTCATGGTCATTTGCAGGGCATCCTGTTATGTTCCATGTGCATGATAAATTATTTTACTAGAAAAGGGAAAGCTTGGGGCCACATTTTATTTCATATGAATAGTAATCTAATTAGTTTCTCTACTGTCTCTCTAAGCAAAGACCAAAATGGACTAGATTATTTTGCAAGCTAGACAGAAATTTATACCTCAGGTCATGTCCTTTTATTATGTCTGTCAGTTCATTCCCTTTTTCCTATTTCCCATTATGTACTTGGGAAAATTATGCTCATATATTCAATGTAAAGCTGAGAGCATTGAGTTTCTCAATTTTAACTAATGGGTGTAGTATATAATATATATAAGGTAAGTATTAGTAATTTTGATTCCAATTAATGCTTTGTGGCCACTTTAGCCTGTTTGATTTTATATTTGCTTAATTATAAGGAAAGTTTTGCATCAAAATAGTAAACAAAGTTGCTTTGAAATCAATTTCAATCTGATAAAAGTGTCCGGAGAGTCTATTCCTCAAACAGAATATACAGAAAAGTTGTTGATAAAATATAAATATTGTGAGTTGCTCTGGTAACCTATTTAGTAGTATTGTAGCAACTGTATAGATTGTATTCAGAACTCTCAGGTAAGAGGATTTGTGGAGAAAAGGTGTTGGGCCGGGTGAGGATTTGAGGAATGACAGCTAGGAAGTAGGAATTATATTCAGTTTTAAATCATTTTCTTTTAAGTTGTTTTTTACCTTTGTCTAATAGAATAGAGGACATGAGCCAGGGGATTGGATGATAGTATATATGTGTAGTGACTATTTTTTTTTTTTTTTGCTCTTTAATCTTTTTTTTTTTTCCTGTTTGTTCTTCTCACACTTGAGAGACACATCCTCTGAAGATAGAAACTGGAGGAAGGCAGAGCTTAAGACTGTCGGGACTAAATTAATCTGAAACCTGGGAGATCACAGAGTCCCAGGAGAAAGTGATTTGGTTGAATTAGGAAACAGCATTTTTAACCTACCTTGCTAATCAGACAGCAGGGTTGAAACATGTTAGGAAAAAAATAATAGCCTACCTTGGTTGAATATTTTGAGGAGTAGTCAGTGTTAAAAGTGCTTTATACTCATTAACTTATTTAGTCTTCAATACAGTGAGGTATAGGTGTTATTTTAGTTTTACAAGCTCAGTGAGGAATGAAAAGTTTAAGTAACTTGCTTAATGTCTTAAAGGTAATAAGAAATCAAGGTATTAATCTAGGCTGTTTACCCATAGCCTAGACATAAACACTAAGCTGTATTAGTGGGAACAAATTGTCCTTTAGACTCAGTCAATGAAAAGAAATCGAACATAAGGTAAAATATGGCATTTAACTTTATATTCAGGAGACTTTATAGTAATATTAAGTAATTTGGTAATAAGTTTTCAAGAAAGGTAAATAAATGGTCTGTATCTTAACCAGATATACCTGTTAGCCTGCAATAACCTGTTACTCATTTCTTTTATGGAATAGAAGTTGGATGGGTTGCGGAGAGGCATTGTGCTAGGGCAGACATAGCCTCTGGGAAGTGGCTGGAGTGACATTTTTATTTATTTTAACATTTATTCATTTTTGAGAGACAGAGACAGCATGGATGAGGGAGGGGCAGAGAAAGAGGGAGACACAGAATCCAAATCAGGCTGCAGGCTCTGAGCTGTCAGCAAAGAGCCCTACGTGGAGTTGAAACTCAAAGACCATGAGATCATGACCTACACTTGAAGTTGGATGCTTAACTGACTGAGCCACCAAGGCGCCCCTGGAGTGACTTTTTAAAAAAGAAAAGGAAATGAAAATTAGCATGTATTGATCATACTTTCTATATGTTGGGTGGTTTACATTTGGTATCCTGTTTAATATTTAAGACCTTCAAATGGTGAAGGTGATCTCCCCATTTTATGGTCGAGGCCTAAGACAATAGACATGATAAGTAATTTACTTGAGTGAAGATAAAAGCTAGTTCTTCCTGCTCTATTAGTATTTTTCTTCTAAACTGATTGGGAGGGAGCAGAAAGAAGATTCTATTTTGAGAAATGGAGCAACCTGAAGGCATCTATCTCCTTAGATACCTCTCTGTACAGTACAGTACAGTGATGGGTATGGCATTGACCATGAGGGATGATGCGAAGGGTAAGTTGTTTTCCCTTACTATAATAAATAATCCAGAGAAGTGGCCTAGTTCATAATTTTTCCCATCAAATGGGTAAAATAAATATTTTTGACTTTTTTTTTTTAATTAAATTTTTTAAAGTGTTTGTTTATTTTTGAGACAGAGACAGAGCATGAACAGGGAAGGGCCAGAGAGAGAGGGAGACACTGAATCTGAAGCAGACTCCAGGCTCTGAGCTGTCAGCACAGAGCCCGATGCGGTGCTCAAACCCAAAAACTGTTGAGATTGTGACCTGAGCCAAAGTTGGGTGCTTAACCGACTGAGCCACCCAGGTGCCCCTTGACTTTCTAAAGGGATGATTTATATTTTAATTTATATTTCAACTTAAGTGGAAAAATCCTCTTATTTCTCCAGTTGCTAGAAAAGACATCTTTTAAAATATGGAAGTATTTTATGGTCTTTTTCCTTTAGTCTTGCATTGTGGTTAAGGCTGTTAAATGAATTATAAGCATGTATTTTCCTCAAAAATTCTTTATCTGGTAAGTCTGGTTATTATAGGAAGTTAAAAGGCATAAAATAGCACTTAAAGAATGTCCTGATTGGTTTTCCATACACTTAAATGAGTTTTTGTTTCCATGTCTGAGTATGGAGTTTATGATTAACATTCGACATCTTATGTTTATTGATTTGATAATCAGAAAACCTAAAGGGTGAATTGGAGGTTATTATTTTTCTTGGCATTTGTGAGATTAATACTAAAGAGGGAGCAATATAGTAAAAAGAATTCCAGACTACTATTGAGAACTGTTAATTTTAATTTTGTCTTTTAATCTTCCTAGGTTCCTCACTTATAAAGTCTAAATTATATCTTTGTGAAAAGTGTCACTTGTTGTTTTGTAATGATGAGACTCAGACTGGGATGGGAAAGACTTTTGTCACTATTAGACACACCGTCCAGCTTGTTGAGGTATGCTGAATGGCCAGATGATCTCCACGGAGCTCTTAACTGCCTGTATTTCCATAGGGAATCTGTGCACTGGGTCCCCTCAGAGAGTTGGTGGCAGGGCTGCAGCAGTCTGCTCACTTGTTTCTCTCATGAGGCAACCTGGTGCCAGTGTGTTTGCCTACGGTAACTGTCGTGTTTGTTTGTTTTTTTCTAATTGTGTTCCACTTATGGCATTGGAAGAAATCTGAAAGTCAAGTATGGACCCTGAGGATGGGATATAGTGAGAGAGTGAAGACAAAGGTCTTTACCAGATGGGTATCCTTTTCACTGAATAAAGCTATTAGAGTGTTATGCTTTGGAGATAAATATCACAATGAAAAACAATCCTCTGTCCCTCCCCTCTCCCCAAAGTAAGCAATTTTTCATTTTTGGTTATTTTTTTAAGGAAAACAACAAGTTTTCTTCTATTCCTGTTTTCTTTCCCAGAAATAATTGATTGAAAACAGTTACAGATTATAAAATTCATTTATATAGAATAAGAGACCAGTTGCCCTATGACCCTGTCACATAACAAAGGCAGAATTTTTAGGTGCATGAAATTAACATAATTAACTTTTTCATTGATTCATTTAGTTGCTTTTCATAGAATTTCACTCTGAGGATGAAAATATCTGTTTTTTTTTTTCTAAAAAACTTTTCTTCATTTCTTAAGGGTTTTCTGCTGAGTTGCTGTAACACTGTTTTCTGGATTTCCAACTGGGTGAAAATGTTTTTCTTTTCAAATTGGCACTCCCCCAGCAGATTTTTCCACCAAGTATTCTTTGGGCACACCCTTTGCATAGTGAATTTTATAAGATCTTTATTCACAAGGCTGGAAGACAGGCCAGTCTTCTCTTTGTAAGATGAAAACAGAGTGAGGCTTGCTTGAGACTCATTTTGCTTCCACCCAGCTGTATTTGAAATTGATCTCTTATGCAAATACATTCAAGCATTCACAGAAGAAAGTTTACTTGGAAGTTTAAGTGGAAAGGCTAATTTTGTATTTGCAGGAAGTTTGCTTGGTGCAGTGATTTTCCTCCCAGTTGAGAATTCTCTTAATTTGTTCTTAAGTAGGTCTCAGACTTGAAAAGTTTGAGGTGACTTTGATATTTGTAAGTGTACATTCAAGACATTGATGTGTATGTATGTACACACACACACACACACACACACACACACACACACACACAGACACAGTTGATCGTTGAACAACATGGGAGTTAGGGATGCCAATCTCCTATGTAGTTGAAAATCCACATATAACTTTTGATTCCCCCAAGGCTTAAGTACTAATAGCCTCCTGTTGACTGGAAACCTTATCAGCAATATAGTTAACACATATTTTGCATGTAATACGTATTGTATAAGTAAGCTGATACAGTAAGTAATAGTAATAGTAATTTAAGTAATAAATTAATAAAGTAAGCTAGAGAAAAGAAAATGTTATGGGAAATAATAAGAGAAGGTACATTTATACTACTGTACTGTATTTATTGGGAAAAAAACGTGTGTAAGTGGACCTGCAGAGTTCAAACCCATGTTGTTTAAGGCTCATCTGTTCTTGGTTTTACGTTTTATTAAGTGCAAGAGGTTATTATTTCCATTAATGTTTAAAGCAGTGTTAGATTATTTATACTTCCATGGTTTATTCGAAGTAGTGTAATGGTATTACTAGATGGGACAAATTTCGTTAATTTCATCCATAAACATGAAGATTTGCTGACAAATTTATGGAAGAGTAAGGTACAGTATTGCTCTTGGGTGTTTCCCAGCAGGCCAGCCTTCAAAGAGCTGTACCTTATATTCCTTTAACACATAACCCTTCAACAGTTATAAGAATAATCGTAGCTGTAGTTGATAATTTGGCTAGAAACCAAGATGTGTCATCATTGAGGATAGTCAAAGTGTCCCTGTGGCAATTCCAGAAAAGGAGATCCAGAATTCTCTGAGCAAAAAATAATAAATATAAAAATTTTCAAGGTAACTCAGTTATTTGGAGACTAACCTTTAGAGATCATCTATCATCAAGATTAACCTTGCCCCTAAAGGGCAAGAGGAAACACTTCTCTGATAGTAAAATAAGGAATGGTGAAAACAGTTAAGAATTGAGAACTTGGTTCTTGCCTTCAAGAAATAATTTGTGACTTGATTTTTTTTTTTCCTCCCACATTCAAGTAGAAAAGGAAACATTAAAATTAGGCAGTAACTGCCCTAATTGTAATTAGATAACAGATAACATGGTACCGGCATCAAATGCTGAGACTTAGGAGGAAGGAGTGATTACTGTGGGCTAAGGGAATCAGAGTGGAACTTTAATTTGATCAGGGATGACACTTAGGTTTCCAGGAGGAAATAGGATGTTTCAGTCCAAAGATGAGGGACCTCAGGCAAAGATGTTGTACTGGGTAACAGGGAAGAGAGCTATCTGCTAGACGTAAAAGTTTCAAGAAAGTAGATGAAGTTGGAGAATTAAGTTTTGGGCAAAGGCTGGTGCATTTGAATTTTATCGTAAGAATAGTGCAGAATCACTAACATGGAATGGCATGGTTTGATTGCACATAAAGAATCTTTGCTAGTGATGTGGGGTGGATAGTATAGGATAGTTTGGAGCCAGGTTAAGACTTAAAGGCAAGTAGCCCAGCTGTGAATAGAAGTCTTTTGAACCAGAACAATGCACACAGAATGGAAAGATAGGTACAGATACAAGATTGATAAAATATCGATCATTTTAGAACTTACTGTGGGAATAGGCACAGATTTGTCATTTAAGGACAGATCAAATGCTAAAGATTATTAGGTTAAGACTCAAGGTTGTATTAGAGTTCTTGACTCTAAATCATTTCATTAATTACATACACTTTATTTGGTGATATGACTGGATTTTCACACTGGAAAATTGGCAAAATATTGATGGAACAGGGAGAGGCAAGAAGAGATGTATGTCAGTGTTTGGGAAGGGAAAGAAATGGAATGAAGTTATCTGGAGGGTAAGGCCTTTTGTTGGAGAAAAGTTTCCCTAAGAGGAGTGACTATATGTAACTTTTATGTTTAGCTCTTAAAATTGGTTTTCTTTTTAATTGAGATGTAATTGGCATATATAGCATTATGTTAGTTTCTGGCATACAACATAATGATTCTCTACCTGTATATATATTTTTAAAGGCTGCCCTTTGGGGTGCTTGGGTGGCTCAGTCGGTTAAGTGTCCAACTTTGGCTCCGGTCATGATCTCACGGTTCGTGGGTTTGAGCCCTACATTGGGCTCTGTGCTGACAGCTAGCTCAGAGCCTGGAGCCTGCTTCACATTCTGTATCTCCCTCTCTGTCTGACCCTCCCCTACTCATGCTGTCTGTATGTCTCTCTCTCTCAAATAAAACATTAAAAAATAAATAAAAATAAAGGCTGCCCTTTTAAACTTTTATTTATTTATTAAGTTTATTTGAGAGAGAAAGACTCAGAGAGAATGAGTTCAGGAGAAGGAGAGAGAGAGAATCTCAAGCAGGCTCCATACTGTCAGTGCAGAGCCTAATGTGGAGCTTGAACTCCTGAACTGTGAGATCATGACCTGAGCCAAAATCAAGAGTCAGATGCTTAACCAGCTGAGCCACCTAGGCACCCCACTGTTTGCATATTTTGCAAAATGATAACCACAGTAAATTTAGTTAATATCAATCACCATAAATTGTTACAGAATATTTTTTTGTTTACTTGTGATGAGAACTTTTAAGATTTAGTCTCTTAGCAAATTTTAAATATGCAGCACAGTGTTATTAGCTATACTTGCCATGTTATACATTACATTCCTGTGATTTGTTTTTATAACTGGAGGATTTTACCTTTGATTCTCTTCACCCATTTTGTCCACCCTCACCCCTCTGCCCCTGGCAACCGCCAGTCTGTTCTCTGTATCTGTGTTTTTGTGTATGGTTTGAAGTAACATTTTAATCTCCTCACTCCCTTCATGGATGTCCATTTGTCCCTAAATATACTATTTGCCATAACTTTAAATACTAATAGAGTAACTATACACTCCTGATATTTAAAATTATATATATATTTTTTGTGAGGGTACTATTGGTCATCATCTTCTTCCATATGAATTTTACAATCAGTGTCTCAGCTTCCTTAACACATGTTGGGATTTGGATTTAAGACTGTTTTGTGATTGTACATTAATATGGATGAAGATAGGACATCTTGACAACATAATTATCCCAAAGTTGTGATATTTTCCTCTACTGAGGTCCTTTATACCTGAGTAAAATTCATACTTTTCTTTCGATAGGCCTGCACACATTTCCTGTTACATTTATTTCTAGATATTTTGCAGATTTTAATGTTACTAAGAACGAGATAATTTCTTGTTGATAACATGGGAAAACTGTTGGTTTTTATATGTTGATTTGTTGTTTGGCTACCTTACTGAATTTTCCTACTGTTTGCAATTCTTTGACTTATTTCTGCTTGATATTACTAAATGGACAGTCACCTGCATGACGGATGGTGATGTGTTGTTTTCTCCTTTTCAGTTGTTAGATTTTATGTTTATTGAGTGCTTACTATTTGCCAGGAGCTCTTCAAGGCACTGGAGAAAGAACAATGAACAATATAGAAAAAAAAGTCTCTACTCTCTGGAGATTGTATTCCAGGAGTGAGTTCTTAGGCTAAACATTATTGGATACTGACTATCTGGGTTATTTGGATTATTATTTTTCTATATATATCAGATGGGATCTAGGTGCTTTTTTGGGGATGGAGGACTGATTTTCCTCCCCCATCTTCATAACATGAAGGGCTTATAGGATATTTTTAGGCTGGCTGTGGTTATGGCAAGCTCATGAATTGATTTGGTAAATTTTCCCATCTTTTTCTCCACTTGGAAATAGTTGACAAGGATTTAATCTCTTTGCTAACATTTTGCTAGAAATGTCTGAGCAGCATAGATGCCATTTTATAATTATGAATGGGTCTTTGCTGACATTTAAATTACTTCTATTGTTATTGGTTTAAGGTTTTCTACATAACCTGATTTTGGCAATATTTTAAATAAAAAAATTTTTTTTAGGTTTTACTTATTTGTTTTGAGAGAGAGAGCACACCAGCAAAACAGATGGGCAGAGAGAGTGAGAGCGAGCCCCAGGCAGGCTCCACACTGTCATCAGAGTCAGACGTGGGGATCAAATTCACGAACTGTGAGATCATGACCAGAGCTGATCAGGATCACGAGTTGCACTCTTAGCTGACTGAACCACCCAGGTGCCCCAGCAACATTTTTAAAGAAAATCACGCATTTTGCCTAGATTTTAAAATTTATTGCCACAAAATTCTGCGTGGAAATCTCTTAGGATCTTCTCCTAGGTCTGTTGTCTGTATGGCTTTACTCTGTTATATCTGCTCCTTCACTTCTGTTTTCTTATATACAGAGCCTTCTGCTTTATAAATGAGGTTCCTACAAAAACTTTTGATTATGTTGATTGAATTTATCTTTTGTTAATATTTATTTCATTGGCTTTGTATTTATCTTTATTCATTTCTCTGCTTTCTTTAGATTTTTTTAAGCTTCTTTAATTACACATTTAAGTCATTTATTTTCAATCTGTCTTGTTTTCTTCAATAAACTTTTAAGTTTACAGCATTTTCTCTTGAGTTAGTTCTTTGGCCAAATTCTAAGAGTTTGGTCTGTCATATTTTCATTGTTCATTTCTACATAGAGCAGTTTTGGTTTTTCTTTATCAGAATTACTTAGAAAGATGTGTTGTTAATTTTTTCCATCTTTTTTTCCTTTTTTTGCTACCCTTTTAAAAACTTGATTTCTAGGGTTTTTTGCATTGTTTTCACAGAATGTGGCCTGTATGCTTTCTGATTTTTGGAATTTGAGCTATGTCTTTTTGACCCATTACATGGTCAGTTGTTAAACTTTTTATGAGTGTTTGAAAAGTTTTTGTTCTCCTTTTAGGTGTAAAATTTTATATGTATCTAAGAAGTAGTCATTGTTTTTGCTAAATTCATAGTACTCTCCTCAAACTTTTACTTCAGTTACTCATTGGATTCATTGTAGCACAGTTAGCGAAACTTGAGAGCCTGCTCCACCTGGATTTGAATCTAGGCTCTCTAACTTGCTAGTTCTGTGATCTTTGCACCCTAGTTTCTTCTGTAAAATGGCATTTATAACACTTAGCGTATGGGGTTTTTGTGAGGATAGAGGAAATAATATATGTAAAATGTCTATGTCCTATTCCAGGGTCTGGCACATAAAAAATAGTAATGATATCTAGATTTTCAGTGTGTAGATTTTGAGCATTGTTGGACATTATTGTTGGTTTTTTGTAATTATAATATGCATTGAGTACTTTTGCGCATTGTGTTCTTTTAAATTGGGTTCTGAGGGCAAAAGATATCATCATTTTTACGGCTGTTTTTACCCCAGATTGCTTTCTGTAAGAGTTGTCTTCCTTTATTCTGCTCTCACTGATAGAGGAGTGTGCCAGTTTAACTTCAAGCTTGAGTGTTACTACTGTTATTTAGAAAAATGAATTTAATAGGTTCTCACTGACACTTTACCTGCTTTTTAAAATGACGCTTGGAGGACAAACTATTTTTCCTGACATTTGTGACGTTTTAATTTGTCATTTGAGCAACAGCTGCCATAAGATAGTATCGTTCTCAGACTACCTTCAAAAATAGGTTTCTTATAGACTGTAGGGACTGTATAGACTCTGTTACTCTACTTTTCCATGTTTGTGTGGTTTTCCAGAAATGAATTTGTTTGGGTAGGGTTTCCCAACACAAGCGCTGACATCTTTGGTCAGATAGCTCTTTGTTGTGGGGGGCTGTCTTGTGCATTGTAGGGTGTATAACAGAATCTCTGGGCTCTCCCCACTAAATATCAGCACCCTCCCTTTAGCTGTAACTATAAAATATGTCTCCAGACATTGCCACATGTCTCCTGACAAAAATAATGTGCCCTGGGAGGAAAATCACCCCAGTTGAGATCCACTGGATTAGTCTTTATCTCTCTTTGGAAGGGAAAGGGCACTTATTATCCTGGATGCCTGGAATGCTCTTTATATAGCTATTCCACTTTTGATAATATTCTTTAGTTATGTAGTAAGCTTTGTATCTATTTCATAGATGAAGAAGCCAAAGCTGAGATCAAATCTTAGGAAGGCATCTTGTAAACCCTGTAATAGGAGTACTTCCGCTCTAATTTTTACTCCTTCCTCTAATCCCACCCTCACATTTGCCACCCGTCCTAAGAAAATACACTTTAACTGTGTTCTGGTAGTGTTTAGGACTTTACAGTGAATGAAGATGGACAGTGATGAGTCAGACTGCACTTTTATTTTTTGTTAAAACTTTTTTTAATGTTTATTTTTGAGAGAGACAAAATGTGAGTTGGGAAAGAGAGAGAAGAGAGAGAGACACACAGACAGACAACGTGCGAGTTGGGGGAGGGCAGAGAGAGAGGGAGACACAGAATCGGAAGCAGGCTCCAGGCTCTGAGCTGTCAGCACAGAGCCCGATGTAGGGCTCAAACTCAGGAAGCACAAGATCATCACCTGAGCTGAAGTCGGACTCTTAACTGACTGAGCCACCCAGGTGCCCCAGGAGTTCTCTCTCTATTTATTTATTTTTTTTAATGTTTAATTTATTTCTAGGAGAGAGAGAGAGAGACAGCGTGAGCAGGGGAGGGTCAGAGAGAGAGGGAGTCACAGACTGAAACAGGCTCCAGGCTCTGAGCTGACAGTCAGCACAGAGCCCATCGCGGGGCTCGAACCCACGAACTGCGAGATCATGACCTAAGCGAAAGTCGGACGCTTAACCTACTAAGCCACCCAGGCACCCCAGGAGTTCTCTCTTTAAAGCCCTTTTCTTTGTTTGTTCTTGTCTTACCAAAGTAAAAGGAGTGAGTGAGTTGCAGGCCTTCAGAATTTGTAACCTGCTTCTGAATAAATGACCCCGATCACTTGATGGTCACAGTGGTCTTAGATACCTTATCTCCTTACGGCCCTTTCATGTAGTTTTCATCTCCTCCTCCTCTCATACCGGCGGTTCTGTTCCTATTATATGACACTCCTGTACGTGGAAACATTTTTTTAAACAGCCAATGGAGTTCATGTCCTGTGTTGCTTTGTGTTTATTTCCAGCCCACATTTTGGGAATGTATTCCTAGTTAATCCCAGAACATTGTCTTCCATAGGCTCTTGGTCAAAGAAGAAAGATACTAATAAGAAGAGGACACTATTTTTTGTTGTGTAAAATGACATAGCAAGCTCAAGCTGCCCCTGTGCCCATTGTTGTAGAAGGAAAATTAAAAAGTTTTTCAACTCTGATAGTTTTGCATTTACTCATGTTTTATTTGCATTTCAAGACCAGTCTATTCAACTAAAATGGGCTGATGAGTTATGTACCTGAATGTGTTTCTGTTTGCATTTTCTCACTAAATTTACTTTGCTTACTGGACAGGGAAACTGAATAAGGCAATTTGACCAAGAAGTCAAGCCACAGAGACTTCATAGCTGGGAGTAGTCCGGCTTTCTTCCCCAAAGCCCTTTAGATTTAAAAACTGTTGTTCAAGTTTGTGATGTTCTGTATCAGGTGGGCTCATGGTCTGGCACTTCTGTCTCAGCAAATCTCTCTCTACAGTCAAGAGTCCAGACAAGGGTAGGTGGAACAAATTCCTTGGTGATTCTAGCTATCCCAGTGTTTAAAATTATTTGCCGCTATAGACTATAGTATTGCTGGATTTATTTATTATTCTACAACTATTTAACATTTTGGTTTTTTGCTCTCTTATCCTGTTAAACATTTTCTAAAAGGAACTACTAGAGTGAGGACCCCTCTAACCTATAATAATTTGGAGTGGTAACATGATGGATTGGCTCATTAGTTGATGTTTGGTTATTGGGCTTAAAAAAAAAAAGTACCACCTCGGTCTTGTCTGACACCTGCTCTTCTCAAATCTTTGTTGGCATGGTGTAAACAGATCTCTGAAATTCCCCATCTCCTTTCTCCTTTTGTGTGTGTTGTCAATACTAGTTTCACCTAAATCCACTGTGTCATCCTGTATAACAGTGGAGGTGAAATGGTACAAATACATTGCTTTAAAGAAGTTTTTAGCAGTAAAACTACAAAGGACTTATTCATAGTTGTAATGTACTCCTTGATTAGTCATCAAAAAGTATTTTGTCGTTCTTTGGATGTATTTAGATTTTACCTAGTGTATTTTTTTTTTTTAATGTTTTATTTATTTCTAGGAGAGAGAGAGACAGCATGAGCAAGGGAGGATCAGAGAGAGGGAGTGACAGACTCTGAAACAGGCTCCAGGCTCTGAGCTGGCAGTCAGCACAGAGCCCGATGCGGGGCTCGAACCCACGAACCACGAGATCATGACCCAAGCGAAAGTCGGACGCTTAACCGACTAAGCCACCCAGGTGCCCCATTACCTAGTGTATTATTAACAAATGAGCTTTTGTATGAAATTAAGGGTGTTTTAAGTGAAAAATGTGATTTATGTTCTGAGAGTAAAAGTCTGAAATCTCACTGTCAGATTAGTATTTAAGTGGAGTTAGAGATAGGACTCTTTATGTAAAATGTTTCTCTGTCACAGAACTTTTCATGCACTTGTATATTAACATCTTTGCCAGAGGTGCTAATGCTTTCAGAGTTCTTAGCTTTTAAACTTTATTTTCTTCCTTGTATAAGTGGCTTTGAGAAATCTGATTCGTTTAAATATCTTTTGCTTCCAAGTTGCATTTTTCTCAGTTTTTGCTGTTTTCTAGAATCACCTGAGTAACTTAAAAAAAAAAAAAAAAAGCACCAAAACCTGATGTTAATGCTATACCCAGCGCAGATAACACGTTATCTCTCGGGTGGGACCCAGGCATCTTTATTTATTTATTTATTTTAATATTTTTTTTTAAATTTATTTCTAGGAGAGAGACAGCATGAGCAGGGGAGGGTCAGAGAGAGAGGGAGTCACAGACTGAAACAGGCTCCAGGCTCTGAGCTGGCAGTCAGCACAGAGCCCGACGCGGGGCTTGAACCATGAACCGGGAGATCATGACCTAAGCGAAAGCCGGACACTTAACCAACTAAGCCACCCAGGCGCCCCAGGCATCTTTATTTTTAAAATTCTCCAAAGAGATTCCATGGTGTAGCCAAAGTTGTGAATCATTGCTCCTAGGATGTTTTTGTGATTAGAGACTCTTAAAGAAATGCTGTAGACTTTTCCTCCCAGAAAAGTGGGTATAATGACTCCCTGAAGCTTCAAATTAAAAAACTGTCCTAGGGGGAGTCTTGACATGCTAGATTTAATTGGAAGCAGTTGATTTTAAGAAGCTATGTAATTTGTGATGATGAAGGAATCTTCCTCATCCCTCATAAACATCTGATTTGTTTAACGAATAACAAATGTGTATCAAGTGTGCTGTATGTTCCAGACACTAGTTGGTAGGGATACAGCTGCTAATAAGAGATTGCTTTTTTCATGAAGCTTTACGCTAATGTGAGAGACAGATGATGAATACATGACCAAAGGCTAGTTAACAATTGCTATAAAGAGGGGGCGCCTGGGTGGCTCAGTCGGTTAAGCGTCCAACTTTGGCTCAGGTCATGATCTCACGACTCATGGGTTCTGGCCCCGTGTCGGGCTCTGTGCTGATGGCTAGCTCAGAGCCTGGAGCCTGCTTTGGATTCTGTGTTTCCCTCTCTCTCTGACCTTCCCCTGCTCATGCTGTCTCTATCTCTCTCTCTCTCAGAAATAAATAAAACATTAAAAAAAATTTAAAAAAACAACAATTGCTGTAATGAGAAATAAAACAACGTAAGGAAATTGAAAGTGATGGTTGCTCCGTAGGGGTGATTATTTTAAATAGGGTGATCAGGGAAGGCCTCTGAGGAGGTGAGGTGTGTGCTGAGATCTAAATGTGGGAAGAAGGGGAGTTTGTAAAGCCCTTGAGGAAGAGCATTGCTGGTGAAGAGAGTAAGTGCAGCAGCCTTGAGGTGGGACTGAAAGCCCAGGTGGCACAGGCACACACAACTGTCAGATGCAGAATGAGCGGTAGAAGAGGAAATTAGAAAAGCTTGTAGGCCACTGTGAGAATCTTGACATTTTAATTTGGTAGGAACTTGACTATAACTCATTATTGTTAAATGTTTAGATTTATACCTAAAATAATTTCAAAATGATCTTTATTCATTTCAGAATTAGCTGGAAGGTTAACTCTCAGTATGTTGTCTTATCTTTGAAAGGATCACTACTAGACTGAATTTCTCTATAACAAGGGACCATCTATGTCTTTATTCTTCATATTGCTGAGTAGAGAAGATGTTAAACATTGTTGGACAGGATAGGAACCTTGCAATTAGCTTAGGTGTCTTTAAATTTATATGAAAGTCACAATGCATAATAATTTACTCTATGCTTGCCATGTGCTAATAGTTATTCCTAATCTGGTCTACTCTTTCCCTCAGGTGTAGGTAGCATTAAAATCCATTTAACCAGGGAGGAAGCAGAGACTCAGCAATGGCAGAACTAGGATTTGAATCCAGTCCTTTTATGCTCTTGCCACTTACCATTTTGCTTTCTAAGTAATGAGATTGAGACTGATTTTTGAAGGCATAATTTGTTAAGCTAGTTTCATTTGTTTTTATGCAATATGCTGTATTAATACAGAACAAGAAGGCCTCAGGCTTATTCTCGTAAAAGTGCTCTGTGTTATGTCAGGTATTTTAATTGTAGGGCTATTTTCTTTGAAAACAGTAATAATTTGTTATCTAAAATATTTGTTGAGTATAAAGTATTATGGGAAGTATACAGATGAGTCATAAATAGGCCTGTTCACAGTCTTAAGAGAGCTAAGATATTTACATAATTCACCGTGATATAAGAGATAAAACAATCATTGTCACAGAGGGTAAGTGAGGTGCCATGGAAGTTCTGCTAAGAAAGAGCTTCTTGATAAAGAGAAGGGGACTTCTTTGGAGGATGGATAAGATTTAGTAAATCTGGATTGTGGTGAGGAGAGCAGGGAAGGTGTTAGGTGTTCCAGAGGGAGGGAAAGAAAGGTCTTCAGTTCTATATACAGATTGAGTAAAAGCTTGGAATTAGGGAAGTGTAAGGAACCACACCAGGGAAATCAATTTGTCTGTAATGTAGGCGGAGAGAAGGGAAAAAGCTATCGATAATGAAAATAAGACCCATATGGAGGAAGCCTTTGTGTATTAGGCTAAGAAATGTTGAGTTCTTTGAAGAAAGGGACTTTTGATTAGAAATAACATGATCTGTGGTAGAATTTGGGATAGCTGTTAGTTGAATTAATAGGGACCAGCAATTTGGCCTGTAGTTAGTTTTTGTACATAAAGTTTTATTAGAACACAGACCTGCTAATTTACTTGCATATTGTCTATGGCTGTTTAGTTCTACAGTGGCGGAGTTGAGCACTTGATACAGAGATTTTATGACCTGCAAAGCTGAAAATATTTACCATCTTGGCACCAGACGGAAAAAATTTGCCAACACCCAGAGTAAAGGGGCGGAGGCAGAAATCTTGTTAAGCACTGTTGTTCTGGCCAGAGTCTAAGCCTGTGCCTTCATGTCAGATGAAATGAGAGCCAGAATTGCAGTAGCCCTAGTAGTAGAAAAAGAAAGGAGAGAATGGATCAGAGAAAGATTATTGAGCTTGGCAATTGATTAGATTATCAGAATTCTAGGGAGAAGAAAGTATCAATTTTTTTTTTTTTTTCAAGAAAATTTGATTGAGGTTGGTGTTTCGGGATAGAATAGGCTTTTTTTCCCCTTTATTTATTATTATTATTTTTTACAAATAGTTTATTGTCAGATTAGTTTCCACATAACACCCAGTGCTCATCCCCACAAGTGTCCTCCTCCATGCCCATCCCCCCTCCCCCCACATCCATCAGTCCTCAGTTTTTGTCAGCATTCAAGAGTCTCTCATGGTTTGCCTCTCTCCCTTTCCCTCACCATTTCCCCCATTCTTCTCCCCCTTGTTCCTCAGTTAAGTTCCTCCTAATCCTCCTATACGTGCAAACAGAAGATATTTGTCCTTCTCTGCCTGACTTATTTCGCTCAGCATAACACCCTCAAGGTCCATCCATGTTGCTACACATGGCCAGATTTCATGGTTTCTCATTGCCATGTAGTATTCCATGGTATAGATAAACCACATCTTCTTGATCCATTCGTCTGTTGATGGACACTTAGCCCTTTCTGTGTTTTAGCCATTGTTGAGAGTGCTGCTATGGACATTGGGGTACATGTGCTCCTATGCATCAGCATTTCTGTATCCCTTGGGTAAATTCCTAGCAGTGCTATTGCTGGGTCCTAGGGGAGTTCTAGTGTTAGTTTCCTGAGGAACCTCCACACTGTTTTCCAGAGGGGCGGTACCAGTTTACATTCCTACCAACAGTGGAGGAGGGTGCCCGTTTCTCCACATCCTCGCCAGCATCTTGAGTTCTCTGATTTGCTTATTTTAGCCACTCTGACTGCCGTGAAGTGGTATCTCAGTGTGGTTTTGATTTGTATTTCCCTGATGAGGGAGGATGCTGAGCATCATTTCATGTGTCTGTTGGCCATCTGGATGTCCTCTTTGGAGAAATGTCTGTTCATATCTTCTGCCCATTTCTTCACTGGGTTGTTTGTTTTTCGGGTGTGGAGTTTGGTGAGTTCCTTATAGATTCTGGATATTAACCCTTTATCTGATATGTCATTTGCAACTATCTTTTCCCATTCCGTCGGTTGCCTATTAGTTTTGTGGGTTGTTTCCTTTGCTGTGCAGAAGCTTTTAATCTTGATGAGGTCCCAGTCATTTATTTTTGCTCTTGATTCCCTTGCTTTTGGGGATGTGTCAAGTAAGAAGTTGCTGCGGTGGAGGTCAAGGAGGTTGTTTCCTGCTTTCTCCTCTAGGGTGTTGATAGTTTCCTGTCTCACGTTCAGGTCCTTTATCCATTTTGAGTTTATTTCTGTGCATGGTGTGAGATAATGATCTAGTTTCATTCTTCTGCATGTTGCTTGCTGTTCAGTTCTCCTAACACCATCTGTTAAAAAGGCTGTCTTTTTTCCATTGGATATTCTTTCCTGCTTTGTCAAAGATTAGTTGGCTGTATACTTTTGGGTCCACTTCTGAGTTCTCGATTCTGTTCCATTGGTCTATATGTCTGCTTTTGTGCCAATATCATACTGTCTTGATGATGACAGCTTTGTAGTAGAGGCTAAAGTCTGGGATGGTGATACCTTCCGTTTTGGTTTTGTTTTTCAGGATTACTTTGGCTATTCGGGGTCTTTTGTGGTTCCATACAAATTTTAGGATAGTTTGTTCTAGTTTTGAGAAGTATGCTGGTGCAATTTTGACTGGAATTGCATTGAATGTGTAGATAGCTTTGGGTAGTAATGACATCTAACTACATTTATTCTTCCTATCCGTAGAATAGGCTTTTAATTGTAAGCCATTCTGCGTGCTGTTCTCCTTAAAAAAATCTTTTGTGGAATACTGGTTCAGAGCTCTGATCTTTGGGAGTATAAATTTTCCCTTCTTTTGATAATCAGTATATAATTACTTCCTGTTGTGATTAGGAGTGGTTTTTCCTCATGGTCTAACTAGGTGGTGATTATATACATAAACATAACAAATTGTATATGGTATTTAGCTTTTAGTCCTTAAAATGTGGCCAACCTCTCCCATTTGTCCTTTTTCTTTAAGTGTTTTTTTTTTTTTTTTTTTTTTTAATTTATTTCTGAGAGAGACAGCATGAGCAGGGGAAGGTCAGAGAGAGAAGGAGATACAGAATCTGAAGCAGGCTCCAGGCTCCGGGCTAGCAGTCAGCACAGAGCCCGACACGGGGCTTGAACCCACAAACCGTGAGATCATGACCTGAGCCAAAGTCGGTCGTTAACCGACTGAGCCACCCAGGCACCCCCATTTGTCCTTATTCTTAAAGGAAAGAATGCTGATTTGTGCCCTCCCTCCCATCCCCTTCAAATTCTGTGACTCTTCTCATTTTTAAAATGCTGCTTTCGGGACACCTGGGTGGCTCAGTTGGTTGAGCGGCCGACTTCAGCTCAGGTCATGATTTCACGGTTCGTGGGTTCAAGCCCCACATCGGGATCTATGCTGATAGCCAGCTCAGAGCCTGGAGGCTGTTTCAGATTCTGTCTCCTTCTCTCTCTGACCCTCCCTTGCTCAGCCTGTTTCTCTCTCAGGGGGAAAAAAAAAAAAAGAATTAAAATGCTGCTTCCTTTTGGGAGTTGTAGGGGAAGGAGTGAAATGACAATAATGTATAAACCTTGCTACACTATTTGCTAATGTTAAAACTATTAAATATTTATAAATATAGAAAGTTTGCCCCCACTGTTGCTGCTGTTTTTTAACTTACTGTGTGTCAAAACTGTATGCTAAGAACTTTCTATAAACCATCTCCTTTAATGCCTTAGGACTTTACTATGAAGTAGGAAAATTGTCCCTATCATCCCTGTTTTATCATTGCGAAAACCAAGGCTTAGGATCAGTAATTGCTCAAGTTGTACAGCTACCAAGGCCAAGGTTATTTTTACCCTAAACCTGTCCTTAGTTTGTACCCTGGTGGTTCTTAATTTAATGTTCATTAGACTCATCCCAGCAATTAAGAAATACAGATCTCTAGGCCTTTTTCTGCCGAAGATTTTACCTCATGGGTAAAAGTACTGTTTGTGATCCTGTACCAGACTTGGAGAAAAATGTATAGACTTTTATTACCAGATACTCCCTCATGTGGAAAACAACTACATTTTATCCTGAACCTATTTCCATGAGGACCAAAGTTTCTGGTTTTTATAAACATTTTGATATATTTGTTATGTTGGTCAAGCAGAAGATAATGTGGTTATGTAGTGTCTTATTAGTTGAAGTTTTTCTACTCTCTTTAAAACATGTTTAGAATTTTAAACCAGTAATAGAAAAAAAACACAGGTTGATATTTTTTCTCTTATATTTTGAGCACATTTACTTTTTTTAGTTGGATCATAATTTTGCATCCAGGTACTGTGGCTTTTTCAGGATGTTCTCATTTGAAACAACACATTTCTTAGTCAATTGATTGGATCTTTTACCTTTTTAAGAGAAGAAACATCTAGATGTGAAGAACTGTTATGCCTAGCAAATTCCTGTGATAGATATGTTTCAGTTTTACACTTAGGATCCTATAGAGGAAAGCAGAAGAGCCTTGGACTATCAGATGAGCGTGTACCAACTGAGCCGGTTAGTTACTTTGTGATCTGTGAGGTGGTAGTATTTTCAGAAGCTTGTAGATGATGAATGATGCATTTAAAGTGCTTTTCAGTGTCATAATAATAAGTGCTTCCTGGGGGGTTGATTATATGGAGGCACACTGAATTGTCTCTTTAGGAGATGTTTTTAGCTATCCAGAATGGAGAGCAAAGGCTTGAGAAAAGCTAATGCGGATGGAGCAGCTCTATGGTCATCATTGCACTTAGAGCTTAGGAGGTTATTTTAGACAAACTTTAGGTAAGTTTTATAGCTTGGTTTCCTAGTTCATAACAGATGAGGATTCTATAAGCTATACCAGCTTGACAGTTGATGCTTTTTTGATTAAAAAAAATCTTATGAGCTATTTATTTTACGAAAATTCAGACCTAAGTATTAGTTAGCCCTGAAAACAAGACTGTGTTTTGGTGTAGCACAATTCTGTTCCTTAGAAAGATAATTTCCTGGATAGCTATTATCTTTTCAAAATTCCTGATAATGGAGGTCTGGGGAATTTAGAACGGTTTCCAGAAATTGCATTATCAAATTGGTTAAGTAGGAATAGAAAATTTGTTGCATAAATCACTGGAGTTGTCTTCCGAAGAATAGGAAAGGCCAGATGGTGGTGTCTATATTTGAAATAGGGATGGACCCCCTTGAGGACGAGTTGGCACATGACGGTACGTGAACATGGACTCTTGACTGAGTTTACCAGTGCTCTTAAGTCACACTAGAAAACACCTTTACTTTGGTACATAATCACTCCACCGTAGAGTGGGTTTAAAGCAGACTGTAAGAAGCAGATTTTTGGATGGAAAGATGGAATTCATATAGTACCTGTCAGTCCTAAAATATCTATTTTTAGCCAGATTCTCTCTTTTCACCATCTAATAGAGTTTGACCTTGTTTTCACTGTTAAGAATTGGAAACTGAATTTAGAATTTCCAACTCCTAGTCAGCTTTAAAACAGGTTAGTATTTATCTTGATACTTTATTCTTTATATACTGTGTGCCTTTCACATAACTTTAATCTGGGGAGTTAGAGGCATGATCTGTCCTGTGTAGAAAAAAGCATATGTTAGCAATAAATTTGGCCTACAAGGTTTAATATTCTCTCTTCTCACATAGAAAGTTCAGTGCAGTATCATTATCATTCCTTTCTGAAGGAGGGGACTATAAAATTATAACCAGCTGTTCTAAAGGGTCTTAATTTCATTTTTGGGATAATTTTGTGCTGTGTAGTGTCTCTAGCTACATTTTTTTCAGTGGGTGGGGGCAGCCTCTCTAGATGATGCTCTTCGTAAATAAAATATCATATACAGGCAACCTGCACCTGTGATTTTTGGCTGTTTATAAAGCTTCAACAGAACCTTCTCTTAGATACTTTTATTTTCATAACTGATTAGAAAGAATGCTGCGATTGAGTTTGTATTTTTGTATTGAGTTCATTTAGAGAGCCATAGAAATTGGCAGATTTGGTTCAACTTTGGTTTAAGTTTGAATATGCAATTATTAGTCTGCTGGTATTTCAGAAGTTTGTTTTTGTAGGTCCACGTACTTATGGGGAGGTCTGGGATGTCTTGTTCTATTTTAAGTTAGTATTTGTTCATTCATTCATTCGACGAACATTTCTTGATTATCCCCTAGAGTTTTGGCACACTGTAGGACATCTAGAATTGTATAATCGCATCTGCTATTGAGATTGATGGAGATTTTGAAAGGACTGTAAAAGTAAACCTTTGAAAATGATAGTTCTATATTTTATCCTTCCTTGTGTTAATTTAATAAAATTATTGCTTTTCTTTGGATGACAAAGTAAATACCCTGTGTAAAAAAACAACTCCTGTTTTGAAACAAGTGATGAAACCTATGATATATGAAACAGAAGTGTTTTACCTCTAATGTTACTTGGTGTTATGTGATGCCACTGTAGAAAACATTCCCTTCTTTTAGAGTACTGTGGAGAGCATGTGATTTGGAAATCAGACTTCAGTTCCAGCTCTATCATTTTATTAGTTCTGTGGTCCTCAGCACATCGCTCAACCACTCTGGACCTCAAGTAGTCCCATCTTTCCTTCTGGGAAAGACCCTAACTCACGGAATTGTGATAATTTTAATGCATGAGCATATAATATGGTATTTGACTCTTAATAGGTATTGCTTAACCTACTTTTTTTTTTTTTTTTACTATTCCTTCCATTTCATCTGAAAGTCTCATAATTTTAGTTTGTTTCATGGCCTTTGAGGACTTTTTAGTTTGAGTATACTATTGCTATATGAATGTGTTTGTCTTTGCAGTGTCCTTATGGAGGACACTTAAAAATTTGCAATATTTTGGTATCCATTTGGTTGAACATAGTATGAAAAAGAAAGGCATAAATGGCTTCCTTTACCACATACTTATGCTTTACTGTAATTTGGTTGATGGACTTTTCTAATATTTGTTGTTTGTGCTTAAGGTTCTTGTTGTTTCCATTATTTAGGTTCTCAGAATCTACAGAAGAAGGTTTGAACAGTTAAAAAGACTGCATGTATATATCTTCTTAGGTTAATTCTTTCATTGTCAATTGTATTCATTTATACCAGCAGTATATGGGATTGTTCGTTTAATCAGATTCCAGTTAACATGGAGAATGACCCTTTAATGTGTGCTAATAAACATATGGCTGAAAAATAACATCTTTGCTTACATTTACATTTAAAATTACTAGGGAGATTGAACATTCTAATATGTTTTAAAAGAAGTCTTATCCATTTTTATGGTACTTTGATACAGTGGAGATATTAATCCTTCCTTGAAAATATTGGAAACCAGCTTGGATAAAATACAAATTATAGATATTTAAAATTTTGCCTTGGGGCACCTGGGTAGCTCAGTTGGTTAAGCATCCAACTTCAAGCATCCAACTTTGACTCAGGTCATGATCTCGTAGTTTGTGGGTTCGAGCCCTGTTTGGGGCTCTGTGCTGACAGCCCAGAGCCTGGAGCCTGTTTCTGATTCTGTGTCTTCCTCTATCTGCCCTTCCCCAACTCAATCTCTGTCTCTCTGTCTCTGTCTCTCTGAAAATTAAACAAACATTGAAAAACTTTTAAAGCCTTTAAAAAAAATAAAATTTTTTGTCTTTTGATCTTTTCTCTTGAGCTTTCTTGCTCAACCTAAAATAGTGGAAATCCTTCATCTCTTCCAGACATTAATAGAATTTTTTCCTGTTTTCTTCTAGATGTTTTTAGTGGTTTTATTTTTAGACATTAGTCCTTTAATTCATCAAAACATTTTATTATTGCATGCTATGATCTAAATAAGTCCTCTCTACTACCTCATTTCCCAAATAGCTAACTAATGTCTCAGAACCACTTGCATCAGACCTACATGTTAATTTGAAAAGTCTATATTGCCATCCAGAATTTGGATTGTCCAGTTTCCTTTATATTCACACAATCTATTTTTTAAGGGCATTTTTGAACCTTTTGTATTTTTTAATGCTTTTGTGAATAGCATTACTTTTCATTAGAAATTTTTATTGCTGGCAAATAACAAAAATATTGAGTGCTAAAAAAAAGAATTTATTGTTTTTTTATTTGGTTTTTTATCTACTGAAAAAATCTGGAATAAATACTAAGTTATAGGAAGTAATTCATTTGGTAAGCAATTTATAATTGTATACACACATGTCGCCTCCTGTTCCTGTCTCTAGTGGGTTGAAAGGGTAAATGACAGGACATACGATATTTTAAATGAAAACTAACTTGGTGATTTAAATTCTCCTGTGATCCATGAAAGGCCTCATAGTAATTTTGCACATCTTTAAAATGTTAAACAACATAATGTAAGTGAAAATCACTGCCTATCATCTAGTAGGCACTAATGGTGGTCTGTTTACATTTCCCTTTTTCTAAGACTTGTGTGTACTTCTGCTTTTGGTAAAATTGATCTGTACCTATTTAAAATACTGCCAGTGTTTTGTTTTGAAGTAATAGTTCTGTGGCATGAAAACCAAATCTGGCCAGTCTAGGGGCTCTAATGAAAATGGTTTCATTTTCCTCTTTTATATAAGTAATGATCTTCGTTAGAATCATGAGATTTGGTAGGAATTTTAAGGGGTCTTGGGTTTCTGCATTACTTTCTTCCTCTTAGAGATGGAGGAACTTAATTCTAGGTAAATTTGTCAGTGTTAGTGGCAGACTAGCAACTGAAAGCATGAATGTAGCACAGACTCACTTATTCACCTTTATAGTAACTCCTAAAAAAAAGATTGTGCATGATTGGTTTGAATAGAGACCACTACTTCCTTGGACAACAAGGAAAGCCTTTACACATCTATGGAAAATTTCTTTTTCCTCTGTAACTTCAGTGTTGGTCCTAGCTTTTTATTCCTTCTCCTCCATAGTATGTCTTCTCACGATACCTGCTCAAATATATAAAAGGCATTATTTACCTATGGACTGACAGTTGACTAGCTTGTGATAGTTTACTAAACACTTTTTTTTTTATTTTTTTAATGTTTTATTTTATTTCTAGGAGAGAGAGAGAGACAGCGTGAGCAGGGGAGGGTCAGAGAGAGAGGGAGTCACAGACTGAAACAGGCTCCAGGCTCTGAGCTGGCAGTCAGCACAGAGCCCGACGCGGGGCTTGAACCCACGAACCGTAAGATCATGACCTAAGCGAAAGTCGGACGCTTAACCGACTAAGCCACCCAGGCGCCCCTACTAAACACTTTTAAAGTAAATTATTTCATTTAATGAATCCATGTGCTTTTGTTTTTTGTCTAAATATAGCTGGTTTCTTTTAAGCATTCTTAGGTCTGATATACCATCCTTGTTCCTTCCCTTTGTGTTACTACCTGGATCTGTCTGTGAGACAACAGTCTTGTGGCATAAGTGGTATAAGAGTCCAGTGTAATCACCAGCTCCTGTTCCGATAACAGTACTTTTATTATTGCATTTTCAGCTGCTTTGGCAGTCTTATCCTGCCTGGTGTCAACGTAAACCTTTGTCTTTCTCACATATAGTTTCCCTTATTTTGTCTTTTGCAGCCGGCTTTTTGTTGCCAACTGCAGAAACATGGATTGTTCATAAAGCCTAAAGTAGAGACTCTTCTTTAATATGATGTATTTGCAATTATGTTTTTTTAATTTTTCTTCAGCTGATTATTATTATCTTTCCAGAAGAGGTAGGACTATGAGAACCTTCTGCTTGATGATCTTAAAGATCTTGTTTCTTTTTAAATTTTAATTTATTACAAGAACGTGGTCAATCTATAAAGGTCTGGGAAGGATTGGAAGATGGTGTATGTTTATTAAGGCTTTTTGTGCCACTCATGTACAGTAATTTAAGACAACAGCAAAGAGCAACAGTGTAATTACAGTCCACTGTTTGGAATCTAAGGTGAACGTTAGGTGAACGTTGCCTTCTTTTTCTTATTTTTCACCCAGTATTTTTAGTAGCCTAGTAGAATATTTTGAGCTTAGGGTGAGAGACCTTTTGTGAACTCAGGATACTGCTTGGAAACATTTATTTACCTTATACATCCCCTCTCTCCTCCCTTCAGTGAACTTAGATGTGTAGACAACTTTGAAGGTAGAGGACACTTTGGCTGTTTTCTTATCTAAATCTTAATCTAGAGTTCTGTGGCAGAACTTCCTTATGAACCCTATTCCATGAGATAACCTCTGAGTTGAAATGTGGGAGTTCCTTGTCTAAGACCTTTTCATCTTTGAAAGGTAGCTTTATAATTTGAAAATTGAGCTGACTTAGGTTCCCTAAGTGTGAGGTATAGATGTTAGTCAAGTATGGGTATCTAAGCCATCTATTAGGAAGTGGAATGTGACCAGAAACTGCAAGGCTTCACTCTTTCACATCTAGTAACCCACCTACTTGACCTAGCTCACTTTTAGCCAGTAAATAAAAAATTCTTACGCATACGACTCTATCTTCCGTTTTCCCTAGCTCAGATACGTGTTGTTAGTGATCAGTGGCATTGATCCTTGGCATGGCACACTAATGTTAATGGTTGGATTGGATTACAGAGCTGCAGTGGCCATTATTGAATTGTGCTCGGGCCGTAGGGAGGTGACTTGAAATCTCTGGGTAGGAGTGATTGTGGATTCTGGTCTGAAAAGGCCTGAGAGGAATTTTGGATGCTTTCATTTAAGCAGTAGAAACATTTTTTGCCCAGGGTTCTGACATAATGGAATAGATGTTTTAAGATGAAGAATCTCACAAATGTATGCACATATTAGGACAAAGGAAGAGGCAGAAGACATGCAGTTAAAGAAAAAAACATTCAAATATTTAGTTCACTGTGGTCCACTCAAAATAATAGGTAATTTTACCTCATAACTGCAAAATTACCAGTGTTCCTTGATGTGTAGGCTCTGCATTCCTCCTGTATTTTCTCTGAACTATATTTCTCCTGAAAACGGTTTATATCAATTGTTACTGTGTATAAGACCTTTTTATTAGGACAGATACCAATGAAAGCTACTTACTTTGTATCTGTTATAAATTTTGAGAGCTTCAGCTTCTTTCAACTATGTTGATCTACATGGTTTAACTTTGTAAACAATTGTTTTAAAAGATACCAAAGAAGGGGCACCTGGATGGCTCAGTCGGTTAAGCCTCCAACTCTTGGCTTTGGCTCAGGTGATGATCTCACAGTTCTTGAGATCAGGCCCTACTTTGGCCTCTGCACTGACAACATGGAGCCTGCTTGGAATTCTCTCTTCCCTCTCTCTCTGCCCTTTCTCCCTCTTGTATTCTCTCACTCTCCCTCAAATAAGTAAACTTTAAAAAAGTACCACAGAATACACAGTCAAAAACCTTCTACTTTTCAATCTTTTACTTTCCATCCCAAATACACACTAAAGTGTCATAAAACCATACTAATATTATCAATTATAGCTTGACCTTTAAATTTGTCTTTAGACTTAACTTTGATTTAACAGTGGTTCTTGAAGTGTGGTCTCCATACCAGCAGAATGAACATGACCTAGGAACTTAAATTCTGGTTAGGAATTTCTGACTTAGGGTATGGATACAAATTCTCAGATAGTACCCCAGGTCTGCTTAACTAGAAACACGGGAGATGAGGTTTAACAGTGTTTTAATAAGAAAGCCCCACAGGTGATTCTGGTGCAAGGCCAAGTTTTGAGAAGCAAAAAAAGGGTATTATTCATTTCATCCGAATTATTTCAGAATCTGAAATTCAGAAAGAAAGGGATGGGGTAGAATATGTAATTAATGGAAATTCATGACTTTTGTGGTTTAGTGTCACTGCTCGTGTGGAGGCTGTGGTTGCTCTTATTTCTCTTAAACTACCAAAATAATTTGACTGTCAAAACAATTTACTATTAGTATTAATGGAGAAGGATAAAGTTTTGGATGATTTTTGTTCACCTAAGTGGCCCTTCTGTAATGGACTGTCTTGCTAGGTCACTTTGTTTAAAGATTTTCATTCCTAATCCAGTTCAGAATACTGGCAGGAAGCAGAGTTATAAAATGATAGCAGATAGTTCCAGTGTTTCAGTGCTGGGAAAATTCACATTGATCATTTGGGTGCTAGGCTGTGTTTCATCTTATTTGATATGAATGAAGAAGAGTCTTTATATGTGTGTGTGTGTGTATTTTAACAGTTTTTTGAGATATAATTCATATACCAGATAATTCACCTGTTTTCAGTATACTTCATTGGCTTTAAGTGTATTCAGAGTTGTGGAAATACTGTGTATTTTTTTCCTAATTTAATTTACTCCAGATATTTATTGATCATATAAAAATTAAGTCAGTGGAAGTAATTGAAGTGTCCTTCAACAGATAAACAAAATATGGCATAAATATAAAGTGGAATGATATTTATCCTTAAAAAGGAAGTGAGGCAAGTCCTGACACCTACTACAACATAGATGAACCTTGAGGACATTATGTCTGCATTATGCCAAGTGAGATAAGCCTGTTACAAAAAGACGGATGGGTATGATTCTCCTTACATGAGGCCCCTAAAGCAGTGAAACTCAGAGTTACAGAAAGTTTGCCAGGGTTTGTAGAGATGGGGGACTCAACAGTTGCTGTTTAATGGGTGTAGAGTTTTAGTTTTGCAAGATGAAAAGAGTTCTGGAGATGGATGGTGTTGATGGTTACACAGCAGATTGAAAAAAGAAAAAACTAAATCAACAAAACATGCTACATTTCCAATTATTTGAAATATCTTTGTAGAATCTTCTTTTGAAAAAATTTTTTTAAATATTTTCTTTCTGAGAGAGAGAGAGAGAGAGAGAGAGACAGAAACCGCGTGAGCAGGCGGTGGGGGGTGGGGGGGGCGGTCAGAGAGAGGGAGGTACAGAATCTGAAGCAGCCTCCAGGCTCTAAGCTAGCTGTCAGCACAGAGCCCGTTGTGGGGCTCGAACCCACAAACCTTGAGATCATGACCTGAGCCAAAGTCAGACGCTTACCTGACTGAACCACCCAGGCGCCCCTAGAATCTTCTTTTTTATAAACTGGAAGATTTTAGTGTTACAGCATTTTCATAAGTTTGCCAGGTACCAATTCACATTTGTTGTGACGTGATAAGAGTCCATAAGTTTGAAAGAATTCTATTATTTAATTTTTATTTTTTTTTTTACATTTATTAACTTTTGACAGAGACAGCACAAGTTGGGGAGGGGCAGAGAGAGGAAGACACAGAATCTGAAGCAGGTTCCAGGCTCTGAGCTCTCAGCACAGAGCCCAATGTGGGCCTCAAACTCAAAAACTGTGAGATCACGACCTGAGCCGAAGTCAGGTGCTTAACCGACTGAGCCACCCAGATGCCCCAAGAACTTTTTTTTCTTAAATAGTTTATTGTCAAGTTGGTTTCTTTATAACACCCAGTGCTCGTCCCAACAAGTGCCCTTCTCTGTGCCTATCACCCCCTCCCCCTCTCCCCCACCTCCGTCAGCCCTCAGTTCTCAGCATTCAAGAGTCTCTCATGGCTTGCCTAGGAATTTTTTATTTTTTATTTTTTTTTATTTATTTTTTATTATTATTTTTTTTATTTCTAGGTGAGAGAGAGAGAGAGAGACAGCGTGAGCAGGGGAGGGTCAGAGAGAGAGGGAGTCACAGACTGAAACAGGCTCCAGGCTCTGAGCTGGCAGTCAGCACAGAGCCCGACGCGGGGCTCGAACCCACGAACCGCGAGATCATGACCTGAGCGAAAGTCGGATGCTTAACCGACTAAGCCACCCAGGCGCCCCGGAATTTTTTATTTTTAAATTGAGGTATAATTTATACTGTTGTAACATTCATTTTTTAAAAGTGTGTACTTTAGTGTGTTTCAGTGTATTTACAGGCTTGTGCAGCTCTCAGCACTAATTCTGGATCATTTTCATCATCCCCAAAAGAAACCCTTTACCCATTAGCAGTTATTCCCCCCATCTTGTCCTTTCCATAGCCCCTTGCAACCACTAAGCTTTCTGTCTCTGGATTTGCCTATGCTAGACATTTCATATAAATGGAATCACACACTATGTGGCCTTTAGTTTTGTGCTTTTTTCATTTAGCATAATGAAAAACATTTTTCAAGGTTTATACATGAATATCGCATGTATCAGTACTTCTTTTTTATGGCCAAATGATATCCCAGTTTATGGTTGTACCACATTTTGTTTATTCATTCATCCATTACTGGATTTTCTACCTTTTGGCAATTCTGAAGAATGTTGCTAGGAACATTCATGCACACGTTTTTTGTAGACCTGTTTTCACTTCTCAGGTATGTACTTTGAAGTGGAATTGCTAGGTCATATGGTGATTAATTCCATGTTTAATTTTTGAGGAACTGACAAACTTTCCCAAAGAGTCTGTACAATTTTATATTCCCACCAGCAGTGGATAAGGGTTCTAGTTGTTCCATATCCTTGCCAACACTCTTTATTGTTTGCCTTTTTAGCCATGTTGGTGGATGTGAGGTGCCGCCTTTCATTATGGTTTCGCTGACATTTCTCTAGTGACTAATGATACTGATCCATTTGTATATCTCAGAGGCTTATCCATTTGTATATTATTGGAGAAATACCCATTTATATCCTTTGCCCATTTTTTAAAGTGGCTTAGATATTTGTTTTTAATTGTTGAATTGTGCTTTTTATATATTCCAACTACAAATCTCTTGTCCGATTTGCAGATATTTTCTTCTGTTCTGTGGGTTTTCACTTTTCTGATATGTCCGTTACATGGAAGTTTAGTTTTTTAAAAAATTTTTTAAATGCTTTTTTTAAAAATTTATTTCTGAGAGAGAGAGAGAGAGTCAGTCAGTCAGCACGAGCAGGGGAGGGTCAGAGAGAAAGAGGGAGATAGAGAATTTGAAACCGCCTCCAGGCTCTGAGCTGCCTGTCAGCACAGAGCCCGACGTGGGGCTCGAACCCACAAACCATGATATCATGACCTGAGCCGAAGTTGCACGCTTAACCAGCTGAGCCACCCAGGCACCCCATTACACAGAAGTTTAAAATTTTCATAGTCTACTTTGCCCTTTTTCCTTTTATTCCTTTTGCTTTTTGTGTCACAGCATGATACACAGTTGCCTAACCCAGGACATGCAGAATTCACTTTTATGCTTCCTTCTAGTTTTATAGTTTAGCTCTTAATTTAATCCTTAATTTTATCCACTTTGTATTAATTTTGTATATGATGTGAGGTAGGAGTCCAAATTATTGTTTTTGCCTATTGTCGCATCATCATTAATTATAAAAACTATTCTTTCCCATCATGTTTTTGAGATGGAAATGTGTATAATTTTAAAATGGAAATGTATTTGTTCTTTAAATTTTGGTGGTTGTACAGGTGATGTTTTCTTTGCTATTTTTTATTTTCCAACTATCTGTAACTGCTTTGGTAACAAAAATACATACAAACCAGAATATTAACAGTGACTATGTCTGGAAGCAATGAGATGGGTACAGAGGAAGAGGAAATGCTGACTTTCATTTATTTAATACTTTTAAATTTTATTATGAGGTTTTTTAATGTAAAAAAGTAGAAAATCATTCTTATCATTCTTCATTATACTGATATACTTAAATAATTATGGCAGCTCTTAGACCAGGACCAAAAGTGCTTGTGTGTGTGTGTGTGTGTGTGTGTGTGTGTGTGTGTGTGTGTGTGTGTGTGTTAAGGACATTGTTTTCTAAGAATATTTTCTGTTGGAGTGATAGTTTCCAAAGTCAGTGGGTGCTATTACAGGATAGGGAAGTGGGAAGGAAACCAACACTCACTCAGTGCCTATTACTGATGTTATGCCTTTATATATATATTAATCTTCCACATTTTTACAGATAGGAAAAATGAATACTAGACATCGTGATTGGCTTACCATTGTCCTGTAGCTTAGTAGTTGTTGGTTAAAAGCAATAACTAGAATCAGGGTTGTATCACTCCAAAGCTTTGGTTTTCTCTGTGCTGACTAATACATAGTAAGGAATTCATTAAATGCTTTGAAAACCATGTGCACATATAGATGGAAGAATAATATAATGGGTAGAGGAATCCTGATGGAGAAATAAATGTGTCTTGAGGAATTTAGGACTTAATGAGAACAAACATTTATATATTTGTCATAACATATATGGCATGTTAGAGACTATACATTTCTCGGGATATGAAAGATTTTTTTTTCTTAAAGTTTATTTATGGATTTTGAAAGAGAAAGAGCGAGCATGAGCAGGGGAGGGACCAGGGGCAGGGGAGAGAATCCTAAGGAGGCTCTGCACTGTCAGTGGCTCAGACCTGCAGACCATGAGATCATGACCTGAGCTGAAACCAAGATTTGGACACTTAACCAACTGAGCCACTCAGGCACCCCAGCTGTGAAAGATTTTTAAACTTGGTTCCAAATATTTGGCAAGTGCCATAAGGGGACAGAAAATAGCGAGAATACTTTGAGTTCACTTTAATAAAGATGAAGAAAATTTTCCTTCACTTAGTGTATAGACATTATGTTCCAGTGATGTCCCATGTATTGCTCTAGGTTTGGGGGTGAGTAGCATATAAAGACTTAAGAGTTTTTCTTTTACTTGCTTTCTCTTTTACTGAATTGACACTTGTTTCTTCTCAGAAACTTAGGACTTCATAGCAAATTACAGACTTTTTAATGGTAATACTTTGGTGTTTTTTAGGATTGATTCTTAAGCAACTGGGGGGTAGTTGAGTGTGAACAGGTTTAATGAATTCTGTGACAGGATTCCTGCTTAGAAGTAGAATTTGTGTGAGTCCTATATCTGTATTACATGAGTTCTCCTCACCTTGTGAGTATGTTGGTCGGTTACTGTGATGCTCCCAGGACCAGTTCTTGCTGTCTGGTGAGGGAGGCCTTTGGATCAGGTGAAAAGTACTACCTCATCTTTGTATTGGACATAATATTTTTAAAGATCTTTGAATCTTTGGATTACTATATATCCAAATAATCAGGCTTGTTCTTGAGTTAGGGAACTGAAGGCTAGCATTTATTTTATGCGAGAGGGAGCAGTGTTCTCCTGAAGTTAAGTTAGGAGTCAGGAAATGTGAATTCTGTTCCTGGATAGCTTGTTGTACCTGAGGCAGGTCACTTAACTAGTCTCAACAGCAGTGAGCCACTGTTTACTTCTGAGGGCAGCTAGAGAGACTGGGAAACTAACTGATTGGAACACACTTCAACCACCATTTCATCTGGATTTTTCCACTGAAGGATGAATCATTCTTGTGAAATCAGTTTTCAAAACAGGAAGATGAAAGGCACATTGTCAAATTGTTTAAGTGCACACTGAAAACTTTTAGGACAATTGTTTAGAGGGGTGAGTTCACCTTTTTCTCCAATAAATACTGTGTCTGCCAAAAAATCACAAAGATTTTCGCCTTGGCTCTGAGGATAATACACTGTAGTCCAATTTTGAGGATGCAAAATTGGATATATATATAACACTGTGATGAATAAAAGGCAGAAATAGCTGTGCACTCTAAAAAAATGTAATAAGCTTCTAAGGTTTAGAGAAAGGGGCAGATATCTGTTTGGAATATCTGGAAATAGTTCAGAGAATGCTTTGCATGAAATACTATTTTGACTGTTAGGTATTAGAGAGGATAGGGTTGGTTAGAGAATAAATCAGCAGAGTTAAAAAAGGAAGAAGGAAGGCCAGGAGACAGAAGTAAGCTAAGGGAATAAGTGTGAACAGAAGCCCAGAAGAAGAGATAAGCATGTTTCGGGAGAAGGGTTTGACACACTTCCTGTGGAGCATCTGCTTTCTATTTCTGTTACACTATAGCACTGCCATAACCCCACCCCAAATAACAAGTGTTCAGGAGAGGTATTTTAATCTGGAAATAATTAAAGAATGTAATTTTTCGGTATTTAAGTTTGGTTTGTGGGACTCAACTCCCAGCCCAGAAAATAAAAGTAACCATGACAGACTAAGTGCTTTGTTTTTCAATTTACAGATTCTAGGAAGTACTGTGTTTTGGCTGACGTAATTTGATCCATAATGGCAGTTAAATTGAACTTGTGTTTTGCCTTCAAAGTCATTAGTGTTTTGACCTTCTAGTTTCTTCCCTTGGGTTTATTTAATGTTGAACCTAAGGAAGAAAGATAATAGTAAAATTTAGTGAAAAAGTCCCTTTCCCTTTTTGGTTCCTTTTGCAGCTTCATAAAAAACTCTTTGGGAACAGGGGGCCTGAGTGGGGTGGGCAAAGGGAAAGGCCTACGAGTTTGGTGATAAATGTCAGGAAAAAATGAGGCGCAATTGGGCTTTGGGCAGCCAGTCTACTTAGTGCGTTTATGTTGTGCACTTCATTTACCATTGAGGATTTTGATTTATATAGGAGTCCTGATATTCTACTTGTGGATCATTTTAGGTCATTTCTGGGGGAAATTTTTTATCTTAGAAGAGAGAATGGACTTGTTTCATCTCTGTTTACTACTAAGAGGGATGATTATGGTTATGTGAGCATGTATGTGTGTATGTGAAATAAAATTTAAACTTTGTAGTGAATTCAGAGTAACCCAGGTTGCAGAAAAAAGGGTCAAGGATAGGGTCACTAGCTTATATAGTGTTCAAAGCATTCAGAAGAAAGTAATGCTATATTTAAAGAATGTGTAGCTTAGGAATTTTTATCTCAAAATTTGGGTCTTTTATGCGAGGATTACTATGGATTATTACCTTCTTAACTACAATATTCTGATTGGTAAGTGTATAGGGTTGTGACTCAGAACATGGAGTGAGTGCCCAGTCTTACTGGTTAATGACTATTGGGCCTACTGCATCTCACAGAATGTATGCTGAGTGATTTTTTTTATAAAAACTGGTATAGGAACGTTTGATGCCTGTTCGGTTATGTGTGAATGTTTCATAGCTTCACAAGGTAAGAAATTCTCAAAATGAAGACATTTTATTAAATCCAAGTAGATGTCTTAAGAAATCAAAGTATTGTATAGAGCCTAGTTTGCTATAGCCCTTTGGAGAATTGTTGAGTCACTGTTTTGGTAGATATGTGCCTGATTTAAGCACCTATGACACATTTTAAGGTAACAGTATAGAGTTTAGGAAGAAACTTCACCTTTAAAGTACATTGGTGTCATGCCTTTAATCATTTAGAATGTTTGGGTCAACCCTGTGCATGCTTGATTATATCTTTACCTGGATAACATCAAGAGGTTTCTTTTAGGCTGGTGTTTGCCACCTCCTCTCCCCCTTATGTTTTATTATTGAAAATGTCATCTTACATGCAAGTGGAGAGGAGCTACATTGTGTATATCACCCAGCTTCAACAAGGATCAACTCACAGCTATTCTAGTTTTACCTAGACTGTTCCACCATGCCCACATATACACACTGATTATTCTGAAGCCAGTTCTCTACAGCATGCTAGTTCGTCTGTAAATATTTCAGAATTTGTCTCTAAAGGATAACAGTTCTTTTGCTGCCCCCTCTGGTCTTACTCTTAAATTTTTTAAAAGAAATTTTAATGTTTATTTATAATTTTTTAATGTTTATTTTTGAAGGAGAGAGAGAGAGAGAGAGAGAACAAGTGGGCAAGGAGCAGAGAGAGAGGGAGACACAGAATGTGAAGCAGGCTCCAGGTTCTGAGCTGTCAGCACAGAGCCCCATGTGGGGCTTAAACTCAGGAACTGTGAGATCATGACCTGAGCCGGAGTCGGGCGCCTAACTGACAAAGCCACCCAGGCGCCCCAATCTTATTCTTTTTTAAAAGTATTCCTGTATTTGTTGAAAAAGATATGAAGGAATGATGTAGAAAGTGGCACATTCCTCACCTCCTTCCCCACTGCCTTATAGGCCTCTCTATACAGATTTGTGGCCCCTCCTTTTTCCTTACTGTTTGAATGTTAAAATGCCTAAGGGTTTAGTTTTCAGGCCCAGCTATATTATCTGTTCTGAGTTTCGATTCATATCCAATGTCTGTCTTGTAAATCCTTTCAATGTTTACAGTGGATCTCTTGCTTCTCCTTGCTAAAACCTAGCTTATCTATTGTGAATAAACTCACCCACCTCCCGATCCCACCACCCATTACAGTATGTAACAAAGTCTAGGAGTCACCTTTGTCTTCGTTAAGGCCACTATGACAAAGACCCATAGACTGTGTGGCTTATAAACCGTAGACATTTATTTCTCAGTCTTGGAGGCTAGACTTGGAGATACTAGGATTGGCACTGTTGGATTCAGGGTTGTGTGCCTATTTCTTGTTTATAGGGAAGAGGGCTAGAGAGCCCTCTGGCATCTCTCTTTATAAGAGCACTAGTCTCATTTATTAGGGCTCCACCCTCATGATCTAATTACTTCCCAAAGCCCCAGCCTCCTAAATCCATCATATTAGGGTTGGGATTTTCAATGTATGTACAGATACTCAGTCTGTAACAACCTTTGTTCTTGTTTGATCATTCCTATGCTCATTCTTCTACAAGACTTTCTGATTCTGTCTCCAAAATCTGTCTTGAATCTGTTGACTTCATCTCTGCAGCCATCATTATCTCACCTTGAACCACTGCAGTAATCTCCCAACCGGTTTCCTTGTATTTACTATTTCTGCCTAAGTCTGTTCTTCATATTGCAGTTGGAATGGACATGTTAAAACATATTGTTACATCCTTGCTAAAAAAAATACTTCCATGAGTTTCCCATTATTCCTGATTGTTTTTTCATGTGTTTTCAGCCTCATTCCTTACTATTGGCTGCTTTCTGATACTGCAGCTTCTTTTTCTTGGACTAAGCAAATTCTTTACTAACTCAGAGTTCTTGCACCTACTGTTACCTGTAACACCCTTTCCTCAGTTCTCACTAAGCGTGCTGTCTTATTATTCTCTTCCACAGGAAACAGCTTAAAATTTGCCAGTGATGCCTTTCTTGACTACCTTTTCCAAGATGGTTTTTCCCATTTATCTTGTCCCATTATCAGTTTCCATCATAGAACTAACCATAAGTTAAAATTATGTTGTTAATGTATTTGACTGTTTTGTCTTTTATCCACTACACTGTAAGCTCTATTAATGGTACTTTATAGTTCAGTGCTTAACACAAGGTTGGTAAACAGTACATATTGTATGCATAAAGATAATAGAGAAGATAAAAATTAATGATGAATTTGTTTTTCTTTTTTTCTTCTGTTACCTTTTAAATGAAAACGGGAGATTGTAGAAGAAATGATAATGTTTAACTTGGTTAAATTAATGTGGGATTTAAGTCATCAGATATGTTTACTAAAAATTCTTATAGTTAATTTAGAGTAAAAACACCTTGCTATTTTCATTGAGCTTTTAAAAAATCTGTAGCCACCTTATTAAGCTGATAAATCACCATATAAAACTTCTCCCTATTTCCAAGAGCCTAGATCAGGAAGATTGAATAGCATATTTTTTTAATACTTAGGTATCTGCAAAATTACCTCTTCCATATCTATTTCTCCACACTCTGACTTCTGCTTCTGTCTCTTATCTATTTTTGTAGTATGTTGTGTTCTTCTCTTCCTAGAGTGCAGAACATTGCCATCACCTGGAGACTATTAAGACACAGATTGCTGGGCCCAAAATTCAGAATTTATGATTTGATAGGTCTTAGATGGGGCCCTAGAATGTGGGTTTTAAAAAGTTCCCAGGTGATGCTCCTGCTGCTCGTCTGAGATCCAAGCCATGAAAACTACTGGACTTGATAATCAGATAATCCTGTCAGCACTCGAATTGCACTGTTGTCTAATAGTGGTGGTAATAGCCAGAGTTTGAGACTATGTGCCAGGCATGGCACAGAGCACTTTATATGTTGACATTGTTTGGTTCTCATGGTGATCGGTAGTATTGACCTCTTTTGAAGGGTTAGGTAGATTGTTGAAGTTCACACAGGAGCTAGTAAATGGCAAAGTTGAGACTGCCCTGGTCTGCTTGCATAGACACAAACCACCTTTCTCTTGACCCAAATGAATGGCTTTTAACTTGGACTTCCCATATAGAGTTTTTCTTCTTAATTATTTGGCTTACCGATAGTTTTGTTGTTGTTGTTGTTGCTGTTTCTAAGACTCTAAGGCTGGAACTGCTATTCAGAACTTTATTCGTACTTCCTGATATAAGCCTTAATATGTGTTTTATTGCTATCTTGCTTATCTCAAGCTCAAATTTATAAGCTTCTTGAAGATATGGACCCAGTCTTTTGATCATTATACAGTGCTCAGCAGAATGCTGTTTACATTGTTATGATCCAGATGGTGAAGATGATGGATGTTGTAATCATTTTGACAGGTACCGGTTAGGCACTCAGGTTTAATGTATAGGGTGTAATCATGACATTCATATACTCATGGCATTCAGGTTCCTTACTGCCTTGCTCCTTTTGAACAATTAAAATAAGACAATGCTAATTAAATAATTTCATTGAGAAAATTCTTTTTTTAGTTTTTTTTAATGTTTGTTTATTTTTGAAAGAGAGAGACAGAGCATGAGCAGGGGAGGGGCAGAGAGAGATGGAGACACAGAGCGGAAGCAGGCTTCAGATTCTGAACTGTCCCCACAGAACCCAACGTGGGGCTCAAACCCATGAACTGTGAGGTCATGATCTGAGCCAAAGCCAGATGCTTAACTGAGCCACCCCGACACCCCGAGAAAAGTCTTAATTGGTTAGATGAATTTTAAATATAAACATGCAATGAAATGTCCTGTGTTCTGATTTCAATTTTCTCGAAACCAGATGAATAAGAGCAATGGTGTAGACCCTTTTAACCTAATACCTATGCCTTAAGGTCTGTCCGTTACTTTTATTTGAATTCCTATTCAGTTGTCATTTTGACTATTCAGTTACTTTATTGTAGAAGGATCTATACCATTGTAAAAACCAGATTCACTTTCCCGTCTTTTATCCCTCTCTCTCTTATCATTAATGGTAGATAGGGATCAGTCAGTTCTCTGATACTTAAAAATTAGGGTCACCTGTGTGACCCAGTTGGTTAAGTGTCTAATTCTTGATTTCAGCTCCAGTCATGATCCTGCAGTTTGTGAGTTCTAGCCCCATATCAGGCTCTGTACTGGCAATGTGGAACCTGCTTGAGATTCACTTTTTCTCTGTCTCTCTCCGTCTGTCTGCCTTTCTCCCCCCCCCCCCACTCATTTTCTCTCTTTCTCTCTCAAAATAAATACATAAACTTTAAAAAATCAGTTTGAACATCTACAACGAAGTAAAGATCAGCTTGTGCTTTAAAACTAGGACCGAGGGTTTTAGGGTGTATTAAAAAGAAACTATGGCAGCCCCCTTCAGGTGTTCAGAAAGGATGGAAAGGTATATCATGTATCAGTTAATTAACCAAGGTTTTGCTTTGCTCTCTTGTGTGCTATAGAATTTTTTTCTTTTTCTATAATGTTTACTTATTTTTGAGAGAGAGAGAGAGAGAGAGAGAGAGAGAGACACACACACACACACACACACACACACACACACACACACACACACACACACCCTGGGGGGAGGAGCCAAGGATGGAAAGGTATATCATGTATCAGTTAATTAACCAAGGTTTTGCTTTGCTCTCTTGTGTGCTATAGAATTTTTTTCTTTTTCTATAATGTTTACTTATTTTTGAGAGAGAGAGAGAGAGACACACACACACACACACACACACACCCTGGGGGGAGGAGCCAAGGATGGAAAGGTATATCATGTATCAGTTAATTAACCAAGGTTTTGCTTTGCTCTCTTGTATGCTATAGAATTTTTTTCTTTTTCTATAATGTTTACTTATTTTTGATAGAAAGAGAGAGAGACACACACACACACACACACACTCAGACCCCACCCCACCCCTGGGGGGAGGAGCCAAGGGGAGATAGAATCCGAAGCAGGCTCCAGGTTCTCAGCTGTCAGCCCAGAGCCTGATGCGTGCAAACCCACGAACTGTGAGATCATGATCTGAGCTGAAGTCAGACGCTTAACCAACTGAGCCACCCAGGTGCCTCATGCTCTATATAGACTTTCTTACAGAAATTTGTTTCTGTGCACCTGGGTGGCTCAGTTGGTTGAGCCATTTAACTCTTGATTTAGGCCCTGTGGGATCAAGCCCTAAGTAGGGCTCTGCACTGGTTGGAGCCTGCTGGAGATTCTCGGGGTGGGGGTGGGGGCTCAGTCACTTAAGTGGCTGACTTCAGCTCAGGTCATGATCTCATGGTTCGTGGGTTCGAGCCTTGCATCAGGCTTTGTGCTGACAGCTCAGAGCTTGGAGCCTGCTTTGGATTCTGTGTTGTCTCCTCTCTCTGTCCCCCTCCCCTGCTCACAGTCTGTCTCTCAAAAAATGAATAAAAACGTTAAAAATTAATTTTTTCTGTCCTTCCCTGAGCCGTTTGAGTATTTATGAAACAGAACCATTTACCATTCCAAGTCAAGTCCTTTTATCTGCCTTTCCAAAATGCCCACTGTGAGTCACATGTTAATATGAGGGCTTAACTTTGTTGACTCAGAAGATATTGAGTTTTCGGGTGCCTGGGTGGCTCAATTGGTTAAGTGTCTCACTTGAGCTCAGGTGGTGATCTCATGGTTTGTGAGTTTGAGACCCACATCGGGCTTTCTGCTGTCTTGCAAAGTCTACTTTGAATCCTCTGTCTCCCTCTCTCTCTGCTTTTCCCTCACTTCTACTCTCTCTCAAAAATAAACATTGAAAAGAAAAGATGTTGAGTTTCTTTAATAGTTTTTTATTTATAACACTCTACTTTACCCTTTCTTGCTGTAGGTTGGTGGTTCACAACTTGAGCTGCTAAATAGAATTACTTGGGAAGCACTGAAGGAAAAAGCCTAGGCGCTACCCGCAGTTAAATTTAGTTTTAATTTATTTGGGGTCTATCTCCAACACTCATGTTTTTAATACCTCCCCAGATAATTCTAATGTTTGGCCAGCATTGAGAAATACTGCCTTAAGTTCTGTTTTTAAAGACTTGAATTAATTTCTTGGAAGAAAGTAGTTCCCCACCACCCCTGTAGTAGCTCCTACAGAGGACCTGAAGAAGGTCAAATATGAATCTTATTTAGAATCATAGACACTTAGTCTTGTAGTTTGCAAAACTACACAAGTAGGCTTTGAGTCTTTTAAAAAATAATTTTCATGTTCCTCTTTAATAGTTTGGTTGCTAAGCATATTTTATCTCTTAAAAAAATTTACCATGCTTTGATTTATGATTAATGTACCATATTTCTGATACCATGGGGCTCCAAGGACTTCTAGCTCTTTACTTGATGAAGCAAGTTTGTCAGTTTAAATTATCATGTCAGATGGTGTAGCCAGTCTTGTAACTTAAAAAAAGCAATGTTCAGATACTGTGATTCATTTCCCTAAATGAACTGTTTTCATAGATACTTCTTTTTCGGACAGGTGTTCTTTGAGGTGATTTTGCAAGTTCAGTAAAACATAGGTCTCTAGTTTCTTTTATTTGGGAATCTTTTAACTTCCCTTTTTTCTCCTAAGGTACTTAATTTTTATGTTTGACACTACCCCCTGTGTTTGCCAGCAAAAGTAAATGCTTGTATTTTTATTTTTTTAAGAAATGTAATAGGTCATTCATCAGTTCATTCAGCTAGAATATACTACACTGTTCCTGTGTTCAAGGACCTGAATGAGTTGAACATGGCCTCGGCTTTTATAGTGGTTAGATACATTCTCATAGGGGTGACAACAGATACCAGATTTTTCTCTTTCATCTCACATTCTGATCCATTGGTAAATCCTGTTGGCTCCACCTTCAGATTACATTATGAATGTAATTTCCCGTTTCCATTGCTGTCAAACCAGTCCAAGCTATTGTTATCTTTTGACTAGACAACCTCAGTAGCCTCCTAATTTGTCTTCCTGCTTTTTTTTTTTTAATATTTATTTTTGAGAGAGAGATAGAGACAGCATGAGCAGGGGAAGGTCAGAGAGAGAGGGAGACACAGAATCTGAAGCAGGGTCCAGGCTTTGAGCTAGCTGTCAGCACAGAGCCTGACGCGGGGCTCGAACCCACGAACCGTGAGATCATGACCTGAACTGCTGAAGTCAGACGCTTAACCGACGGAGCCACCCAGGCGCCCCTGTCTTCCTGCTTTTGTCATTGATCACCTACAGTGTGTTCACACCACAGCTAGAGTGAGCTTAAAAATGTAAATGATAGCACATTGTTTCCCTGCTCAAATTTCTCCAAAGCCTTCATATCATACTTTCAACTAAAAGTCAAACTCCTTTTCATAGGCTGCAAAGGCTCTACAGAATCTAAGTTATGTCTGCTTTGGTTTACCTCTTTTTTATCATCTTACTACTTTTCCCTTAGCTCACTGTGTTCCAGCAACACTGGTCTTCTCACTCTTACTCTAGAGCACTTGTGCCTATACAGTTATTATTCCCTCTGTCTGGAAATCTTTTTTTTTTTTTTAAATGTTTGTTTTTGGGAGGGAGGGGCGGAGAAAAAGCGAGACAGAATCCATAGCAGGCTCCATGCTATTGGCACAGAACCCAACGTGAGGCTTGAACTCAAAGTGTGAGATCATGGCTTGAGCCAAAATGAAGAGTCTGATGCTTAACCGACTGAGCCATCCAGCTGCCTCTGAGTGGAAATCTTTTGTGTTGGTCTCCTGTCTCCTTGATTTGGTTCTTCCTACTGTTTAGAACCCTGCCACTCTTTAAAGAGCTGTTCTTGACCACCAGTTATAAATAGCTTCACATCACAGTGACATTTATATACATATATGTGCACACACAAACTTTTGCTTACTAGTGTATTGTCTTTCTCTGTCTCTGGAATGTGAATTCCCTCCTATTAGGGACTTTGCCCTGTTCACCACAAAACAAAAATGTCTTGAAACATAATAGACATTTTAAAAAATGCTTGAATTAATTATGATGACTATTGCAAAAGACAGAGTTCCACGAAAAGAGGCTGCCAGGGAATTCTCCTTTGGACTCTGCCAGTTTGGCCAGAGCATAACTAGGAAGGAGAGGTTCTTCCTAAAGATGCTGAGGAGGGCCGCCTGGGTGGCTCAGTCTGTTGAGCGTCCGACTTCGTCTCAGGCCATGATCTTGTGCTCCTGAGTTCAAGAGAAGCCCTGCCTTGGGCTCTGTGTCAACACCTCAGAGCCTTGAACCTGCTTCAGATTCTGTGTCTCCCTCTCTCTTCCTGCCCCCGCCCCGCTCACAGTCTGTGTTTCTCTCTCAAAAATAAATAAACATTAAGCATTAAAAAAAAAAAAAAGATGCTGAGGATATGAACACTAGCCAGATCAAGCAGTTCCTTTGGTTCTAGTTAAAGAACTAGGAAAGGGAAAAAAAAAAAAAAGAACTAGGAAAGGACTTACTTTTTTCTTTTTTCATTTTTTTTTTTTAATGTTTTATTTATTTCTAGGAGAGAGAGAGAGACAGCGTGAGCAGGGGAGGGTCAGAGAGAGAGGGAGTCACAGACTGAAACAGGCTCCAGGCTCTGAGGCGGCAGTCAGCACAGAGCCCGACGCGGGGCTCGAACCCACGAACCGCGAGATCATGACCTAAGCGAAAGTCGGACGCTTAACCGACTAAGCCACCCAGATGCCCCGGACTTACCTTTTTTTTTTTTTTTTTTAAAGTCCTTCATGTAGGTATTGCATTGGTGTGTGTGTATTTAATGCTTATTTATTTGGGGGGAGAGAATCCCAGGCAGGCTCTGTGATGTCAGTGTAGAGCCTGACTCACTAATGGTGAGATCATGACCTGAGCCAAAATCAAGAGTCAGACATAACCAACTGAGCCAGCCACCCAGGGGCCCCTGCCAGTGTTCTGAGTTCACAGTTAAGGGTGAAGTATGAAGTTTTCTCTCTCTTTTGTCAGGTACTTTAGTAACTGGCTTGGGAAGATGCCTTATTGTGGAGAACAGAGAGAAGTGCTATATGTTCAGTCATCAGCATTTTACTTTTTCTTAGTATTAATTATCTGATGCTGCTTTGAAGATGCTGAGCATAGATTTACAACTCATTTTGTATTTTCTTTTTTCTCACAATTTGATTCATACATGAATCCCCCCCTCCTGCCCCTTATTGGAAAGGAAGATTCTCCAGAGAACACAGAATTAAATTCCGTCTCAGAAAATCTGGTAACTTTGAGCTGTGATTGGCCTTCTTATCCTTAGAGTGAAAATAATTTTTGAGCTCTCTTACAGGAAAGTGAGGGTGTTGTGTAAAAGACAATTAAATATGGTTGTTGCTGGCTTCCATAATCCCATCATGTCACTTGACCTCTGACTAGACCCAATCTGTGAATCTAATAGGAGCCAGTTATAAATTACTTGTTGAATTTCTTGTGGCTTCCCACTCTTCTTCTTTATTAACATGGTGACCCAATTGGATGTATTACTTAGAGGTTGGGGAATGACCATGACCAGTTTTTGAAGGAAAGATGCCATATTGTGGTGGGCATTTTTTGTTGACTAGTACCAGCAGAAACATTTTATGTATTTGTTTTTAGGGTACTCCTGTCTTGGAGGAAAGGACTGTGGAAAATTGAGGCCTATATTAACTTAAAGTTGGGAGAAATTATTGCAATTCTTAGTGGTAAATGTTTTCAGGTTTTAAGCCCCTCTTCCTTTAATTTAAAATAGCCTTTAAAATACTCTGACAGATAACGCCTTGGTATTTTCCAGAACCATATAAAGATATGCTTTTTATTTCTGTTGTAAGGATTTCAGTTTTGACTAAGAAAAGTAGTGTGATTTAGTGGAAAGAATGGACTTCTTTTTTTTTTTTAACAGCTTTACTGAGGTATATTTTAGAAAGCACACTTCTGAGTTATACTTGTGTTTGAATTCCTACTGTAATTGATTAACTGGGTGACTTTGTTCTAATTGCTCAGTGTCTAAGAGCTATGTAATACAATATTTATTTATTAGTTGTTTTAAGATTAAAAAATGATATGTGTCAAGTATGAGGCTCTTCGCTTTTCGGTAAGTGGCAGCTATTTTTAAAATTACTAATGCTAGTCTCATGCAGTACACTCATCACTTTCTGTCCTTTGAGATTTTAAAGCCTGGGAACTGAAATGAAATAGACATTGGTGATGGTAAAAATCTGATACTACTGAACAATCACACAAATTGATCTGAAAGGCTGAAAGTCTTGGTTCTACTACATTGTTCCTTAATTCCTCTTTTCCTAGTCAGGACAGTCTTTTTTTTTTTTCCTTCCCTTTTCCTTTCTTTTTTTTTTAAAGAGAGAGAGCGGGGGCACCTGGGTGGCACAGTTTGGCGGCTGACTTCGGCTCGGGTCATGGTCTCGCGGTTTGTGGGTTTGGGCCCCGCGTTGGGCTCTGCTGGTAGCTTGGGGCCTGCTTCTGGTTTTGTTCCTCCCTCTCTCTGCTCCTTCCCTGCTTGCTCTCTCTCTCTCTCTCTCTCTCTCTCTCTCTCTCTCTCTCTCCCTCAAAAATAATAAACATTAAAAATAATAAAAATAGAGCGTACATGTGAGCCATGGGCATGGGGAAAGTAGGGCAGAGGGAGGGAGGGAGAGAATCCCAAGCAGGTTCCATGCTCAGTGCAGAGCTCAACGTTGGGTTGATCCCACAACCCTTGAATCATGACCTGAGCCAAAATCAAAAGTCAGGGCATTCTTTTTTTTTTTTTTTTAATGTTTATTTTTTGAGAGAGAGAGAAAGAGCGTGAGCAGGGGAGAGTCAGAGAGAGAGGGAGGCACAGAATCTGAAGCAGGCTCCAGGGTCTGAGCTAGCTGTCAGCACAGAGCCTGACGGGGGCTCACACCTATGAACCATGAGATCATGACCTGAGCCGAAGTCCGATGCTTAACCAACTGAGCCACCCAGGCGCCCCCAGGCATTCTTAAAAAGAGTTGGTTTTATTGTATTAAAGGGCAGGGTTTTCTTATCCTGCTCATTTTATAAGCTATTTCCACTGAATGAGCTGTCTTCCAGAGAATAAAGATTACCGTATGTATAGTATTTTATGGTTCTGCAGTCTCCACTCTTGCCACCTGCTTCTTAGGGCCTTGAGTGGTACTCCTATATATGCAGATGTATCTGAAGTCTACAGCTCTAGATTTAGGAGAGGTATTTTTATTTGCATTAAAGCTTGATAGTATAAGTTGTTTGATTATGATGGATTAGTTTGCTGTTTCTAGCCATGTTTGTACTTGATAGAAGATCCCTTTCCCATATTTCTCAGCCAGGTAATCTTGCAGCATTTTTGTTATGAATATGATTAGAAATGTTTCATATTTCACACTGTGAATGCTTGTTTATCTTTCAGCACTCAAGGCTAAATACATCTTTGTCTTTACTATCATAGCAGCCTAAACGTTTGTGTCTCTTATCCACAAATTTCTTCCTGTCTGGTTTACTTAGTGACTATTTAAGGGGCTAGTAAGTAGATGAGGAAGGTCTGTGAAGGCAAAAGCCCGACCTCTTAGACCGTGGACATTTTTTTCTAATAGAAAACCTCTGTCTATAAGAGAGTGAAGGAACTTTTGTATTTTCAGAATTAGTCATTGAATTGTCGATAATTGGAACTTTTTCTGTTTATGCTGTAGGTACTAGCAGCTATATTCTGGTTTAAATTTCCTACCAGGACTCAACGATACCACTTTCAGGACCCGTTACTTACTGTTGAAGGCCAGAGTACTTTGTAGTTGCTGCGGAGCAAATCAGGTTAAAGTCTGTGCCCTTATTTTCTAGTTGGGGATCAGGATAATAAATAAGTAAAATATATGTTATGTTAAATTCTGTGGAGAAAAAATGCAGCAGGCAGGAGGGATAGTGAGTGCAGGGAAGGAGGGGGATGCAGCATTAATTACCGGGCAGGGGCGGTCATGTGTGAGACGTGGGGGAGGCATTCGGGGCAAGGGCGTTAGCAGGTGCAAAAGCCCCAAAGGCAAAGCCTATCTCAGTTTTTAACTGCGTTTTTACTCTAAGGTGGAAAGCCAGTATCACCTTTGAGTAAAAGAGTGACATGATCTGACCTAGTTTGAAAAAAACACTGACTGCTGTGGTCTGAAGTAGGGTAACAAGTCAAACTGGGGACTACTCTTAATATTCTAGTGAGGGAGAGGGATGGTGGCTTAGGTGAGGGTGTTCAGGGTGGTAGAGTTTGTGAGAAGTAATGTTCGATTATAGTTATATTTTGAAAGCAGAACAGGTAGAATTTGCTCATCGGCTTAGATGTGTGGGTTGTGAAAGAAGAGGTTTTTTTAATCTCAGCCAGTAGTAGAAAAGTGTTCTTACTGAGATAAGGAAGAGTGAGAAAAGTAGGTGAGGGCAAGGGGATGATTAGGAGTTTCGTTTATAGTACTGTGATAAAGAAAGTGAAATGCTAGAACATTTCTCTTTGAATTTGGTATCATATATTAAAAATGTAATGTGGATACATGTCATACAGTTGTCAAAACCCAAAACAAAGAGTGAACCCTAATGTATAGTATGGACTTTAATAATAATGTATCAGTTGGTTCATCAGTAACAACAGATGTCTTAAACTAATGCAATATGTTAATCATAAAGGAAACTGTAGTGGAGGATGGCAACTCCGTACTTTTTGTTTAGTTTTTCTGTAAACCTAAAACTACTCTAAAAAAGTAAATTCTCTTGGGGCACCTGGGTGGCTCAGTCTGTTAAGCATCTAACTTCCGCTCAGGTCACGATCACAGTTAGTGAGCCCTGCCTCAGGCTCTTCTGCTCGCAGGGAGAGAAGCCTGCTTCGAATCCTCAGTCTCCCTCCCTCTCCGCCCCTCCCCTGCTCATGCTTTCTCACTTGCTTGCGTGCGCACGCTCTCGCGCTCTCTCTCTCTCTCAAAATACACAGACATTAAAAAAAAAAAGAAGTAAATCCTCTTAATTTAAATAAAGCAGTCATGCTGATATATGCCATCATGCTTTTTCCAGTCTTGGTCTTTGGTTTGTTGCCAACGCCTGTCTTTTTTCCTCTTTTGCAGAAGCACATCAAATTGCCTTTCCCCTCTAATTCATATCTGTTTCTGACATAATTTCATACCAGTTAGATGCCCAGAGTAGACCTCTTTTCCATTCTATTTAGTAGCTCAGTTACTTCTGAATTCTCTCCTTGAGCAAAGTAAGGATTGCCCCTCTTCATAGCATTCTTGCCATAATTTTTTGTCCTGGACATGACCAGTTTCTTCCAGCTCAGTAAGTTGTTTTGAATAATAGTAAGTGACGTATCTGAGAAATAAGAGAATCCTATGTGGCAACAGGCTTGAAAACATGATTTCACTGATTTTTTTCGTTGTTGTTGCGTTCAGTCTATTATCTGCACCTTCTCTTGCTTCACAGTCATTTACACATTCCTCTCCACAAATCTCTACCAGGTTTTATAGACCAGTCTTGATGATGGTCCCTTCAAAGGATTACAGCTAGCATGTTCTTGACTTTCCGTCTTTATGCCTGCCTATGTGGAGGCTGAGTTTAGGGTGAATTGGATATCACTTTGTTTTGAATTCTGTGTCTTAAAAGGCAGGGACTAAACGTGTTTTTATTTTGTGTATCTCACAGAAAGATATACAGTGTTATTAATGTTATAGTGGGATGTCTGCCTCCTTCTATAATTGAGAAATAGCATTACAAGAATTTCAAGTTTTTTATATAAAATGTGTTGCTTTTTAGGTAAGTGATTTTTAGTTTTCAGGACATTGTGTTGTGGGTAGAAACTATGGTAATACTGAGAATATATAGCTTGTCTCTACTGAAAACTGCTTTTTGTGACGAGAGGTTTAATTTGAGAGTTTATTATGCATGTTGTGTGTTGAGGAGCCAGGAAAACATGTTAGGAAATAAAACTAAATCATTTGGGTTTGTTTTTTTCTTTTTTTTTTCCTGATGCAAAATTTTTAAAAGAAAATTTTATTTACAAAATACTTTATTTTAAAAGTAATACAGTAAATTACTGGTAATCCTAATGCCCCCATTTAACACATCAGATGATAGGATAAAGAAGAAAGGAAGGTATTAGTGTTCTTATGGTGCCTGTACTTTTATGCTAGTGGCATTAAACACACATAATCTCATTAAATCACCACAACTCTGAAGTTAGTTTCTCAGAAAAGAAACTAAGGGTCAGAGTAGGGGGAAACTTGCCTAGAATCACTTAAAAGCATCAGAATGAAGATTGGATTCTAATTGTCTAGTTGCACGTCTGATCTTTTTTCTTTGAAGTGCTGCCTTTCTCATTTTTTATCTGTTTAAGATATACACTTATTACACTACCTTTAAAAGTAGTTGCTAGTATCTCCCTCACCAGATATGACTCTTCAGAATCATGGTGTTAGACTGTTCTATTTTGTGAAACTGCGTGGCTTGTATAAATATACTTTAGGAAATTGTTTTCATTCATTCAAGCTAAAGCCATGATTCTCCTGTGGCAAACAGCTTGGAGTTCTTTCATTTCAAACAGGAGGTTTGTTCAGGGTCTCTGAAACTTTGCCCACTCTGACCCTAGAGTGAAACTCACCTGGGTTGGTGGTGTTTATTATACTGGGATGGCTCAACAGGTAAAAACAGTTTCCCCTCCCAGCTTTATTGAAATGTAATTGACATATAATAACATTATATAAAATTTAAGGTATACTTAAGAATTCTTTTTAATCTGTTAATGGGTCCATGAAAGAGGGATTTGGTGTTTGAATGTTTTGGTTTCCAAGCTTGTAGCTTTATACTTAGAAATGATACTTTTTTTTAGGTTGAACATTGTCCTTGAAGTTTTTCTACCTCCATACCTCTCTCTCCTCCTTCAGAAATAAGGAAAGTTCGCCGTGTGTATTAAGTAGAAGTTTTGTCAATGTGTGGAAATTGAAAAAAGTGAGTCCAAGAGATAAGTAAAGGCCTTGAGTTGAATTCCCTGTTACCTAAGTCTGCCTTTGACCCAGAGGCTGAGGAGTACTACAACCTTGGTTGGGGAAGACTAGAGACAGAAGGAGTTATTTTAGGGACTAGTTATTTTAGAGACAAAGGGAAGAAATGACTAAGGACTTTTAGATTAGTTTAATTAAAAAGAAAAAAGGTGTGAAATGTAATGGGACTTAATTATGTCAAGAACTTTATGATTTCATACCTGAGAGCCTGAGTAGGAAATTGAGAATATTGACAGATTTAAAGGAAAAACTGTTTGGGATGACATTTGGAAGTTTTTGATGCTGCATTTCAGATGGTGAAGGCAGTTTAGTGCAGTTGTTGTTATAATTGGGGCCTCTGGGGTCAGATTGTTTGTGTTCAAATGTACACACCTCTCTGGTTCTTTGGGCAAGTGACCTAATCTCTTGGTGCCTCATATTCTCCATCTGCAGTATGGGGATTGCAGGCACTGTCGAATAGGGCGGTTATAATGATTAAATGATGAAATTCATGTTGAGTGTGTAGCAATGCCCAGCACAAAGGAAGCATTCAGCAGATTGGTAGCTACTGTATATAGTGACCAGCTGGAGAAAAATCAAATTCAGTAGAAAACATTAGGGCTGGTAACACACATTTTGTTGGTCATAAAATATTGAAGCTATAAGGTATTTTATTTAAAAAAAAATTTTTTTGGTTAAGTTTATTTATTGAGAGAGAGCAAGAGAATAAGCAAGCATGAGTGGGGGAGGGGCAGAGAGAAAGAATCCCATGCAGGGAGCTAAGCCCCTGTGCGGAGCCCAAACCCGCAAACTGTGAGATTATGACCTGAGCTGAAACCAAGAGTCAGATGCTTAATGAACTGAGCCACCCAGACGCCCCGCAATAAGGTATTTTATACAATAGTCTGTTTGTAAGCCCTATTGCTTCTAAAACATTTTTTAAGTTCTATTTATTTTGATATAGAGAAAGAACATGAGCAGGGGAAGAGCAAATTGAGGGGGTTGGAGAGAGAATCCCAGTGCAGGACTTAAACTCACGAACTGTGAGATCATGACCTGAACTGAAATCAAGAGTCGGATGCCCAGCCCACTGAGCCACCCAGGCACCCCAACCCCTATTGTTTTATACATGAAGTGTAGAAGAGATAATTAAAACTTGGAGGATAGAGAAAACCCATGAGGAAGAATGTAGGATCAAAAAATAGGACTAAGAATTTAATATAGGATTATTACTAAATTTGATATGGGGCAGCAGGTTTTCCACCTCTGATAATTAAGGAAGGAGGTGGTCCTATGATAATTGCAATGATGGTAAAATGACCATAGGCAGTGGTTGTTAGATTATCCATCAGATTTTCTATGCCACTGCCTCTCTCCCTCTCCGAATACCCCTCGTGCCCTCACCTCACCCAATTCACAGGAGGCCGCGTCCCTCTCTAGCTGGTGAGGAAGCTTCATTAAGGTTCTCAAAGTGCAGTCTCCGGACCAGCAGCATTACACCTAGAAATTTGTTAGAGATGTAAATTCTGGGACCCCACATCAGAAACTCTGGGGGTGGGGCCCAACAATAAGTGTTTAGAGAGTCCTGCAGGCTCAGAGTCTGTCTTACAGGCATAGGGCTTCCAACTCTGGTAAGATAATATAAAGGAATCAAATTTTTAGGATGGGGATGATTTTGAACTGAGTCATGCCGCATCTGAAGGGACCACCTACTGTTTAGCTAATAGTAGTCATTGAGAGACTTGCAGACCTAGCATTGGCAGACCATCTTGTCTTTGTGTATAATAGATTTTAAAGTGTTGGCAACAAAGTGAAAAGTTTTGAAGCCCTTATAGGCAAATAAAACCAACTCCAAGCAAATAAAATCAACTTCAGCGATGTGACCTAAGTTGTGATCTTTTATGTAGGAGTTTAAAAAACATTGTTGTAAGTAAAGCTTGCTTCATAGCACAGATTATTATCTTAGGTTGAATTTCTAGATTAGGAAATTTGTGTTGGTCTTGGGATAAGGATAGTTTTAAAGTTTTTGCTAAGAGTTATATTGTTGTCCAGAGTCAAACAGCTGTTTTGTCAATAATATTTCCCTGAAACCTAGCAGATATTAATACAACTTTTAAAGACTTTGAGTTTTTACAGAAAAGGCATCTTTAACTTTTAGTTTATTTTAGTTTATTTAAAGAGAGGTGGAGAATCCCAGGCAGGCTCCACACTGTCAGTGCCAAGCCCAAATGGGACCCAAACTTACAAACTGTGAGACCAGAACCTGAGCCCAAATCAAAAGTTGGACAACTGAGCCAACCAGGCACCCTCCGCCCTGCTTTAAATTTTTAATTGCTTTGATTTAGTAATGTAGTTTTACCATTGGTTTGTATTTATTGGCCATTTATATTTTTCATATAAACATATCTGAAATCATTTGCTTATCTTTTTGAATTGACTTGTAAAGTGTAAATTGTTTTTACACTTTAGCTTTTTGTCTTTTAATTTGTATGTTTTTTGAATTGCAGAAGTTTTAAATTCGTCTAGTCAAATCCACCCATCTTTGTCAAATTCCCTCAAAAAAATTTCACTGGGATTTTAATTGGAATTAGATCAAATCTGTTATAACCTCTCGTAAAGATTTTTGACTGACTCTCCAAACATGTACATGGTTATATTCACAGGAACCACTTCTATAGGATACTCTTTTTCTCGGCTCTACCCACCAGTATTCATTCACTTAAAACATTTAATTGAATGCTCACATATGAGGAAACTATTAAGTTTGTGGGACTACATTAGTAGATAAAACATTTAAGAATCCTTACCCTCTTGGAACGTTGCTAGAGTAGCAGAGGCTGTAAACACATAAAGTATGTCAGGTGGTAAGTGCTGTGGAAAACAAAAGAGGGTTGGGGGAAGGTAGTGATAACAGCAGCAGCTTTACTAACTTGTGTCAGAGAAGGCCTCTTCGATAACGTGACCTCAAGTAAATAAGGGAGTATCTAGGATATCTAGGCTTTCTAGGAGAAAAAGGTGTTCCAAGTCGAATCAGTTTAAATCAGAAAATGAGAGGAGATGTGAACTAACCAGAACTTTATAGGAACTGTGGCTTTTACTCTGGGTTACACGGGAAGGTCCTGAGCCAAAGGAATGACAGGTAGGTCTGAGAAAGAAGGGACTCCTCAGGAGATTGATGCCATTTCCAGGTGAGAGATGATCACTCAGTTGAAGTGATCCGGAATGGGCTGAGATTAGATTAGATGTACAGTTGACAGTGTAACAACATGGATTTGAAGTGTATAGATCCACTTATATCCAGATATTTTTAATAAATACAGTATAATACTACTAATGTATTTTATTTTTCTTAATAACATTTTCTTCTGGCTTTATTGTAAGAATACAGTATACAGTACATATTACGTACAAAATGTGTGATAATTGACTTTTTATGTTAACAGCAAAGTTTCAGGTCAGCTGTAGGCTATTAGTAGTTAATAATAGTAGTTAGTAGTTTCGGAGTAGTCAGAAGTTCTACATGGATGTTCTTACTGCTCAGGGTTAGCTCCCCTTATCCCCAGGTTCAAAGGCTAACTGTATTTTGAAGATAAAACCAAAAAAGTTTCTGGTAGACTAAATTGTTAGGGAAAGCGAGGAGTTGGGAGTAGTAAGTTTTTAAGCTTGAGAACCTGGAGGAAGAATATTTTGTTATGTTTTGAGGGAGGGAGGGAGTGTGTGTGTGTTTACAAAGGAAGGGAAGGCCATTAAAAACACTTTTGGAAGGATCTAAGAATTTTGGTTGAGGGCATTTATTTTGTTTCTTTTGTAACCTCTTATCCCCCCCCCCCTCCCCTCTGCCCCCTTGAGATTTTAAGATAAACCATTACATTGCCTAGGAGGAAAGGCCTTTGCAAAGGTCCTGGTGTTTTCAAGTAAACAGCTTGATGGATTTCTCTAAGTGTTCGACCTGGTTGCTTTAAATGCCTATTTCCAACTTTGTATGTGTTACTGAGTACAGTCTCTGGCCAGCTTACTGATATTGATGGTGTTCAGATGTGCTGGTGTGAGAAAGGATCTTCTGTCTAATTATGCCACATTGCTTTACCATTAGGAGTAGTTTTGCTTCCTGGACAACCCAGTGCAGTCTGTGGTTCTTTCCTTGCTTAGAAATAGTGAATTACTGCTTGCCCATTGTTTTATCAGCTTCAACATCTTCTCATTGCCAACTGAATATCCTTGGATATCAAATATAATTTTCTACCTGCTTTTGTCTAACATTCATTATTTGAAATTTAATGAAGGACAGAAAAGAGGTGTTTTGTTTTGTTTTTAAGTTTGCTGAAGGGGTTGGCTGTAGATCACCTTACTATCTTTGGTTATTGAAGATTCTGTATATGATTTAGTGGTTGGAAATGGAAACCTATCTTTCCTTATGTGTCTTTTTTTCTTTTTGCACTAATGCTACCTTTCAGTTTTGATTATGGGAAATTTCTCTGGGTACTCAAAGATTAATCAGCATACTTAGTTTCTTGCTCTGTGAAAGTGTAACATTCTTATTTTTATAAGTATCTAAAGGGAAATTGTTGGAGTATAAATTGGATTTTAATATCTGCTGGCTTAAACTAGAAAAGGTATTTTTCTTAATGGTAATTAGAAACTCCTGCCCCTTACCCCCATTTTATCATAGCATGTCCTCCTATTTTATGTACACCTGTGTATATGTATTTTTTTTTTTCAATTAATTTAGTTTTTGAGAGAGAGAGACCGTGTGAGCGGGTTAGGAGCAAAGAGAGAGGGAGTTACAGATTCCGAAGCAGGCACCAGGTTCTGAGCCGTCAGCACAGAGCCCAACGCAGGGTTCAAACTCATGAACCATGAGATCATTACCTGAGCTGAAGTCAGATGCTTAACCAACTGAGCCACCCAGGCACCCATGCATTTATTTCTTTCTAATTAGACTTTTGGGCTCATGGCACTATTATTGGTCCGTATATGGCTTTATTTCAAAAGTAATATACACCTGTGACTCTACTGCCCAAGTCCATGACTGCTAACACTAAGAACTTATCTATAAGATCCATCCCCTTTTTCTGTCCTAATTATCATTTTCCTTTTTTTCTTTTTAAATTGCATTATATATCTGTATTTTCCTAAAAAAAAATTATAAGAAAGACGACAAATGGCATTTCTGCCCCTCCAGCAAAGATTCTAAGGCAATGGTAAAACATGTACACACAGCTTTTAAGGTTTCTCCAGGTTTCTCCAGTAATCTCTAGGTTACTCTTGCTTAGCCTTAAACTTTACAAAAGAGAGTATACTATAAACTGCCTTATTCGGGACCTGGATTTTCAACATTATGTTACTAAAATTCATCTGTACTATATTGCTCCATTGAGCAAATATACCATAATTTATTCATTCTCCTCTTGGTGTGTGTTTGGGTTTTCCCTTGGGATATTTTATAAATAATGTTTAGTGCCCTTATTATGAAAATGCCTCCTGGTATATGTGTGCTAAAGATCTTTGGGTTCTGTTTTCAGTATATACCCATAAATAGAATGATTCGGATTACTGGGTGGTAAAGTGTGCACATGCTCAACTTTATTGGATAATGGCTATTTCTGTTATTTTTGCTGCTTAATAATACCTTAAACTAAATGGCAAGGTTTATTTACAGTCATAGAGTCTGTGGGTCAGAATTCAGGAAACAGTTGGAATGGCTTGTTCTGTCTCAGGATTTCAGGGGCTCAACTGGAGAAGATTCAAAGGCTGGTGGTCAAGTAGAGGGTCACTTCCAAGATGGCATCTTCACTCATGTGTGGTACCTTGTTAGGGAAGCCTAGAGTACTTTGCTCAGCTGGGACCCACTGGCCAAATGCACCTGCATAACAGCCTCAGGGTTGTTAGACCTCTTAAACGGCATCTCTGTGTTTTAGCAAACAAGGGTGGGATCTGTCTGTTCATTTATAACCTCATCTGGGAAGTCCCCTAGCATCCCTTTTCACCATATTTTATTGACAAGCAATCATAGGTCCTTTCATGTTCAAGGGGGAGAGACAGACAATACAGCATTACTCTTGATTATTGAGATTGTTTGCCATTAAAAAATGTTAAAGGCTTATAGACCTGTTTTTGTTCTCTGTATAAAATAATTCCTTGGGTTGGTAGGGGTGGGAGGCGCCTGGGTGGCTAGGTCGGTTAAGCATTTGACTCTTGATTTCAGCTCAGGTCATGATCTCATGGTTTGCAAGTTCAAGCCCCTCATCCGGTTCTGCACTGACAGAGCAGAGCCTACCTAGTATCCTTTCTCTCTCCCTCTCTCTCTGCCCACCATGCTTGCACACTCTAATAAAGAAACTTTTAAAAACAATTCATGGGTACCAAGTCTTGAAAGAAAATGATGTAACTTTTACTCACTGTTAGAAAAGTTTTTGAACTCTCTTGGAGAATAGAAGTTGGAGAACTGTTAATGAAGACTGTAATGGTAAAGTTGATATTACACTGTGAAGGAAGTCACTGGTAGAGGCTGAACAGAGGAGTCACACAGTGAAAGTGAATTGAGTTCTGTTTCTTCCTGAACTACTTTGAATGTTTTGTGCCTTAATTGAAAAAATTCGAATAGTTTAAGGAGTTATTTGACTTATCATCATTTCCTTTGAGGAATACCATAGTACCCCCTTATCCAGTTTCACTTCCTGAGGTCTGGAAGCAGATGATCCTCCTTATAGATCACCAGAAGGTCAGTAGTAGCCTAATGTTGCATCATTTACTTCACTTCATCTAATCATATAGGCATTTTATCATCTCCCATCATCACAAGGAGGGTGAGTACAGTACAGTAAGTATTTTGAAAGAGAGAAGGTGACCACATTCATATAACTTATTCCAGTATATGTTTGTAATTGTTCTATTTTATTATCGGCTATTGTTGTTAATCTCTTATTGTACCAAATTTATAAATTAAACTTTATTTTAGGGAAAACATAGTGTATATAGGGTTCAGTGCTATCTGAAGTTTCAGACATCCCCTGGATGTCTTGGAACATACCCCCTGTAAAAAATGAGGGGCTACTGTATATGTAGCTGGGCTCTTCCTAACAAAATCTAAAGTGCTAGATGTTTAATTTTTGTGTGGTACAAAGTCCTCTCTCAGTTGTAGGTTGGGTCTAGTTCTCTACCATACGTCTTGGGTAGAGACAGTGTCTTACCTGTGAAAGACTTGGCTCCTGGAGTTCTTTTCTTTTTGGCTACTGTAATTAGTAATGTGAATTCTAAAACTAATCAGAAAATGTGAAGTGAACCAGACTGTTTCTGTTGTGTTTTTACAATCCTGGAGGCTCTTTCCCTGCTTCATCACATTGGTGAATAGCCTGGTGAATAACCCACTTTCCAGCACTTTTGTGGCATCTGCCTGGTGTCTGTGACCAGCTTAAGCAATTTTATGGCCGTCCTCTATGATAACCCTAGTGATCCGTGGGGAAACATTAAAAGCTCTGTGTGCATGTTTGGCAATTGCCATGGGATTTCTTCTTATAGCATTTCTGCTCATCCTATCTGTTGATTCCCCTAGAGATGTTTGGATTGCTTGAACACACTTGGTGGGAGCGAAAATGTCTTACAAATAAACTGTTTCTCATTTGTAATATCCTAGTGAAATATTTGTCTTTAATTTGAAGTCACATATAGTTGTCTGAAAAACTATATATATATTCCTATACCATCATGTAATATGCCTCTAAAATTACCTTCGTCTCTCAAATGTATGTTTTTCCTAGGATTTCTGTTCAGCTTTCATAAGCTGTCTTGTTTGATGGCTGTGGTGGAAGGGTTGATCTAGAAGTTTTGGCTGCTCTCTACAGCTTTATGCTTCTGCGGTAGGGAAGAAAGAGCAACTGTTGTAAATTCTTTATGTTCTTTAAAATAATTCTGCTTGCCTTATTAAAAAAAAAAAAACAGTTAAGTATTGTAAAAGAAATGCTGGAACAAACTTAATTGTGATCTTTAGTAAACATTTCTAATGAGATGGACCTCTTTCTACTTGGACAGACCTTTAGAGAGTGTCTCATTTTAAAGGGGGAGACCATTAAATAAAAACTGTTCTAACACTTTATCCAGACTGAATCTTCAAAGTGATGTAAAACCTTCTGGAAAGAAATGAACATTTCTATTAAAATGTTGAAGCAGTTGTCTGATGAATTTAAGGAATTAGTATTTTTTTTTCCTGTAGCTAGTTATCTACTCATGAAGTTGTCAGCTGTCAGTCAAGAGTCTAATAACTTAATCAGACATTGTTTTCATTTTGTTATCTAGTTAAAAAATGGTTCGCCATACTCTTTCCTTTTAAACATCCATATCAAGAATTATCATTGAATTGGTACATTAGAGACATTTTTTCTTGATTACAAGATTACAATGTTAACACGTGGTCATCACTAAACTAGGGAAAGCATTATTATAAACTATCAAAAATGTAGTATTCTTAGGGGAAACTTGAGAGTGGCATGCTTAAAAACATTATATATTGCCTTTGTTCTGCAAGTTAGGAAATTGTGTCTTTTATTCACACTTTAGAATTCATATGTAAGAATAAGATTTTTTTGTGTGTGTGGGGGGGGGAACTTAACCAGTTTGATTCAGGTAGATGTTTTAGTTTTAGATGTTGGGTTACTTAGGGTGTGTTTACGCTAATTCTAAAGTCAGGGTTAACAGTAAAAGTGATAAATACATAGTTCCTACTGCAGGAGCTCTTTAGCATAAACATAAGTAGCTTCATAAAAGCTAACTAAAGAGACAAAGCTTACTTTGACACACCAGTTATTTTGGTTTGTTGTTAATTAGTAGGCACCTTGTTTGCAGGATATGCAAACATGCCCTTAAACTGGAAACAAAATGTTGAGCCTCATGTTTGTCATATGACACTTAGGAGCAAAGATGAAGTAGAATTTTAGAGCCAGAAGGACATCAGAGATGAGTTTTGCAGTGAGGAGTCTTGAGGGCCACTCAAGTATGGAATAGATTGGGGGCTTGACTTCCTTTAATGGTGGAATTCTTTATTAGTTCAGTATAGATGTTGCCATTTGGATGATCAGTGTGTGTTTTCCTATTATTCGTGTGGTCCCTGCTTGTTTATAAGAGTGGATCATTAGTCTTAATTTTATATACTTTCATTAGGAGGAAAATGTCAAAGAGGGTGGTACTGATCAAGTAGTCCTACTTCTGAGTCAGGGAAATAGTTGTTAAGTTTTTAAGAGACATTTCAGCCATAGTTACTGGTGCCAATTAAGCCAAAATAATTTTTAAAAATCAGAATTTAATTATTTAAAATGTTTCTTTTTGAGAGAGTGAGAGGGAGAGAAAGAATCTTAAGCAGGCTCCAGGCTCTGAGTTGTCAACACAGAGCCTGATTTCTGGCTCAAACTCATGACCCATGAGATCATGACCTGAGTGAGCCAAAGTCAGATGCTTAATTGACTGAGCCATCCAGGAACCCCAAATCAGAATGTAATTTAAAAAATTTTGTTTAATGTTTATTTTTGAGAGAAAGCGAGTGAGTGAGCAGGTAAGGGGCAGAGAGATATAGAGAGGGAGACACAGAATCTGAAGCAGGCTCCAGGCTCTGAGTTGTCAGCGCAGAGCCCACATGGGGCTCGAACTCACAAACTGTGAGATCATAACCTGAGCTGAAGTCAGATGCTTAACTAATTCAGCCACCCAGGTGTCCCCAGAATGTAATTTTAAGCTCATGTTGGCATGCCAAACTCTTCTGAGCATCCTTTTCTGATATTTTGCTTTCTTTAATTGCGTGACTGACAATAAATTGACTTCTGACTCTAGGAAAGTCATTTACTCTGTTAGGACCCATTTTGGACTCACTTTGACCACTTAAAAAATTGACATACTTAGAGATGTCTGAGGTTTCTTTTGATTTTAAAGTTTTTGACACTTTGAGAGAGTGATTTAGATTTATACTTGGAATCAGCATGACTTCATCAAGATCCTAAGACTTACAAAATCTGTCTGAGCCTTATCACTAAGGGAGGGAATTTTGTTCAAGAGTCTTTTCTTAGTGAATTAAGCACACGCTCCCTTTTTGACATAATTTGTGTAAAAGTTGATTTGGCAGTGATAAGTTTCTTAAGTTTATACTGTCCCAGCTGTTAGAATAGGAGCTCTGGGCCTAAGTGCCCTGGTTATGTCTATTTCAAGTTTATTTATTTTTGAGAGTGAGAAAGAGGGAAAGTAGCGAGGGAGGGGCAGAGAGGTGGTGGGGACAGAGGATCTGAAGAGGGGTCTGTTAACAATGCAGACAACCCAATATAGGGCTCAAACCCACGAACCCAGGAGATCATGAGCTGAGCCAAAGTTGGACACTTAACAACTGAGAAGCTCTTCAGATTCTTAACAGTGTGAGTTTGGACAAATTACTTCCACCTTTTTGTGTTAATTTCTTTAAATTCCTCATTGTATAGTGGGGTGATTATAATACCTATTTGAGAGAGTCTTTAAGTTAGATGAATTAATATATGTGATGTGCAGTGTTCTGTACATAGTAAGTACCATATTTGTGATTTTTATAATTTCTGTTACTTAAGAGGAAACATTAGTAAAATGAAGTAAAATTTAAGAACTCCTTATTATGTGATCATTGTGCTTTTTTCTCAGACCAGTTGAAAATCAGAGACTCTAACATAACTGTATTGCCATTATTCTCGGAGCACATGAAAGATTTTTCCTGTGTGCTTAGGTTTGTTTTTGGTTTTTGTTTTTGCTTTTTTCGGTTTGGTTTTGTTTTTGTGTGTGAGTATTGCAAGAACAGGTTTTTAATGAGTTAAGATGAACAGTTATTGTGGTTACTTGTCAATCATCCTGAATTGGTGAGTGAGTGTATGTATCATCACTTTTTTTTCAGTGAGGGACTCTACAGGGTAATCTGTCTGAATCTATTTTCCTCATCATCCTCTAGGCCTCCATATGCAGAAGGTACTTGGTGTCAAGTTCCTGTTTCTCAAGTGTGTTAAGGAATACACATTTGTGAAGACAAATGCTTGTCATTAGATGGAAGGCACAGAGCACTAGTGGTAGCTTAGTTCACCTGGGTATGATAGTCAGAATTTAAGAAGGTCAGTAGCATCTACCATTTCTTGAGCACTGCCTATATGCTAGATATATTATGTTAATTAGCACTACTTACTGATCTCTCTCAATTATTAGGACAGTGAAAATGTTTTTCTTTGTTCCTTCAGTCATTTTTTTAAAATGATTTTATTTTGAGGGGGCAGAGAGAGAGGGAGACACAGAATCTGAAGCAAGTTCCCTGCTCTGAGCTGTCAGCACAGAGCCTTGACTTGGGCTCGAACCCACGAACCACGATCGTGACCTCAGCCAAAGTTGGATACTTAACCAACTGAGCCACCCAGGCGCCCCATGTGCCTTTAGTCATTCTTTAATGCAAGCTGGTTTGATCTCTGAGGGCTGACTAGGTTATTAAAAATTAATTCTTTAGAGTTTGAAGGTGGGATGGGCAGGGAATAGATTTATATAGTATGTGGTAAAGAAGAACCTGAAAATAATTTTCAACTTCGTGTGGAAGAATGTTCAAAAGGAAAGAAACTTTGAAGTATTTTATGTATGTCCTGCAGTTCAAGATGCTAACTCTTTAGGAAATGGTTTGAAAGAGTGTGGGAATTGAAATGTGAGAAGTTTGTTTTACTTGTGAAAGTATCTAGAACATTTATAGTACCCTCAGTAAGCATCCATTCAAGTGATGTATGGTTGGTGTTAATCAAATACCTTTCTGGCAGATTTCATTTTCTCATATTTTGTTCCTGATCTGTGTAGGTTTGGAATGAGCGTGTGGACTATAGTTTTGTCACCCACTTTGGTCAAGAGAGGGTAGAGTGGCTAACGGGGATCTGTTGGCACCAAACGAGAAAGTAGGTTAGCTTCACTCAAGGATTACTTTGGTTTTTATGTACAATAAGGAAAAGTTAGGACCGTAGTTCTAACCTCTCTCCTCCCTTCTTTACCTTCCTGTTTTCCTCCCTTCCTTTCAACAAGTACTTGACTACCTCTTCCATGCCAGGCATTGTTCAAGACACCAGGGACATGATAGTAAACAAAAGTCCCTACTCTTCCAGAAGAGGTTCTAGTGGGAGGAATGGAAAGGAGAGAGAATTATGTGTTTGGGGAGGGGTGAAGGCTTGCAATTTTAAGATAGGGCAATAAAAGAAAGCCTTCATTGGGGCGCCTGGGTGGTTTAGTCGGTTAAGCGTCCGACTTTCACTTAGGTCATGATCTCGCGGTTCGTGGGTTCGAGCCCCGCATCAGGCTCTGTGCTGACAGCCAGCTCAGAGCCTGGAGCCTGTTTCAGAGTCTGTGACTCCTCTCTCTCTGCCCCTCCCCTGCTCACGCTGTCTCTCTCTCTCTCTCTCTCTCTCTCTCTAGAAATAAATTAAAAAAAAAAAAAAAAAAAAAAAGAAAGCCTTCATTGAAGTGACTTGTGAGGAAAAAACCTGAAGAAAGTGAGGATGTCTGCTTGGAGATGACAATTAAAAGGCCTTATGGTTGATAGCTAACCTGGCAGTTCAATGAACAGTAGTGAAAGCAGTGACTAAGAATGAGCCAGGAGAGTAGGAGATGACACCAGAGACCTAGCAGGGAGGATGGTAGTAGGTGGTGCATGACCATTTGGGACCAAACAGGTCATTATAAGGACTTGGAGTTGTAGTTTTTTGATCTTTGGTCATTTTGAGAGATGGGAAGCAACTAGAATTGATTTTGGTGAGAGGAATGGTGTTTTATAACATCCTTTTGTACAACAACATTCTGGCTGCTCTATATTCACACTGAATAGCCTGAATTCGGTCAAGGATGAGAGCCAGACCATTTAGGAGGCTCTTGGCTATAACCTGGTCTGTTTGGACCAAAACAGTGATGGTGAGGTGACAAAAAAGTATTAGTGAATGCTAGATAAATATTGAAGATAGTTCCAGTAAAATTTGCTGAGACTGGGTGTGTGTGTGTGTATGTGTGTGTGTGTGTGTGTGTGCGCGCGTGTGCGCGCGCTGGGGAAAGGAGGAGGTGTGTGTGAGAGAGAAAAGAGGGGGTAAGGACTTAGAGTTCAGGATAACACCAAGGTTTTTTATGTAAACAGATCAATCCAACTGAAGGAGGTTTGGAATGGTATAAAGGATGGGGAAGAGGGAGTATCAGTTTTGAATAGTAAGGTTGAGATGCTTCTTAGACATTCAGATGCTGGTGTTGAGTTGGCAGGTGTTTACAGGAATCTGCAATTCAGGGGAGCAGTTCTGACTAGAGATAAGAATCTGAGAGTCAGAAATAATTGACCATACTTAAAGCTATGATACGTGATAAGATCCACTAGGAAGTGAGTGTAGTAAGATTTAGAGGTGTGGGCAGTTGGAGTCTTCAAAAGAATTCAAAAAGGCAAGAGAAAAATCAGGTTAATATGATGTCTTGAAAGACAAATGAAGAAAGTATTTTGAGAGAGTGATCACCTGTGTTAGATGGCTGCTGATTGTTTGAGTGATATGGACTAAGAATTGGATTTAGCACAGTGGAGGTCATTGGTGATCTTGAATAGCAGTTTCAGCCCAGTAGTGGGGGTGAGAACTTGGAACTCAGATTTAAGAGATAACGGGAGGAGAGAGATTAGACATAGTGAGTCTTTGTTGTAAAAAGTAAAGAGAGAAGTGTAATAATGTTTTTCCCTGGCCTCCTATTGTTTGCTGACCTCCTGAGCATTCCCCTTTTCTGTTGCTGCAGAACTTGTCCGGTATGGTTGGTGGAGGGCGGGGTGGTGAGTGGTATTCCTATTCCATCCAGGGGAGTGATGAGCCTTTGTGGGCCACTTTTGTTGCTAGGCTGGAAGTTAGGAAATCCTAGGCCAGGGTTACCTTTGATTGAATGGGATTTTTTAAATGCCATCACACTCTGTCTTGAAGTCCCTAACCCGTTCCTTCCTTTTTCCACCTTTCAGAGCTTTTCTTTGATTGCCTCTTGTGTTATTTCCAGGGTTTATAGTTGTGTTTTTGCAGGGATGTGCTGGAAGAAGAGTCCATACCATCTTGCCTGGACCAATTGATTTTTGATTCAACTTTATTTTCTTCGAGATGAATCCTTTTATTCCTGAACCTCAGTAGCTGAGTAGTGTTTCTGAAAGTATGGTCTTGCTCATTTCGTGCATAGGAACTATCGAAGAAGCTTCTTTTCATGCAAGTCCCTGGGACTCACCGTAACTCTCAGATAGTTCTTTTTTTTTTTTTTTTTCTTTTTTAATGTTTTATTTATTTGAGAGAGAGACAGAGACAGAGACAGCGTGAGCGGGGAGAATCAGAGAGAGAGGGAGACACAGAATCCAAAGCAGGCTCCAGGCCCTGAGGTGTCAGCACAGAGCCCGACACGGGGCTCAAACCCACAAACTGCGAGATCATGACCTGATCTGAAGCCAGACGCTTAACCAACTGAGCCACCCAGGTGCCCCTCAGATAGTTCCCTATACACACTGAAGCTGGAACATCATTCCTGGACATTGAGCATTGATAAGAATCTGGACATTGAGCATTGATAAGAATCTTGGCTCTTTCATATTTCCATTCCTGGCTCAATGATTATAGCTAGCTAGCTAAATGGTAGGGCCAGGATTTGGAGTTTAGTGTTTACTAACTCCATCCACTATATTCTTTCTAACAAGCTGTGTTTTGTTTTTTAAATGAGAAAAACATTTCCTTATAGGAGTTCTATTATTATATAGTTATTCTATGAGGCTGAATCCATAGATTCTTTCATTTTTCTAGAGATCGCCAGAAGCAGGTTGCCCCATGGAAGAAGTGGTGCCTGGCATCCTCCACTCCACTCTAACTCCCAAGGCTGGGGAGTTAGGAAATGATGAAGATACAAGGGTTGTTTTCTTTTCAGTCTGTGATGTTTATGAGAAGTTTCTAATTCCCCTGCTGTTTGGAATAAGTACTTTTAAGTTGTAAGATACGCTCCTTTTCAGTCTCCTGCTTAGGTGAGTGGACTAGATAAAAAAAAATAGCTACTCTTTATGGGTTCTTGAACAAGTGGGACTATTTAGGAATATTCTAACCTCAGTTTGATTTTTGAGAAGTTCTAAAATGGAATCTACTCTAAAAGTGTAGACTCTATAAGCAGAAAGGTAACAGAAAATTGATTGGTTCACTCGGAAGGAGCCACTCTGGGGTAGCAGGTTTTGAATAACTGAGAGTCTTTCAGTATTAACTTTGTCATTTGCTTTATTCTTGAAGCATAACAGAGTCCTATTCTCTAAAAAAGACACAGTAACTAGGCCAGTGTTTTGTTCTGAATCTTCACACTCAGTTTCTGTCTAGTCCTTCTGCCAGCCAAGAAGAACTGTAAGCTACTTCCATCCTTCTTTGTCATGCTGTGTTTTTCTCCATTGGAATACTTCAGTGTGTCAAAGGCATTCTGGGTCTTTCAAGCTTCAGTTAGGTGTGGTTTTTTGGGGTTTTTTGGTATGTTTTTTACAGTTTGAAAATTAAGCAGGATAAGCCATTACCTAAATAAGTCTCATGTTATAGATTTCCTGGAATTCTTATTTGTAAACTACATGTATGCAGACAGATACCATTGAAAATTGAACTACCGTTAAAACCACATGGTAGGTAGTGCCCATAAAGAGGCACGGATAATCTAGTTGAAGGCCAGTCAAGGTCTTCATGACATGACTTGGAAATACAGAACACATCAATAACAAAATAAGAGGATCACACTAAGCTCGAAGAATACAAAGTAATGAATTCCAAGCTAAAGTTTGCCAGGAAAAACTTTGCCAGAGGAAGGTGAGCTTCAGGCATAAAAGATGCACCTGAGTGCTGCTGAGGGGCTGTTGAAGAATTACTACATTTTTTGTTTTTACTGTGCATGGCAGAATTATATATTATGTGAATGTTACCATGATTAATAAAAAGTCTAAGAGATGGGGATTGAGAAGAGTTTGGAGTACCTTAAATCTTTAAGGTTGGGTGTGCTTTAGCATATCTTAGTCTTAAACATGTAAAAATTAAATGTATAAAAGTGGAAATAATTTGTTGATCTGTACTAAATAAACACTAAATAACAAATTAAAAGTAATTTAAAGATTGAATTTATAAAGTTAAAAAGTGTGAGCTTTGTGACAAGGATAAGAAACAGTAAAATCTACTTTTTGTCCTTTAAAAGGATAGATCTGTTTTTTTCTACAAATAAATTGCAAAGAGAAAACATAAGATCTCTGTTAGAAATTTGAGGTGCATTAACCAAATGCAGTGTGTGGATCTTGTGTTTGATTTAGACAAACCAATTGAGACAGTCCAGGATACTTAACATTAAGGAATTATTGTTTTTCAAATTATGAAAGTATATAGTATATTATACTACAAATATATGATACATGGTATGGCATATTGTGTGTGTAGATGTATATGTATTTATAATATAGTATATAGTATACTATATTTTGTGTGAATTTACCTTTTAGAGCTACATATGGAAATATACACAGATGTAATGATCTAATAGTTGGGATCACTTCAGAATTCATGGGGATGCGAGATAGATGTTATAGATGAGATAGGAGTGGCCAAGAGTTCATGATTCTTGAAATTGGTTGATGGTTATGTGGGAGTTCATTATCCATTAGCTTGTATTTGAAAGTTCATTTACAAAGCGTCCAAGATAAATGTAAGAACATAGGCCAAGACTAAAACTACTTAATATTTTTTCATAAAATTAACATGGATTACAGAGTTCTTTGTGATCTGGCCCCACCTACCCATATCCAGTGCCAACTCCACTGCATTCTTCTCTTTGTTCACTGTCTGAGCCCCAGGTGCACAATCTTGTATACATGTTAGCCCCCAGTATCTTAAGCACCTCACCACATCCCCCCACCACTCCTGAGACCTTTAATCCACAGTAAGTTTGCCTGTCCAACTCCTGATTTATTCTTTGGAGCTTAGGTTAAATGTTTATAACACAGAGAAGTGTTCAGATCTGATGTCATAGTTAAACATTTTGCATGATTATTAATATTTGTCTTGCCCATTAAACTCTAAGCTTAATGAGCCACAGTTCTTGTTTGTTATTACTGTATCCCCAGCACCTAGTACAATCCCTGGCAGTAAATAATAGATGCTTAAATATTTATTAAATAGCATTCGGAGGAGGTGGAAGAGTTCATGATGGTTGATAGTTTGGCTGAAATAATTGGACAAAATACACAAATCTCTTTTCAATTTCAGAAGTAATCTGGTTAGGCAGTAGGACAAAAGGATTCAACCCTCAGAGTCTTTATCAGGATGAATTGGCAGTTTAGAATTGGCTCTGGTACATTTATTTCTGATTACTACTACAAACCTCTCTAGGAAACTTATAACCAGTTAGAATGATAGATACAAACTGTTTCTTAGCCCATTCTCATCTAAGTTTTTTATATTACAGCTAAAACATGAAAGATAGATGATGATAGACTCCTCCCCACCCTGTACTTTATTCCATCTCTGTAAATTTGGGCAGAAGGTAATGTCGTTGAAGTTGTCACTGAATACAGTGGTCTGTTCATTCTTAAAGAACTGCAGTTGAACCTTGAAACAACATGTGTTTGAACTGGGAGGGTCTGCTGTACATGGATTTTTTTTTCCTATAACTACAGCACCATAAATGTTATTTTCTCTTTCTTAGGGTTTTCTTATTATTTTCTCTAGTTTCATTGGAAGAATACAGTTACAAAGTATCTGTTAATGACTGTTGTTAACGGTAAGGCTTCCAGTCAGCAGAAGGCAGTTAGTAGTTAAGTTTTGGCATCCCTGACCCCCCATGTTATTCAAAGGAAACTGTACTTTAGTTTTGCTGTTCAGAGTGGAGCTTCCTTTAGGTGACTCTGCAGCCAAGCACTCAAACTCAGAATTCTACTGCTAACTGAAACCCTATTTCCTGTATTTGTCTCTCTCTTTGAGATTTATTTCTCTTCTTTTCCCTTCTTTTGTATCTTTTATGATACAGAATTGAAATCCAAGGTTATGTTTATTTAACCTTTTCTAATACACATATTGTACTTTGCAGTTAGGGTTTTATCATTTTATGAATGCCATGTTCCCGTGAGGCAGATGTTGCTGTTATTTCCAGAGACTAGTTTTCATGTTTAGGTTCACATAAAGTAAATAAAAGTGAGAACTTGGTTTGAACCTGTGTTCCTGCTCTTTCCCCTGTTGGTTTCATACTGCTTTTGAGCTAGTTAGTGAATATTGTATATACATTTTTTAAATAGGACTCTCAATAATGTCAAGATTTTCTATTCTTGTGACTCTGACTCTTGCCCTGGATACCGTGAATCTAGCAGCCGTATGCCTGCATGTTCAGCGATGATCTCAATTTTACTTGATTGTATTGGTTTTATAAGTCATCTAAAGAACCTGGAGATTCAGAATCTTGCACTCTTGGAAGTAGCACATAACTCTGAAATAATTTAGGTGCCAGTCTTTGAACATAGTACTGTGTAGCTTGCCATGGACAGTCATTTTTACTTTTTAATTTGTTACTAGAACTTATTTTACATAAAGTGAAAGAACTGGAAATAGAAATGAAATCAGAATCAAAGATGGAATTACCACCATTCAGATCTTTCCAGCATATTCATTATTATTTAATGAAAAAAATTTTTAAATTCCGGATTAGGAGAAAGTATCATCCACCAGCACTGTTCTACTGGATTTACGTGTTTTCCATCTCGGACTAGAACTAGGTGATTGCATTAAAGACCGTACTAGGTCAAGTATGACATGGTTCAGTGCCCAACTTTAGTGTTACTTTTAAGTAGATACGTCAACTTGTGCTAGTTTATCTTTGAGAAAAAGGAAGTATCTCCCACTGCTGTTTGTTGCTATACTGTCTGTGGCAGTGCTGTAGGCATTGAAGATAGGGCTTATCAAATAGAAAGAGTTGTTATATTAGCAACTTCTTTTGTTGAACTCATTGACAGGAAGTTACCATTGGGTATAATAAAGGGCATGGTATTGCAAATTCTTATTTTTCTCTCTGTTAGCAGAAATTACATTCCTTAATGTTTTTATTTTAGCAAAGTTAGTAGTGACACCACTTCTGACTTGATTCAGATCATCTGAATGCAATAGAATCTTACAGATCTTATGGTTGGTGCATTAGAAGAGGGTTTTTTAGTGATACCTTTGAGGATTCAATGTATAATTCCTAATTTGTAATAAAAATAGGAGGAGCTTGGTTGCCACATTTAAGAGAGGTTAAATCTTCTTACATAAAAGTCCCCGTGTTGATCTGTTTCTCCTCTTCTAATGAAACAATTCCATTAAAGATGATTTAAAAAAATTAAAAACAAAAATCACTTTCTTTGTTTTCTGTATTGGCCAACATGTAAGCTGAACCCTGAATTTTCAAGTGCTTTCCCACTATGTAGTTTCAAAGTGTTTATAAATAAAAGCTTTTTTAGAGGAAATGACTTTTTGTTCAAGTAAGTACCATAAATATTTCTATAATCTTGGATCCTATAAAACATCCTAAAGTCTGGATATGTGGTAATATTCTTCTAACCCACTAAAAAGAACCCTTAAACTATAAATTCACATAGCTTAAAAAGAAATCTATTTGGGTCGCATGAGTGGCTCAGTTGGTTAAGTGTCCGACTTCGGCTCAGGTCACGATCTCACAGCTCGTGAGTTCGAGCCTCACATTGGTCTATGTGCTGACAGGTCGAAGCCTGGAGCCTGCTTCAGATTCTATGTCTTCCTCTCTGCCCTTCCCCTGCAAGCGTTCTCTCTTTCAAAAATAAGTAAATATTTAAAGAATTTAAAAACGAACTCTATTTATACAGCATGTACTGTTTTATACAAATAAATACTGGTATGTAGCTGGCAACATTAAATGTATTGTTCATGTGGTATTACCAAAGGAAATATTGGTACTGTATCTTCCTGAATTTAGGTAACCAAAAATCAATCCATAGTGTAAAATTTTAATAGATGTTTTTATACAGCACATGGAGACAAAGTAAATTTAACAATAAAATACTTATAAAAGAGCAAAATATGAGTTAAAGTGAATTCCCACTCAGATAGTAGCCTGGAATATATAGACATATTTTTTTCCTAGGAGAGAGAGAGAGAGAGACAGCGTGAGCAGGGAAGGGTCAGAGAGGGAGTTACAGACTCTGAAACAGGCTCCAGGCTCTGAGCTGGCAGTCAGCACAGAGCCTGACGCGGGGCTCGAACCCACGAACCGCGAGATCATGACCTAAGCAAAAGTCGGACGCTTAACCGACTAAGCCACCCAGGTGCCCCTATATAGACATATTTTGATATAAACTGGAGTAAAACATACTGCAGAATCATAGATTAGGAGGCATTCTAGGGGGCGCCTGGGTGGCTCAATCATTTGAGCATTCAACTCTTGATATAGTCTCGGGTTGTGATCTCACAGTTGTATTGAGTCCCATGTCAGGCTCTGCACTGAGCTTGGAGCCTGCTTGGGATTGACTGACTGACTGACTGACTGGCTGACTCCCTCCCTCCCTCCCTCCCTTCCTCCCTCCCCCTCCTGCTTCCTCCCCCCCACACACACTTAAACAAACATTAAAAAAAAATTTTTAGTGTCCTGCACAGATAACACAGTTAAAACAATTATTTCTCTAATTGTTAGCACAGAATAAACAACAAGAATTGAAAGACTCATCTGTTTTGTAATCCATATCTTTTTATTCATCATTCATAAGGACTACATTAAAAACCAATCATTAAATAATCGTCACTCTGCATCCTTAGTTATGTACTCTTCTTTGAAGTCTATATAACTAATATTAAATCAGTGTCTCTTGTTTTTAATCTGTAAATTATCAGAGTAATAAATTTACATTTTTGAATATTGGGAAATCCACCTCTACCTCTGGTAAACTGAGGTTCTGTGGCATGTTGTATCTGTAATGGGAAAAAGAGAGAGATGTGAAGATTTTATTCTTGGAATAATGTTGAATGTTGTTTTCCTCTATCACTGGAGTGTGGTAACATCTTCATAGTTACCGCCAACTTGTTAACTATGTACCTCTCTCACTTTTGCTAATAGTTTAGCTTTTGCCCATATCGCTGGTATTTTAAACACAAGATACTTCTTGGGACATTTGGGTGGAGTTTTCCATGTTTTCATTAATTACATTGCACTATTGTGACAACTTCCTATTGAAAGTCATTTCCAGTGCTAAACTGTCATATGACAAATGTATCTGTAGAATGAAACCTGTTCATAATTTGGGAATTTCAGTATTCCCTTTATGCTGTCTATCTTTAATTAGTTTATTAGCCGATTTCCAAAAAAATCTTACTAGGAGGCTCACTTTATTGTTGATACTTAGAAAAATACCTATATTGCAGACTTGTTAGTTTTGACCTTAGGAAAATTTAAAAGGGCTATTCCTTAATATCAAAGAAAAATAGTACTTATTCATCAAAGTTCTTATGAACTGAAATGTTTTAAGTAATTTTCTTTTCTTTTTATATTCTCAGACTTCCAAACAGATTTAAAAGTGTTTGGGTTTATTTCTCCTCCTCACCCCCTGGGACATCAGACAAGAAAGAAGAATAAAATCTTTTGGTTAAGATTTGTCTCAATTCAGAGATAACAAATAGGTTTCATGTTTTTTGTCAATTTAGAGTGCTTGGTGTCCTGGAACACTGTCATGAGAAGGCTTATGAGCTAAGTTCAGGATCATTGGAAGAGACTGCCAGGATTCTTTGTCCACCAAGAGTGACTAAAGAGGAAGTGCTGTAAATTTTTCAGGAAGTGGTTCTTTCTTTTGCTTTAGCTTTCAACATTAGGGTTTTGTTTTGGCTAGCCACTGTCAGTTGTTAAAATAAATTTGTGAATATACTGGCATTAAATGGATGTTGTGTTTTATTAATCACTTTTTGTTTTTGAATTGCTCTTTTACAATATTTGACCATCCTTACACTTTGTTTTCTTGAAGACTTAAGATTTGAAAAGAAGCCACAAGAGCTGTATGCTTCTTTACACATAATAGTGATGGAAGAAATGAGGTTTGAGGGGAGTTTGTTTAGGAAAAGTAGTGTGTGACTTACGTTAGGAGTAGTAGCTGGGGAAATTATTGGAGTAGCCCAGTGGTGAACAGTATATGGATATTTGGTGTCGTGATAGCTTCAGGAATGAATGACTTGTAAAACCAAGAGATTTTGCTGGATAGGAAAGGGGGGAACCTCGTAAAGGAATGACAGTTGGAAAGTGGCTCTGCAGGTTAGTCTTGCCTGTTTTAGAAAAGGGGGAACATTTTTATAGTTCAGGAATGATCATTAAGTGGTTATACTTAACTTCTTGAGGTTCTTTCCTGAGCTTGAGCTAGAACTAGACCTGCAGCCAACATTAATCCAGATAATTAATACATTTTAAAAAAGTATCTTTACAGCTTTTACTGATCCCATCAAGATTAGGTAACTATGAAATCTCTCCTTTCTACAAGAGAAATAATTGGATAATACTTTATGACAGTAGTTGGCCTCAGTGGCTTATTTTTGGACCACATAAAATAAAAGTAAAATACCATTGCTATCCTTGGTCTTAATTATAATGGTGTAATTAGGAATTAACTCATTTCTGGAACACCTGGGGGGCTCAGTTGGTTAAGCATCTGACTTTGGCTCAGGTCATGATCTTGTGGTTTGTGAGTTCCAGCCCTGCATCGGGCTGTCTGCTTGTCAGCACAGAGACTGCTTTGGATCCTCTGCCCCTCCTCTGTGCGCACGCGCGCTCTCTCTCTCTCTCTCTCTCTCTCAAAAATAGACATTTTTTTAAAAAGCTAAAAAATAAAAGGATTAACTCATTTCTAACCCTACTATGGTTTGATGTGTTGTCTTTTATTATTGACATTATACTGTTTTTTTACCCCATCAGTAGACTTTGTGAAAGTTCACTTAATAGCCATTTGAAATCATTAGTAGTGACTATGTATATCCTTCCTGACTGGAGGTGGGACTATGGTCAGTGTGACTACTGCTTTGTTGAAAATGAATTCTGTGGAAGATTATCAAATATTTTGATTACAGAATATACTAGGTACCATATATACCCTTTAATATTTAAGGAATGTTAAAATGTTGTCATATTTCTATCAGACTTTGTTTTAATTTTTAAAAGTTTTTTTATTTCTTACAATAATCTCTACATCCAGCATGAGGCTTGAACTTACGACACCAAGGTCAATAGTTGCACACTCTTTCGACTGAATCAGCCAGGTACCCTAGACTTTTTGTTTGTTTTTTTTTTTTTAAAGTGTTTGTTTATTTGGGGGTGGTGGTGTGAAGGGGCAAGAGAGAGGGGAAAAAAAGAGAATCCAAAGCACGTTGTACACAAAGCACAGAGGCCATGACCTGAGCTGAAATCAAGTGTTGTACGCTTAACCAGCTGAGCCATCCAGTTGCAGGTACCCCTGGAGTTTTAAATTTTTTTTAATGTTTATTTGGTGGGGGCGCAGAGAGAGAGAGACAGAATCTGAAGCAGGCTCTAGGCTGTCAGCCCAGAGCCCTATGTTGGATTTGAACCCACAAACCATGAGATCATGACTTGTGGCAAAGTTGTACACTTAATCAGCTGAGCCACCCAGGTGCCCCTGTTTTTGTTTTTGTTTTTTAATGTTTTATTTATTTCTGAGAGGGAGAGAGAGAGACAGCATGAGCAGGAGAGGGTCAGAGAGAGGAGACACAGAATCTGAAACAGGCTCTAGGCTCTGAGCTAGCTGTCAGCACAGAGCCCGATGCAGGGCTCGAACCCACAAACCGTGAGATCATGACCTGAGCCAAAGTCAGACGCTTACTTAACCGACTGAGCCACCCAGGCGCCCCAGTGTCTCTGTTTTTAAAGAAGAATCAAATACTACGTTACATGTCGAGCTGAAATCTGACTTCTCCATTCCTTTTCTCAGCACCCTAATCCTGAATTATTGAGTATCTGTTTCATGCATATTTTTATATATATTATATGTATTGGTAACAATTCTTATTTTATGTTTATTCTTTTTAGTTTTCTTACAGTTTTCCCATTCCATATTGTTGAGATTTACTCATATTGATAGATATAATACTAATCAATAAAAATAAACAGTATTCCATTAAATTCTTTTCACTATTCTACAGATCTTTTGTGTATAATGTTAGCATTTGTTGGTGTTCTGAATAGTGCTTTAAAAAAAAAAAACATTTTCTACATGTTGGCACAAAGCAACACTTCAAGGTTTGCACAATGATCTTAACAGCTTTGCTGAATTCTTAGCTTTAATAATTTGTGGTGTCTTCTGGATTTTCTGCATAGATGATCTTTATTGTTTATATATGTCTTATGTAACATAGAAAATACTTCTGTCTCTTGAGAATATTTCTATCTCTTCTCTGACATTTCCACAGGATCACAATACTAGAAGGCAAATTCAGCTAGTTAATTTGGGAAGTATCTATACTTCCCGAGTGTTCTCCATGTGTGTCTTCTGACTCACACACACATATATACATACAGTCTTGGGTTTTTCTTGTTACTAGAGTCGGTTGGTATAAAGGCCTTTAAATGTTAAAACCCTCCCATTCCCATTTGCTGTAAATGGGTGCTTTGGGATTTCAATCAGTTTCTTTCCTTTTAGGAGGCGCAGGTCAGAATGGAGATGGGCTGCAGACCGAGCAGCTATTGTCAGCCGCTGGAACTGGCTTCAGGCTCATGTTTCTGACTTGGAATATCGAATTCGGCAGCAAACAGATATTTATAAGCAGATACGTGCTAATAAGGTAAGAGATAAACGTCTGGTCTTTTTCAGCCCAGTTAAAAACTACCATTATCCCTTTCTTCCCCATCCCTCAATAACTCTTAGCTATGTCAAAGAGAATGGTTTAATGTGATCTGCTATAGTGGTTTAATTTGTTTAAGGGCCTGATGTTGTTTAGTGTAGTGCAGACAACACTATTAGTTAATGTTAAATTGAACATGTGTTTAGAACAAAACAGTTCCTATACTTTGGCTAATAGGAAACATAAGAAAAAAGACACTATATAATGTAAGCCATTGATGCAACTCATATTTGTTATATTTATGGAAAAGTGATGATGACTGAGGATTTCATCTTGATTTTTTTACTTTGATGCATTTCTGTTTTACCACTAAGCTTCCCTTGCTTTCTTGAGGAAAATAGGGTTTTTTGTGAAAGATTATTCCAGTGAAATTAGACCTTGGCATTTGGGATTTTGGGTTTTCTGTGCCCTCCTGTCTGCAAAGGACAACAGAACTTTTCACTTTGATATTGTCTAATGTGGTAGTTTTTCTTCTTAAAAATCAACTTAGAAAAAAGTCCCTTACTCAGTTTGGGTTTGACTGAGAGATAAATGTACATGGAAAAGCCATCCATTTAGCAAACGGGTGAGTGCCTACCATGTATGAGGCACTGTTCTCGTTACAGGGGGTCACAGTGATAAATAAAAATCCTCCTTTCATGGATTTTACATTCTTACAAGATTTTGGGTTTTTTTTTGTGTCCTCCTATCTGCAGAGTCCTGATTCTTCTCATAGAACTATTGTCTTTGAGCTTGACACTGTGGTGGTTTTGTGGTAGTTGATCAAGCCCCAGTGACTGGACACTGGTCTAGATGAAGAGTCGACTGCTCCTAAAATAAGTGTCACATCACTTTTTTTGTCGTGCCCTGGTGCTGGTCAAAGCCTCCAGAGAACTACTATACTGTAGACTGTGCATTAAATTAATTAGTAGGCCAAAAGTTAAAGGATGACCAGCTGACAAAATACAGTGATAAGAGTTTGAACTAAAAGTCTACAGCCTCTCATATACGTTATCTAAGCTTTTATTCCAAAAATTCCACTGAAGTGCTCTTCTTGTTGTTTTTTGGGGAAGCATTTTAAGGACTACATTCTATTACCTGTTTTGATGACAATTTTAATTATGCCCTTTAATAAAATTCTAAAGCATACCATAATACACATCTTTAGCCAAGTCACATCATGGATATTTTTATGTTCATCAGTTTGGGGAAACTTTCTAAAAAGTCTTAGATATTTCTAAATATCTGGAAAGTATTTATTCTGGAGTTTGTGCATATATTAACTATCCAAATGCCAGGCTTAGGCTTGATGATCTTTGGTTCTAGTGCTTTCTTTACCATACAGCTATATACGCTTGGGAAGAGAAGTCACTGAATCTTTCTGAGCCTTAGTTTTCACGGTCTGTAAAATAAGGCATTCACAATTATATTTTCTTGCTCTGCAGTCTGAATACACAATGTTATAAAATTGTGACAGGAAGAGTAAAAGTTTAATGATAATCCTAATAATTCATCAAGAAAATTGACACCTTTATTAAATATCTGCATTTATACAATGTCTGTTTAAAACAAACGGATTAGTTTCTTGGGGCTGCTGTAGCAAAGCACAAATTGAGCAGTAACTTAAAACAACACAAGTGTATGGGGCGCCTGGGTGGCTTAGTCGGTTAAGCGTCCGACTTTCACTTAGGTCATGATCTCGCGGTTCGTGGGTTCGAGCCCCGCGTCGGGCTCTGTGCTGACTGCCAGCTCAGAGCCTGGAGCCTGTTTCAGTCTGTGACTCCCTCTCTCTCTGACCCTCCCCTGCTCATGCTGTCTCTCTCTCTCCTAGAAATAAATAAAAATATTAAAAAAAACAAAAACAAAAAACAAAAAAACAACACAAGTGTATTTTTTCACAGTTCTGCAGGCTAGAATTCTGAGATCAAGGTGTCAGGAAGGCCATGTTCCTTCTGAAGATTCTAGGGAAGGAGCCTTCCTTGCCTCTTCCTAAGCTTGTGGTGGTTGCTGGCATTTCTTGGTGTTCCTCCATTCTCAGCGCGTCATTCCACTTTCTGCCTCTGTCCTCACATGTCGTCTGTGTGTCTGTGCCCACGCTTCCCTTTGAGAAGAACACCAGTCATATTGGGATTTAGGGCCCACACTGAAGGGTTCATTTTAACCCAGTTATATCCACAAAGACCCTCTTTCTAAATAAGGACACATTTATAGGTTCTGGGTTGTATAAATTTTGGAGGGATACTGTTCAAGCCTATATAGCATATAAGCAATGAAATTGACCCCAAAGATAAAGTAACATGCATTTGGTCTTATATCATTGTAATAATAGAAGTCTTTGGGCATTTATCATGTGTCAGGCACTGTGGTAAGCGTTTTATTGTTACTTACAAATTTAAAGGTAAACCAGTAGAGAGTCAGAGAGGTAAGCAGTTTGTTCATGGTCAAGTGAACATGTAATCACAGAGCTGAGATGTGAGCATCTGTTGCTCAAGTTAACAGTTGCTTCAAGTGCTTGACTACTTTTCAAGTTATTAAAGTGGGAGGTTTTTAACTGCCTGTGTTTTAATAAAGTGGACTGATATTTCCATTTCCCATCCTGCTCCAAGATTTGCCAGAATTGCCTGGGTAGTACAGACCTTTTCATGAGATAAATCTAGGTTTGGTGGTCAACTGTAGATTGTCTTAGGTTGGGGAATTAGAAGGTGAGGCTTTCTCTTTTTAAAGATTTGCTTTCTAAGCATGTTAACATTAATTTTCCTAAAGTAACATATTCCAAAAAAGAAAGTATTTGAAAGCTACCACCAGTTGACTACCAATTTCTGTTCTGTTAGAAGTTAAATGTTAACTTCCAGATTTAGAGAGTCTAAAGTTTCTTTAGGGAGTAATGATTCCTTTTGCTTTTTGGAAAAAGGATAGTGTTTAGGAACTCCTCTGTACTCTACCTTTTTTTTCCCCCCCTCCTCAATTTGAGAGGTGGTAGGGGAGAGACAGAGAATCTGAAGCAGGCTCTAGGTTCAGGTCAGAGCCCGACATGGGACTCTATCCCATGATCCTGGCTGGGATCATGACCTGAGCCAAATTCAAGAGTCAGATGCTCAACCAGCTGAGCCATCCAGGTGCCCCAACTATTGTATTGTACTTTATTATTATTATTTTTTTTACAAATAGTTTATTGTCAAGTTGGTTTCCATATAACACCCAGTGCTCATCCCCACAAGTGCCCTCCTCCATGCCCATCACCCCCCCCCCCACACACACACACACCCATCAATCCTCAGTTTGTTCTCAGCATTCAAGAGAGTCTCATGGTTTGCCTCCCTCCCTCTCCCCCACTATTTCCCCCCTTCTTCTCCTCCACGGTCCTCCATTAAGTTCCTCCTAATCCTCCTATACGTGCAAACATATGGTATCTGTCCTTCTCTGCCTGACTTATTTTGCTCAGCATAACACCCTCAAGGTCCATCCATGTTGCCAAACACAGCCAAATTTCATTTTCTCATTGCCATGTAGTATTCCATTGTATACATAAACCACATCTTCTTGATTCATTCGTCCGTTGATGGACACTTAGGCTCTTTCCATGTTTTGGCTATTGTTGAGAGTGCTGCTATGAACTCAACTATTGTATTTTAATTTTTATATTCAGTGAGCTTGTTTTTAAAAAAAAAAGCTCCCATGCCTTAAGAGCGAGAAAGAAAAATACTTTATGTACCTGCAGTGTGTACTATATACAGGTATCTTCATGTATGTTATTTTTTAAAAAAATTGTTTTTAAGGTCTTATTTATTTCTGAGAGAGAGAGACAGCATGAGCAGGGGAGGGTCAGAGAGAGAGGGAGACAGAATCTGAAACAGGCTCCAGGCTCTGAGCTGTCAGCACAGAGCCTGATGTGGGGCTTGAATCCAGAAACCGTGAGATCATGACCTAAGCCGAAGCCGGATGCTTAACTGACTGAGCCACCCAGGTGCCCCTCTTCGTATATGTTACTAAATGCACAGAGCAAATCTTAGAGCTTACAGGTGTGTAAGAGACCGAGCTAAATTTGAACCTGGGGCTATTTTTCTGACTCTGAGCATTTTCTTACACTCTTTTCTGTCTTTCTCATCATTTGTCACTAGCATATTTATTGAAATTTCATACCTACTACATAAAACTGAGGGGGGGAAGCAAAGGGACCAGATGTGTTCTGTTGCTGAAGGAGACTTTCTCTTAACACAGTCTTCAACATCCATGTGTAATATAAAATACATCATTTTTCTTTTACCTCTTCCTTGACTGATCTGTGAAGTTACACAGCAGTTTTAACTAAAAATGGACATATTTCTGGGAATAAGAGGTGGAAGAGCATTGAAATTCCTGGATAGAAAAGGAGCTGAATGGAAATAGCAGAAGCCTAGAAATATACCTTTGTCTTCAGAAGTGATGTTAGGCAGTTTATCTTCCCATCCTTGTGGGGTTGTAAGGCACTGCAGACAGCTCTGTCCTTTCTGGGTAGCCCAGAATGGTTCTTGTGGAGCTCATTTAGTGAGGTCACTGATTTGTTTTGAGATGGGTAAGGAAGATTGACCTATGCAGAATGAAAATGGGAGCAAGCATGTGAAATTACATCTTAATTCTGTATTATAAATTAAGAGGTGATGTTTTTTAGTCTTGACTCCATATATTATACAGATTTGGTGAAAGAGAAGCAGTTAACCCAAATCTACAACTTAAGTTTTTTCTATTCTTTCCTTTTTGCTTGCCCCCCCCCCGTTTTGTAATCAGGTTTAGCGTAATTCCTTTTACCATTTCTTCCTTTGTAAATTCTGGTGCATACCTTTTTTTTTTTTTACACTTTTTTGGACATATGGGACAGCTTTGTGTTTCCACAAAGGAATAATTTATAAGAATATATTAAGACCACATGCGACTATGACCCATCTCATTTCCTTTCATCCTTATGTAGGAGTTTTCTAGGCCTGGGCAGCTTGGGCATGATCCTGGTTTTTAACTCGGGGAGCAGCGTTATAGGATGGGGAGACTCTCTCGGTCTTTTTACCTTTACCTCTGTCGGTTTGCTTTGTCTATTGTAGAGTTCAGTAATGGCACTGAGGTGCCCACTCACACTGAATCCTTACACTGTCCCTTTATCTTTAGCAATTAACGTCATCTAATGTACTACATACAATTTACTTACTCATTTAGTTCGTTGTCTGTCATCCCCAGTATTAGAATGTAAGCATATTGAGGGATGGGTTCAGGTGGTGTGGGGGTGGAAGGATAGGTCTTTCCTCCTTTCCTGTATCCCCAACAGCTAAAAAAAAATGTAGATAAATGGATAATTGATGGCTTGGTTTGAATGAATGAAAGAACAGGGGTGCCTGGGTGGCTCAGTCAGTTAAGCACCCAGCTTCAGCTCAGGTCAGGATCTCACAGTTTGTGGGTTCGAGCCCCACATTGGGCTCTGTGCTGACACCTAGCGCAGAACCTGGAGCCTGTTTCAAATTCTGTGTCTCCCTCTCTCTCTGACCCTCACATGTTCACGCTGTCTGTCTGTCTCTCTCAGAACTAAATAAAACAACATTAAAAAAATTTTTTTTAAAAAAATGAATGAAAGAAAGAACAAAGTAGTTTAACCCAGCCATTAGCCCTAGTTCTGCCATGGAATGGCCTGTCCACATGACCTTCACCCTGTGTCCTCTCTGGGTCTATAAAATGATGGGGCCCTACCAGGTCTCATAAACTCTCAGGAGAGTGTCCTTGTTGTCTCTCAGAGAGGTGTTTTTTTGTTTTGTTTTGTTTTGTTTTAAATGTTTTATTTCTTTCTATGGGAGAGAGAGATTGAGACAGTGTGAGCAGGGGAGGGTCAGAGAGAGAGGGAGTCACAGACTGAAACAGGCTCCAGGCTCTGAGCTGGCAGTCAGCACAGAGCCCGACGCGGAACTCGAACCCACGAACCGCGAGATCATGACCTAAGCGAAAGTCGGACGCTTAACCGACTAAGCCACCCAGGCGCCCCTCAGAGAGGTGTTTATTTTAAGAAATTAGGGTTTAAGGAAAAAGTTTTCTCTTTGGAAAATATTGGCCGTTATTCCTGACTTACACGTCTCACTTAAAAAAAATTGAGAGAGTAACTTTTATACCTGGTAATTGGATTATTTAGGTTTCTGGTTATAATTAGCATAAACTTAATATTTTCCTATTCAAAGAAGAAAATCTTTTAACCCAAAACTCAAAAAATAATTGTTACATATTTCCTTTCTTGGTGTATGATTTTGCTAGGGAATATGGGATTCAAATGTATGTGTATTTTGTCTAAGTCTTCAAGAGCTCAGCATTCGTTAATAAACAAATTGGGGCACCAGAGTGGCTCAGTCATCTGAGCGTCTGACTCTGGATTTCAGCTCAGGTCATGATCTCACTATATGTGAAATCAAGCCCCGCATAGAGTTCTGTGCTGTCATTGTGAAATCTGCTTGGGATTCTCCCTCTCCCCCTCCCAACTCATGCTCTCTCATTCTCTCAAAATAAACTAAAATAACAACAACAACAAATTGAGGCAATAGTAAATAAATATTTTGGCCTAAGTTTCTGCTCTGGAAATGAGATTCAAATACACAGCATGTAAGATGCAATCAGTGCTTTAGGAACTCTGGTAATGTAGACAAAGCAAGTAGGGCTCAGTTAACCAGGGACATTTTCTTGTAAGGTGATGGGACTTGGATCTGACAAGCTCTTTGAAGGGGTGGATGAAGGCACCTGGGTGGCTCAGTTGTTAAAGCATCCAATTTCGATGCCTGTCATGATCTCGCAGCTTGTGAGTTTGAGCCCCTCGTCGGGTTCTGTGCTGACTGCTCAGAGCCTGAAGCGTGCTTCACATTGTGTCTCCCCCGTTCCCTCTCTATCTCAAAAATAAACGTTAAAAAAAGGATGAATGACATTTCGGACAGATAAATATTTTTTAAAGGCTAGAATCAGTATGAACAAAGGACATAAGAATAGGTGGTATTATAATCCTTAACTGCATTTATTTATCTTGTAACTATATTGTAATAACCCCCACCTCTCAGTGATAACAGCTTCATATACATTCAGAGATTTTCTGTAAGATCGAGATTGCTGTAACTGTAACCAGGGCCCTTAAGCAGGGAAGATGTTGCGTGCAGTATTGAGAAGGCAGTAGCGTGCAAGATAGCTTCGTTTTCCAAATTCTGTTTGAAAGCTGTTTTATGCTTGTGATTGAGACAAAGTACTTTGCAGCAGAAGTTCTTTTAGCTAGAAAAACTTCATTTTGAAGGCTAGGGCAAATGTTTCTCGCTTATTATTTGTTTAATTGGTTAATGATCTTTCCCCCCTTTTCTGAGGAGCTTCCACTTCATTTTCTACATAGGCGGGTCATATATAGTCTTATTCGACCCAGGATAGGTAGGTGTTGTTTCTCTTACTTTTGGGTGGGGCCTGGGGGGGTGTGTGTGTGTGTCTTGTAACACTTATTTTTTAAATTGTGGGGTGTTTTTTGTTTTTTTTTTTTTTTTGAATTGAGGTAGAATTCCATTGTCCTTTCTTAATGTCAGTCCTTTCCCTACCTCATTTCATCTCTCTGCATCCCCTGTTTCATATAAAGAGTTTTGAGTTAGAAAGGACTCCCTGGATGTATTGTGTGATTCATTGGTCCACAAGAGCTTATGTCATAATGGCTAAGGAGCTCAAATTGATAGCCAAAATCTCTAGGCCCTAAAATCTATATTTTAGGATGTTCACTGGGGGACCCTGATGCCAAGTCAAGACCACTCTAGTGTGTTTCAACTTAGAGCTCGCCTTAGGACTTACCAGTGGAGCTTTTTAAAACTGTAGAATACCCAACCCTAACCCCAGGGACTCTTGAATAGATTTGATGTTGAAGCTGGGCAAGTATAGCTTGATGAGTTTCCCCAGGTGATTCTAATACAAAATTACCTTTAAGAAATTTTTTATCAGTCAGCTCTCATTATTTTCTGGATCAGAGAAGGAGGGGTTAACCAAAGGCATAAAACCCTGGTTACTTTCATCCCAGTCTTTCTATTACACAGCATGAAAACTTGATTTTGGATACCTCTGTTTCAGTTCATGGAGGGATTCGTGTGTGTGGCTTTTTGTTTTTCCTAGTAAGCTCACTCCTGACTTTACCAAGGTGGGCCCTTACTGCCTATGGATAGGATTTGTGGAGTCGTTTTACATTTCTTTTTACATTTTTTATTTCCTGGGATGAACGGTAGGTCTGATTTTGAAATTGTAAAACAGAAACCCAATCTGGAGTGATTTTTATGCATATGAGAAACAGGTGCCTTTGGAACAGGTTTTTGTTTTTAAGTTTTTGTTTTGTAGTATATTTTAGGGACTAGACTGTTCCACCTTTGTTTTATGTAGTAGTTTTGGCTGCTCAAATAGTTGGCTTACTTATCATTTATATTTGTAGCACTTAAGATAATGCTTAAGCCACATCTGTGATCAGGTTAACTAGAAAAACTACATTGCTGCTGTTCTTACAATATAGTCTAGATAGTATTGCCGCTGTTCTTACAATATAGTCTAGATAGTATTACAGTGTAAAGTACTGTATTCTGATAAAGGTTCCAGATCTGAAAGATGTGAATAAAAGATGCTAAAGGTAACAAGCTGTGTATGTCACAGCATTCAGGTAGAGAAAAGGGGAAGCCTAAGAAATTAGGCCTTAGGCCTTACTCATTGCTACTCACTGCTGGGCTTTATGTTGAAGTAACTCTTGGGAAAGTAAAGCTGCTGGTAGTGTATTTTGTTTCAGAACCATAGGAGAAGGGAAGAGGCCTCTGCTAAACCAGTCCCCTGCCCCTAACCATTGTAACTCCTTCATTAATCTGTGACTTATAATACCACTCACTTATGCTGCCTTTCTCTCTGTCCTGCAGGGGTTAATAGTTCTTGGGGAGGCACCTCCCCCGGAGCATACACCAACAGACTTATTTCTTCCACTTAGTTCTGAGGTGAAGACGGATCATGGGAATGATAAATTGGTAAGTGTAAAAGACAGAAAAGGGGAGATGAGTGAGAATTCAGTGGGTGGTGTCAGTACACAGTTCATTTTCTATAGCATTTCCTGCCATTGGCTGAAGGAAGGGGGCTGTATCCCATTTTATCATTTTTGACATTTCAAGGTCTGAATTCCCTGAGTAGAGCGCACAGGTCCCTTCCTGTAGCTGTGTAGTTGACCTTGAATTTAAAAGCAGTTCCTAACTCAAGACCTTACAGAGACTTGCTAGAGCAAGTGTGTGGCATCATGGAGTATTACTGAGAATCGGGATCCCACGCGGCTCTGATACCTTTGACGAGCAAAGACGGCCTTTCTGGGCCACTGTAAAATGAAAAGGTTTGACTAGAGGTTTAACTCATAAGGATGTTGAAAGTGCTCTCTCTGAGTTACCCCCTTTAATTCTATAGTGAGGATAAAGCTGTCATTTTCTGTAATCTTCTGTATCCTTAGAGCCTAGTTCAGGTCTCCCTCTTCCATGATTTCATCCTTTTTTTCTATTTCTATCAACACCCAAATTAATTTCTTTAACTTCTGAATCCCAAGAGTACGTTTTTATATGTTTCTTTCACATCCCCCTCCCCTCCCTACCCAGAAGCTCATTGGCTTTTATGAATATTAATATTTCTTGATTTAAGTCATTTGTTAGAAATTCCAAAGTCCCACAACAGTGGTTTGTTTGGGAGGCTAGAGTGCTGGCTCTTTAAACCATGCCTCTCTTTGCATCTGTAAATAAACAAAGCTTATTATCCTTTATTATTATCATTGTTAGCAGGATTTCATGTGATATGATGGAAACTAACTTTCCTAATGAGAGAACTTAAAGCCAGGGATACTTGTGAAGACATTGAGAGATTATTCTTAACTCGAAAGTGGTTTTAAAAGTAGACGCCAGATTTTGCCAGTACTCACATCTACAATGTGAATTCATTATATGCTGTCTATAGAATTAAAAAACTTTTTTTTTTTTTAATGTTTATTTTTGGGAGAGAGAGAAAGAGCACAAGCAGGGGAGGGGCAGAGAGAGACACACACACAGAATCTGAAGCAAGCTCAAGGCTATGAGCTGTCAGCACAGAGCCCAGTGTGGGGCTTGAACTCATAAACTGTGAGATCATGAGCTGAGTTGGATGCTTAAGACTGAGCCACCCCAGTGCCCCTAGAATTATTTTTTAAAAGTGATTTGTGAAAATGTTTCAGTGATCACTCTATCCAAGATAAACATTGTTACAGGTCTGAGAGAAAACATGGGTAAGTTGGAAGGTCAGCTGGTGCTCAGTGGTATGAGATACAGGAAACCTGAGATTTGAGGTGTAAGTGATTTGGGAGTGAGTTTTTTAAACATATGTATACATTTGTTTATTTAGGGGCTCCAGAAATTTTTGGGCAGCCTCTTGTCAGGTTTTTCTCACCTCATTGCTTGTGAAGGATAGGACATGACAGACTCTCACTGTTTCTGATTCTCATTGTTGTATTTACACATCTTGACATGGTGGGTGTGTGTTCACCCCTTAGGGATTTGATGGTTTTTGTACCCACCATTCACTTGGACGTATATGCTCAATATTAGATTGTATGATTCTTTTTTTAAAATGTTTTTTATTTATTTCTGAGAGAGAGAGAGAGAAAGAGAGAGAGACAGCATGAGCAGGGGAGGATCAGAGAGAGAGAGGGAGATACAGAATCTGAAACAGCCTCCAGGATCTGAACTAGCTGTCAGCACAGAGCCTGACGCGGGGCTTGAACCCACGAACTGTGAGATCATGACCTGAGCCGAAGTTGGATGTTTAACCGACTGAGCCACCCAGGTGCCCCTAGATTGTATGATTCTTTAAGGGCAAGGTGATCTGCATCGTTCCACATTGTGTTGGCCACAGTAGTTTCTACCTTGTACAATAAATAGATTGCTTCCTGGATTCAGTAAAATAAATAAAAATTATGAAAACTACTGAGTATATATACATTGCCATTATATGTCTTCAAGGAAAGATTAACCCATTCCCTCTGTTGTGAATTACACGTGCTTTCTGAAAAATCTTTAGAAAGTGTCTTTCTAATGGAAGTATAAAGACAGAAGGTAGTACATCTCCATCGTTTATTGCATTGGTGGGTAGGCTGCAAAGCATTTATTCCTTAAAGGACATTAAGCAACTTGAAGGGCCTTAACCGCTTAAAAAATGGCAAATATGTGCAAAGCTGTGACTAATACATCAATTGCCAAGAAGTTTTTCATTGTAGAAAGCCAGTATTTAATTTTGCCTTTTTGTTATCCAGACTCTTTTTTGAAAAGTGGTTTATACCTTGTCTTTTCACTTTTGCTGTAAAAAATCTTAAGTCAACGCTTGACAGATGCAGCTGTAAATTTTCATACTCATATCAAACCCTCCTATTCTCCATTTTGTTTTTTTCCAAAATGAAAGTATTTGTTGCCCCTTTTTTTAAACTCTTCAAAAAAATAGAGGTTTAAAAATAGAGGTTTTTGTTGTGTTTTTCATTTTTGTATTTTCATTTCTGAAATTCACAAAAACCAAAGCCATTTTTTTTAACTGTCAAAATACAGTTTTAAGAAGTTAGGCAAAATTCTCAAAAAAGTATAATTTAACTTATGATGGTGAAAATGATGAGTGCTAGAACAAGATTACTCATTAGCTTACAAACTTCTAATATCTTGTAAGAAAAATAAAGCCATTACCTTTTGAGTTATGTTTTTAACTACACTCAGATCCATTTTAACTTCTCAGTGTTCTAAAAATAGACATCCGGGGCGCCTGGGTGGTTCAGTCCATTAAGCATCCGACTTCAGTTCAGGTCATGATCTCACAGTTCATAGGTTCGAGCCCTGTGTCACAGTCAACTCACAGCCTGGAGCCAGCTTCAGATTCTGTTTCTTCCTCTCTCTGACCCTCCCCTGCTCACGTTGCCTGCCTGCCTGCCCCCCAGGAATAAATAAAACATTTTTAAAAATAATAAAAAAAATAAAAATAGACACCCACCTTAAGGCATTTAAACCCTAATCCTGTATAAATAGTAATTAATACAAAGGTAAGTAATTCATCGAGAGTCATATGACCCTTTGGTGGACTTGTTAGATGATGTTCAAGTGTTACACTGAAAGGATTTTAATCTTTTTGCCTTATTTCCAAACTGAATGAGTGTTTCTTGACAGAACTAATAGGTAATCTGCTTTGGTATGAGCACTGTACAGATACTACAGAAAGTAAGTTATTTTGGAGACTGGATGCATGAGTGAGCCTTTTTTGAGCCATGGAGACAAGTAGGAAGGAAATGTTCCCTGAGATGGAGTGAGTTTTGTTTTTCTACCAGAGTACTGAGGTAGAAGAAGGGAAGAACTCCTAAAAAAATGCCCCTTAAAGCAAACTTCAGTCTGACTTCTGACTAAAGACAGTTTGAAAGGTAAAAGTAAGCAGAAGAGAGAAACAAAGGGCCTCTGGCTTTGCATCTGCGGGTGCTGATAAAGTCAACTGCTGCACTAATAAACTCTGATATGAAATTAAAAGCCTTCTGAACAAAAAGGGTGTGTTCCTGGAAAGGGGGATTGTCTAAAGCTATGAGAGTTGTGCCCTGTTCTAAAACACACCCTTTCCTTCTTTGTCCTCCCACTCCCTCTCTTGAATAATTAGTAGTCCCCTTTCCCCCAGTTAAGAATTAATGAGTGAAGGGAGAGAGGCAAACCATGAGAGACTCTTGAATGCTGACAAAAACTGAGGACTGATGGATGTGGGGGGGAGGGGGGATGGGCATGGAGGAGGACACTTGTGAGAATGAACACTGAGTGTTATGTGGAAACTAATTTGACAATAAACTGTTTGTAAAAAAAAAAAAAAGAATTAATGAGTGAAGAGCTAACTTGGAACCTATGCCTATTTCTACTAGGTAGGAAGAAGTCAACAAAATTTCAGACAAAATATTCTCACAGGGCCTCTTCTGTCCTATGGTACAAGGTTTTTAGAACTCAACTAGATAGCCACCATCTCATTAGTTTTCATATTGTCAGAGGATGGAGGTCATAGCTGCCAAGTAGCTAGAAACTGAGGGAGGAAATAGAGGCAAAGAGGGACTCATGGGGGGCAGAGGGCTTAGTCCCACATTCTGTGTAAATCACCGTCACATTCTTCAGCTAACTTAACCCCTGGTCTCCACGTGTTCAGTGGAGTTTAGATAAGAGCTGAGTAGAAAACAGCAGTTGGTAGGCTGAAAGAGCGGAGTAGAGAATGTAGTCACTGCCCCCTGCAGCAAAGAACAGAATTTGGAGTTTGAATTCCAACATGACTTGGTCAGAAGCTTCGACTTGGGCCTTACACTGAAACCAAAGAAGGCTCATGCTTTAAGGAGTTAGACTTTCCCAGGACTAAGGGACTCACCCACCGTAGGATTAAGAAATTCCAAATAAACTCTGCAAGGTTTCTGTGAAGACATGAAACTAGTTACACAAAATCAGCGTTCATTTGGTTTCTAACCAATTAGAACTTTGCCTACTAGAGTAAAAATCAATATCCTTCTGGGAAATTTAACCGAATTCAGAGTAACATATATACAATATCTTATACAATAATAATTCATTAGACATCATTAAACAGAAACTGTGTTCATTAGTCAAGAGAGAAGATAATAGAAACTGATCCTGAAATGGCTCATACTGGAATTAAATAAGAATTTTTAAAGCATCTAATAAAAATAGGTTTGATGGGCTACCTGGGTGGCTCAGTCAGTTAAACGTCCGACTTCAGTGCATGTCATGATCTCATGTTTCATGGGTTTCAAGCCCCACTTTAGGCTTTATGCTCACACAGCACAGAGCCTGCTTAGATCCTTTCTGCCTCTCTCTCCCTCCCCAACTAACTCTATCTCTTTCTTTCTCTCAAAAATAAAGACATTTACAAAAATTATAGAAATATAGTTGAAGATTTAAAGTAAAAGATAGCAGACATGGGGAAGTATCACCAGAGAAATGAAAACTGAAAAAGAATCACATGGAACTTGTGGAACATAAATTGTGGTATTGAAAAGTACAGTATCTGAGTAAAAGATTTATTGGTATACTAAATAGCAGGTTGAAAACTTACACAAGAAATGGTCAGTGCCCATAACAGATCAATGGAAACTAATCCAACCAGAAGACAGAAAGACTGAACAGAGAACTGCTCAGAAATGAACATAGTGCTGGGGAAACCATAAATATGTATAGTTAGCCTTCCAGAAGGTGGCGGGAGGGTAGGGGGTAGAACTGGGGAAACAATGGCTGGATATTTTAATGAAAAAGATAAATATACAGATTGAAGAAACTCAGAAAATAGTTAGCAGGAGAAATATAACATGGTGAAAATGAAAGTTGAAGAAAATCTTGCAAGTAGCCAGAGGGAAAAAAGATGCATTCCATATAAGTGAGCGTTGATGAGGATTGGTCACTTCTTTTCAGAAACAGTGGCGAACAGAAAACAGTGGAATGGGATCATTAAAATAGGGAGTGGGACCAAAAGGCATAAAAGCCTTAGAAGTAAAGGTGAAGTCATTTTTAGATAAAGTTGTGAGAAATCTGGGCAGAGTATGTGCGCTGAAAGAAATGTTAAAGAAGTTTCTTTAGGTTGAAGGTGAATAATACCAGGTGGAAACTCAGATCTATGGGAAATAAAAGGACAGAGGAAGATAATACTTTATGAACAGTAAGCATAAGAAAGCTACTGTGTGTGTATTAATATTAGCAAAATAGTTTTTAAGACAGGAATACCAGAGAAAAGGACATTTTAGATAATGGGGTCATTTCATCAAGGAGACTGAAGACTCATAAAGGTGGATGCATCAGATACATGAAGCATAAAATACATGAAGCAAATTAAAGAGATAGACAAATCCATAATTATATTTCAAAATTTTCACATTTGTAACTCAGTAATTGACAGAATTACTAAACAACAAACATGAATGTAAACGATCCAAACAACACTACCAACCTGACCTGACTGATGTTTATAGAGCACTACTTACCCGTCCCCCCAACACACACACTTTCCTTTTGCAAAGTAGGAACGATACTGCAGGTCCAAATCCCCTTATCTGAATTTCCAAACTCCAGCGATAATATGAGAACTAGAAGTGATTTTCCCTAAGGTCTGCATCAAGCTTATTTGGTGACAAATTTTGACCTGAAGTGATATTTGATGAGATTTTACATTTTTAATTATGCATACCTTTTGAAGCAGAAATATTAATATATTTGATTTTTTAAAAATTAAGACTATTTGGGGGGAGCAGTTTAAGGTTGATAGCAAAATTGAGCAGAAGATAGAGATTTCTTAATATACCACTTGCCCCAGCATGGCACACCTACTTTGGGTAGTCTCCATTGTCGATAGCCCCCACCAAAGTGGTATGTTTGTTACAGTTGATGAGCCTACACTGACACATCACAATCACCCAAGGCCCGTAGTTTACATTACAATTCACTCTTTGGGTTTACACTCTTTGGCTTTGGATTTATATTTAAGTTTGAAGCACTTACCCAGTACATACAGTGTATGACTTTTTAAAAGTCTATATAAATTTCCGTAGTACATCTGCCCTCAGGGTTCTTAGTTAAGAGTGGCTCTGTTTCTATACTTATTTAGAGTTTTTGATAATTAACTATTGAAGAAATACAGTGTGCATGTAACAGTGTTTGGTCCATAATAAACGTTTGGTAAAAAGCTGCTCTTCCAGACTGTGCTGTGTGTCTAGGAAACACCTATTAGGATAACCAGGTATCTTCCCTTGAGGGCTTCATAATCGTACAACAGGCATCTAACAGAGGAGTCTAGGGGGAAAGAATTCTCCCTTCTAAGGGAGGTCAGAAAAGGTAATAGAGAAGGGTGTACTGTACTTGCACTGAGTCCCTGTGCATTTGCTGAAGGATGGTGCTGAGAGTGAGTTTTGACAGGGGGAGTAAGGGTACTGCATATATGATATGAAAGAGGTTTCAGAGAGCCTGACGTGATAGAGGAACTACAGATACTTTTCTTTGATGGAGTGTTGGATGATATGGCCAATTCATGGTGGATTTTGTATTTATCTTAGTGAACTGTATACTTTATCCTGTAGGTGACAGGAAGCTATAGACTGCCACATTTGGGTATGAATGAAATTTGCTTTATTTATTAATGCTGGATAAACTTTTCTTCATTCGTTCTTAAAACTTTGAAAAAATGATTTTAAACTTACAGAAAAATTACAAAAGTAGCACACACAGTCTTCACATACCCTTTACCCAGCTTCCCATAGTGTTGTTAATTTGCATTACCAGAATACAAAGAATAAAACTTGGAATTAACATTGATAGAGTACTATTCAGATTTTATTCAAATTTCACTTGTTTTCTGGCTAATGTTTTTTTGAGGGAGTTAGGGGAGGGTTAAAAATCTTATACTGCCTTTAGTTGTCCTATCTCTTTAAATATCCTCTAGTCTGTGATTGTTCCTCAGTCTGTGATTGTTCCTCAGTCTTCATTGTCTTTCATGACCTTAATGTCATTTTGTATAATATTCCTCCAATTAGAGTCTCCTGGTGTTTTCTCCTTATTAGAGCTTATGCATTTATCAGTAACACCATAGAAGTGCTACTGTGCCCTTCTCAGTCCGCCATATTGGGGGTACATGATGATGGTGGTGGTGGTGGTGGTGATCCTTTTTCACTTGGTTTGGTTAAGGTGGTGCCTACCAGCCTTCCCCACTGTAAAGTTAGTATTTTTCCCTTTGTAATGAATGTGTCTCCTAGGAAGTTATTATGCAATATTCTGTTGCTCATTATACTTTATTCCACAATTTTATCATCCACTGGTGGGTTTCGCCTGCAACAGTTATTACTGTGGTGTTTACTAAGTGGTGATTTTCTGTTTTCCACATTTGTTAATTGGAATTCTGTTAGGAAAAAAGCTGTCTTTTCTCCCTCATTTATTTATGTATGTATTCTGTCATTCAGTAGTTTATATCAGAAATGGGTTCCTCAATATTAATTTCATTTTATGGATTTATAATCTGTTACTGTTATGATTCATGCATGTTTCACTTGTCTCAATTTTTGGTATCAGGCCTCTTTCATATTGTGTCCTAGGGTCTTTTCAACATGCTCTTATTGAGTATTCACTTTGAGGCACCACAAGATGTTCTGACCTCCTCTTGTATTTTACCTGTTCCAGCCCTGTTTCTTTTAACTGGACAAGAGTGTTTAGAAACCAAGATCTGAGTACAAGTTGTGCTCTTGCCACTTGGTATCATTGCTTCCAGGACTTCCCGACAGACAAAGCTGGGAAACATACATGTATGCTAAAGCATGCGTGCATGCACACACATGTATCGGTGTTTATTTACCCAGCTGTGTATGTATTAAAAACTGTAAGTTCATTATTTTTACCAGTTCAGCACCACAACCTTCCTCATTGATACTCATTTTTATCACATAAAGTAGTTTCATAGTTGCTGTCTCATACCCTTGTGAGAAATACAACTAGAGTACAATATTGTGTACAATATCTTTGCCCCATAACATGCAGTCAGAATACTATTTGCTGACGTAACTTCAGTTAGTTTTATTTCCTTATCCTTTTAATGTGATATGTAATTGTTTTGTAATGCAGTTAGGTTTTTGTTGCCTCTTTGGAGTTATTCTAATACTGTGGTATTCCACGTTTTCTCTTCTAACATAGTTAGTTGACCTTTATTATTATTATTATTATTATTATTGAGTATGTGAAGCATTACTACAGTTCTAGAAGTCCAAGCTGTACAAAAGACCATCATTCCTACTGCCTTGTTCCCATTTTCCTCTTCTTTCCTTCATGTTCCCACTTCCTTTAGGGGCCCATTTTCATTAGTTTTTGGATTACCGTTCCTTTATTTCTTTTGTGCAAATGAGCAGGTAACAAGTATATTTTCTTTTTTACCCTTTTTTCTTCCAGGAAAGGTAATTAATTACTGGGTAAATATTTGAAATTGAAGTTCTTTTGTTTGTTTTAGCAAAATAATTGCTTCTGTGGCTTTTGATAGATGACTACATTATTTGTTTCTATTTGTAAAATAAGCTTTGTTCTTTTACCCTTTCCTTACTTTGTGGAGTGATAGTGATAACAAGTCAGAGGATAAATGCATTCTCAGAAGAAAAGCATGCTAAAAATGTAAACTACTGCTATTTCTTTTTAAACAGTCCAAGGTATAATCTTCCTACCATTGGTTAAGCAAGAACAACTTTTTTTTTTTTTTTTTTTTTTTTTTAAGTTTTGCAGTCACCAGGTTCAGTGAATGATACATTGGCCCAGCAAGGGTTTTGAGATAGAGAGTAGACGGGTAGATACTGGCTGGAGGATATTTGCTCTACCGTATATACTTTTTAATGACTAATTAGGACTATTTAGATAAATTGAACTGTGGATAAATAAGTTGAATAATAAGAATTTATGACTTTTTTGCAATTATTATATTTCTTTAGATTCTAGGTGCCTATTTTCAATGGTATAGGCAAATATAAATCTTAGGCATTATGCTGATTGAACATTTTCAAAATAAACAATTCTGGGGCACCACACTGGCTTAGTCGGAAGAGCATATGACTCTTAATCTCAAAAACATGAGTTCAAGCACACTGAATGTAGAGATAACGTATTTATATTCATACATATATAAAATACAAACACATACATACATACATGTATAAATACAAACTTAAAAAATAATTCAAAATTATGTTTGTATAATTATATATATTTTCTTTTAACTTCAGTATAGAGGCATAGGAAAGTGAGGCATATAATAGTCCCATTTTATATATGCAGAAATGGAAACCTTGCTATGTAACTTAATGGAAGTGGAATTTTCAGAAGGTTCCACCCCCAATTTAGCACATTTTCCTGGCCATGTTGCTAGTTCATGGAAATGACTGGTACACTGTTTATGGGCCAGCAATATTTTGGTGATTTTAAGCAAGACTATGTTGAGTATCTTTTTTTTTTTTTTTTTTTTTTTAATTTTTTTTTTTAATGTTTTATTTATTTCTAGGAGAGAGAGAGAGAGACAGCGTGAGCAGGGGAGGGTCAGAGAGAGAGGGAGTCACAGACTGAAACAGGCTCCAGGCTCTGAGCTGGCAGTCAGCACAGAGCCCGACGCGGGGCTCGAACCCACGAACCGCGAGATCATGACCTAAGCGAAAGTCGGACGCTTAACCGACTAAGCCACCCAGGCGCCCCATATGTTGAGTATCTTTGAGATGAGCTTGAAACATGAAGTAATCCATAGAAAGTCAAAAAAGTAATTTATTTTGAAACAGGAATAAAAGTTGAATTCTTTCCCATATACCTAGCCCTTTCAGTCAGGGAAGAAATCACTTCTAACTCTTCTTGCTACTTTTAACTCTCAAAAGGTGACCCCGTGAACCTCTGCTTTTGGGAGAAGGGCAGTTAACAAATTCTCTACCACTGCAGCTTTTCTGCTCTTTACTTTCTGGCTGTGGGATGCATGTACCCTCAGAGTATGTCTGAATACCACATAAAATTCAAGAGAAGCTCAGTAATAACTCCTGCTTTCTGGATAGGAGAGCCTTTAAAATTCTTTGATCCTTTTTACAGTTTCTCATTGGAAGATAGATAGGTGAGTCGTGCATTAGTTTCCTGGAAATACTAATGATGTAAACCACTGCAGTAGTAGTGATCAAGCTTAAATTAGTATGTGGGTTTAACATTTGTAAAGTATTTACTAATGTATCTCTACCCTCTGTCTTTGCAGCCTTTTGGACTGCAGGATAGAGAATGTTTACTTTTATTTAAGGCAGTGTGAAGATACTTAAGAAGCTTTAAGTAAAATTACATGTCCTGTGAGTTGTGTTTTTCTTTTTCCATATGGAATGCTCTTGGAGGATTGGAGTTAATATTTTAAGCGCTTTATATTTGGGAATAAATGATGAACCTAGTTGCCTGAATGCCCTGCTTATGGATCTCAGTGTGATTATAGAATATCCCACGGTCCTCTGATTATTCTGTGCCTTCTTGTGTGATTGGGACTAGAACCTAGACCCATTCCCTCTCTGAGGCTCATGCTCTTGACTGCTTGCTGTGTGCTACTTTATCTTTGACACAAAATTCTGTGCTAAATAACGTTTTCTCTGTTGCTTTCAGTTTTAATTTGGGGGCTGAATTGCCCCTAAGGAAAGTGTAGCTTCCTCTAAGAAAATCAGTAAAATTCATATTGAAGATTAATAGCATTTAAATATATATATATATATCTATCTGTGGACGTGAAAAAATAGGCTATTAGCAGTAGTTATCTGTAGGTCATGTGATTACAGATGACTGTGCTTTTTCTTCAGATTTTTATAAGAAAGATAAATTTGTTTGGGGCCCCCTGGGTGGCTCTGTTGGTTAGGCATCTGACTCTAGATTTTGGTTCAGGTCATGATCCCAGGGTTGTGGAGCTGGCTTGGGATTCTCTCCTCCCTCCTGACCCTTAGTCAAAGACTCTTCTGTCTGTGTAATTATTTTGCTAAGCTTCTGTTCTGTGGCATCATTAAGTCATTTCCTCCTCAGTAGGCACTTACTATTAGTCCATTAAATATTTTGGTTCCTTACCCTTCTTCACCCCAAAGCAAAACCTGTTCTCTTAATTAATTTTCTTTTTTCCTCATTCATACGAGTTTTGTTTTTTATTTTGATCATCAGACATTTTAGGTGGTTCGTTTAAGTGATGAAATGGTGTTGCTTTTCAGTCTGGATACTGTTGGTTAAATGTTATAACACATAATAATACTATATTTTTATTTTTCTTTTCCTTATGTAGATCGAGTCTGTTTCTCAGCCGCTGGAAAACCATGGTGCCTCTGGTCATTCAGAGTCATTGTCTACTAAATCATGTGGAGCATTGAGACCTGTCAATGGAGTTATTAACACGTAAGTTTTGTGTCTACTTCCTATGCTCAGTAGTCTAGTAAATGATGAATTTGGGACTCTTAATTATCCCTAGCCAGGACCAACCCTGGTTTAAAGTCAGAAACCTTATTGCTTAATAATATTGTGCGTGCATCCTGCAGTAGCAAGTATACTTTAATTAGCATGCTAATGTATTTCCCATTTACTTACTGTAGCCTAAGAGAGAAAAAAAAGATCCTACAGTTATTGTGAGTCGTTATGGTTGGTCCTCGTCTTGGTAGAATTCTTCGGAAGTGTGTACATAAAATCTTTCACTCTAGGACAGTATTAGATCCCTAACGGCTGTGTTTGTAAATCTGTATTTATGAAAGTTGAAGGAATCCCTCTACAAGTGAACAATATGTACACATCCCTAAAAGTTGAATTCTATACAACTATTTCTTAGGCAGATTATTAACGTTTGCAGGATTAATCCTTTTCTTACTAGTTGCAGTTTTCTACAGATTTTCTTCATTTCTTTTGTAGAAGAGAACTTTATCACTTGGAAATTGAATTTGTCACTTATTGACTTGCACTGTTCAGACATTAATACACACACACACACACACACACACACACACACACACACACACACACACACACTTAGATTAGCAGATACCAGCATCAAGAAGTGACATGCATCTGTTCTAGAACTTGTTTGTGTCTGTGAACATGTGTAAGCAGAGTAGATTGAACCAATATCAGAGGCTTTGTTTCCTTGTCTACTGAGAAGTGAATATTCTTCCTTCCCCTTGAATAGTCTTCAGCCTATCTTGGCAGACCACATTCCAGGTGACATCTCTGATGCTGAGGAACAATTACAAAAAAAGCAAAGACTGAATCTAGTTTCTTCATCAACCGATGGCACCTGTGTGGCAGCCCGAACACGTCCTGTACTGAGCTGTAAGAAACGAAGGCTTGTTCGACCCAACAGCATTGTTCCTCTTTCCAGAAAGGTCAGTACCAGTGAGACTTGGTCATTGTTAAACAATGAGCCAGATGCTCAGATAGAATTATTAGTCTGTTGCCAACTTTAGCTCTTCTAACTAGTGTTTTCCAAACTTGGCTAACCACCCGAGTTTCCTGGGGAGCTTGACAAAATAGTGGTTTCTGAAGTTGGGACTGGGACCCTTGTTTTCAGAAAAACAAAAAATTTCTAGATGGTTCTTCAGATTTGGAAACCACTGACTTGAATTTGTTAATAGAAATGGAAGAGAAGAGGTTTGGGTGCTGCCATCAGCACTTTGAAGGAGGGTGATGTGCTTCCTATTTATCCTATTTTCACTGAAAATGGCATGTTTTCCTTTCAAATAAGAGTCTTCCTTAAAATTTTCAAACTTACGTGACTAAATGAATGGAGGTCAGTTCACAAGTGTAGGAAACTTTTGAGTGCTACCTCTTCAAATAGCAGAGTTGGATTTATTCCAAAACTAATGAAATAATGCTTCAGCAAAATTAATACAGTGCAGTATTTAAGAGCATTAACTTTAAAGAGGATAAACTTGGGTTTGAGTCATGACACTGCCACTTAATAGTTTTGTGATTTGGAGCGTGTTTAACACTCCCTTACTCCCCTTTCCATACCCTTTTCTCCACCCCCCCCACCCCCCTGCCAAGCCTCAGTGACCTCTTTGGGTGATTTGAGGGTTAAATGAAATGTATGTAACTTGCTCATTGGAGTGTCTGCCTGATAAGTTACTGGTACAAAGTGGCTAATTTACTGCTTTGTTCACTCATTCAACAAATATTGAGCTCCTACAGCGAGCTGGGTCTGTTCTATGCTCTAGGAATACAGCACTAAACAAAAACAGATAAAAATGTTTGCCCTTCTGGAATATTCTAATGGGTAGAGACAGAAAATAACAAATTAAGTATAATGGTAAGTCCTATAGCATTAAGTGCCAGGAAGAAAAATGCAACAGACAAAGGGAAATAGGGACTGCTAGGGAGCTTGGATGGAATTGGGTTTTGAGGCCTTACAAGGGTAAAGAAGAGACAGGGAAGGAGTGACTGGTGAAGTGGAAGGAAACTGAAAAGAGTAAGACACATGAAAGGCAAATGAAGACCGGGTGTCAGTGAGGAGCTAGGGGTGGTGTCTGAGGTGCTGCAGGCAGGCCCAGCACAGGACGGCTGCAGACTGACCATCGTGCATGGAGGGCTTGGGTTGTTCGAGGTCTGGGTGAGCAGCCTTGCTGACTCAAGGGAGAAGAGCAAAATTCTGCTTGGAGTGGAGTGGGTTCAGGAGAGAAGGGGGCGCAAGGAGTTGAGATATGTTCAGAGCATTAAAGAGAATTGAATGCTTCAATTGAGAAATATTCAGTTGAGAAATGTTCTGGATAGCTCAAAGAATGTTTCTGTAAAGGAGAGCAGAGAAATCGATTATTCGAAGGGCAATCTTAAGATAAAGCTAGTATTACAATAGATTTGCTGATGAGAAAGTGATGACGAAGAGGAGAGAGAATTGTTAGAACTATTACTGTTTAGACAGTGGATTTTCAGTGCTTGGCTTGTTTTGTTATAGTGTGCAGTTGGACTGTATAACCTTGCTTTGATCTTTTTTCTTTGTTTTTCAGGAAAGTATAGTAAAAATTAACTATCAGATTGTACCATTTTTCTCATGTCTGTTCCTTAGAATGCCTGAAATACCAAAATACCGGATAAGAGAAAGTTATTTGGCAAGTTTCTCACATTGACATTTGGGTCTCAGTTTTTTATGAATAGTCCTATAAATCAAAATTTTTTTCTCAGAGGTTAAAGAGTTGATATTGAGAAAGCAAGAAAACTGTATATTGCTGTCAAATGTAAGAAAGTAGTTTTTGATCATGTCTCTATGCTTTTTTTTTTAATTTTTTTTTTTTAACGTTTATATTTATTTCTAGGAGAGAGAGAGAGACAGCGTGAGCAGGGGAGGGTCAGAGAGAGAGGGAGTGACAGACTCTGAAACAGGCTCCAGGCTCTGAGCTGGCAGTCAGCACAGAGCCCGACGCGGGGCTCGAACCCACGAACCGCGAGATCATGACCTAAGCGAAAGTCGGACGCTCAACCGACTAAGCCACCCAGGCGCCCCATGATCATGTCTCTATGCTTTTAACAACAACAACAAAACCTCAAGCAAACAAGGGGAGGTAGTGTCCTTCCTCTGGGCAATTTGCTAGTCCCACTGTGTCATGACATCTAGGGATTTTGTAAAAATTTTTGTGGTGTAGGGTGGCCTCCTAGATTCCTTTTTATCTGTATGGTAGCAATCCTTCCTTGTTGCTCTTGACAGTAGCTTCTTCTGGTCTGTGCCTAAAATCAAATGTACTTGTGAAGAGACAGATGACGCATACTAAAGACCCTTTGATTCCAACACTAGTTTCTTCCCCCCCCCAGTGTTTGTTTATTTTTGAGAGAGAGACAGAGATAGAGCATGAGTAGGAGAGAGGCGCAGAGAGTAAGGGAGACCCATGATCCGAAGCAGGCCCTAGCTGTCAGCACACTGCCTGTCCCAGGGCTTGAACCAAGAGATCATGACCTGAGCGGAAGTCAGATGTTTAACCAACTGAGCCACCCAGACTCTCCCCAGTGTCCGTTTCTAAAACACAATCATCCTGACATGCAAACGTAAGCTACATGGAAAATAAGACAAAAGAAACAAACTGAGTTTAGGGAATAAACCGTTTGCTGGTTATAACAGAAATAACTGGAGTTCTGACGGCATTACAGGCACTGTCTGGTTGCTCACTGTGTCTCCTTGCTCAGTGATATTTGCTGTTGAGCAGGCATCTTGTCTTTTATCATCCTGAGGTGCTGGCTTTGCCAGGCACTGTGTTCCAGGTATTCTTCAGGTTTCCTTGGTGAACAAGTGCTTGCTTGCCTCCATGGAGCTTACTTTCTAATGACAGAGCCCAGATAGCAAAGAAGGTAACAGGGAAGCCATTTTCTGATACTGGTAAATAGCATTGATTACTTACTGTAATAAGATTTGCTTCCAAGTTTTTTTAAAAAAGAGAATCTTAATAAAACAACTACATGTTTCTGGATTAACTCAAATCACCCTTGTTACTGCCCTTCTCACCATGTTCCTTCCTACCCAAGAGAGATGGTTACTAGTATATTTGCGAGTAGAGAATATAAAAAACACATGTTTAATGTCAGTGTTAACTGGCTTACCTACATATTTTAAATTATCTCTAGTGTACTCTAGAACTAAGTATAAAAATCACTTTAGGGAACTCATTCAGTTTTACCAGACAGTCATCTTAGTTGAATCAGAGCTGGGATTTTATTCTATCAAGTTTTACCAGCGTTGGGGCACCTGGGTGGCTCAATCGTTTAAGCGTCCGACTTTGGCTCAGGTCATGATCTCACAGTTCTTGAGTTCAAGCCCCATGCCGGGTTTCATGCTTACAGCTACCTCAGAGCCTGGAGCCTGCTTCAGATTCTGTTGTCTCCCTCTCTCTCTCTGACCCTCCCCTGCTCGTGCTGTCTCTCTCTCAGAAATAAATAAAACATTAAAAAAAAAGTTTAACCAGTGTTTCTGAAATTACGATATATCTTATGGTTGAGATGTACTTTTAGTGTAGTAGCACATTTCTTTTAGCCCCTAAAAGGCTGTTTTTATGTCACTTGTATCTTAAATTCAATGACTACAATAAAGGTTTTAGTAAGATGAACTTGTTGGAAATAAACAGAAATGAGATCTATCAGTAAATAATGAAAGACTTTAAATGACCAAACTGTTGATTTTAGATTTTAGAGTTTTGAGCAGTGAAGTGTCATAAGCTATTTTTTTTTAATGTTTTATTTATTTCTAGGGGAGAGAGAGAGAGAGAGAGAGAGAGAGACAACGTGAGCAGGGGAGGGTCAGAGAGAGAGGGAGTCACAGACTGAAACAGGATCCAGGCTCTGAGCTGGCAGTCAGCACAGAGCCCGACGCGGGGCTCGAACCCACGAACCGCGAGATCATGACCTAAGCGAAAGTCGGACGCTTAACCGACTAAGCCACCCAGGCGCCCCATAAGCTATTTTTTATGAGGTGAATATGCCATGAGAGAGACTGGCCATAAGAGAGACTGGGGTCAAAAAGAAAGAAAGACTAGTGACAATAGTAATCCTAGAGGAAAATAATAGGCTGAGGGCTCCAAAGCTCTCAGGATGCATTAGATTTCAAAACCGATCCTAAGGAAGATTCGCTAGGGTGTTATAAGTGAATATCAGGCTTGGGAGAGCGCAGAGCTTTGAGATTAGGAGAGTGGGGTCATCTTCCATGGAAATCTGGGGAGAACATAGAGGTATTTCCTGTTCTCATGTTCTTATTGTAATATTAGTACAGATGATAACAAGTTGCCTGTATTGCTCTTTATTATGTATTTCATCACTTTTAGGGGTCTGGTATGGTCCATGTTAGCAATTAGCTAGGCCAGTGAAGAAACACTCAAGTGACAAATTTGAATAATATGTTACCACTTTGTTTATTTCCTATCCTGTCTGCCTATGAGGTGTAGATATTTATAGCTTAGTCTAAAACATTAGTTTCTATATACCGAAATTTCAAATCAGTTAAACTTTTAAAAGAAATATGGGGCCAATATAGGGTTGCTTTTTTATTTTGTTAGGTAAAGTTATTTTATAAATTAAGTGTATCATAGTACAGATAGTATTTTTCTAATGCTTATTATTTTGAGAGAGTTGCACACATGAGCGGGAGAGCGGGGGAAGGGGCTGAGAGAGAGACAGAGGCAGAGACAGAGAATGAATCCCAGGCAGGCTCTACACCTAGCATGGAGCCTGATGAAGCAGCAGTTGATCTCACAACAGTGAGATCATGACCTAAGCCGACATCTAGAGTTGTGCACTTAACTGACTGGGCCACCCAAGTGTCCCAATACAGTTAGTATTATTAATGAAAAAATAACATGCTTTGAGATTTTTGGATTGGCTTTAGTAGCATTTATTTTTCATCTTTTTTTGAGATCAATACAATTTTTTTTTAATTCCAGTATAGCTAACATACAGTGTCATACTAGTTTTAGGTAAATGGTAACAGTGATGCAACAATTCCATACATCACCCATTGCTCATCACGAGAAGTGCCTTCCTTGATCCCTCTCATCCATTTCACCCATTCCACCCACCACCTCCCCTTTGGTAACCATCAGTTCTTTATAGTTAAGAATCTGTTTCTTGGTGTGTCTCTGTTTTGTTTTTTTCTTAAATTCGACATATGAGTGAAATCATATGGTATTTGTCTTTCTCTGACTATTTCACTTATTAGGATTATACTCTAACTCCATCCATGTTGTTGCAAATAGCAAGGTTTCATTCTTTTTCTATGGCTATTCCATTGTGCATGTGTGTGTGTATACTTAACACTTCTTTGTCCATTCACCTACCAAAGAACATTTGGGCTGCTTTCATAATTTGGCTATTGTAAATAATGCTGACATAAACATAGGGGTAGCATTTCTTATCAGATGATTTGACAGCATTGTGGTGTGATTTTGGAATTTTATAGTCTGTGTTGGGGGATATTTATACAGGAGTGTTTGCTCTGGGTTAAAGTTTAAAGTTGGATTCTTTAAAGTGGTCCTCCACTTCTTCCTCGTGTGTCACGCTTGAGGACATAACAGGACATTACATCTCAATAGGATATTCTCTTAAATCCTAGTGTCATGACATTTTTGGTTTAGAACTCAAGAACTAAAATGATTATGAGTTTGTATTAAAAGTGAGTAATTTGGTACCAAATAAAATACATTCTTTATTGACACCAGATTCTTGTGATAGATTTTGGAGGCCTAACTTTTCAGTCCTAGTTGAACTTTTGGGAAGGAGCAGGAATGCCATATTTTGAAAATTGTAGTTCATTATAAAACACACAAAATAAATTTTGAAAGACTGAGATAAAATAAATAGAAGTTGAAGCTCTGATACTTTATTTGTAAACTGTCCTCAGGCCAAAATAATTTTTTTCAGTGCTTTGAACTAATACTCTATGATTAACAGAGAATGATGAGTAGAGAGTTTTGATACTAGAATTTGTCCATGTGCATTGCATTGAGTTTTGAATAGAAATTCCTTCAGAGAGAATTAATATAATTTATAGTATTAAAGGAACATAGAATTTCTTCATGTATGTATTTTATCTCTTCATTCAATTCCTCTGTATTTCCTACATTCTTGATATTTTTGTGATACAAATGAGATCTTTTCTGTTGGTGTTATTTTATGAGTGCTGTTGATTTTTGTAATTGAACACTTATATGAACTCTGTGTTCTGGTTAATTATTTTTAATTTTCTAGATAGGCTGTCTGTCTCACCAGCAAACAATGTGATACCTCTTTATACACATCTTACTCCTTTTCTTGAGTAGATATACTTTCAGAACAGTGTTAAGAAATAGTTGATCGTAGTGAGGCATCTCATTCCTTTTAGAAGTTCACTATTAACTTTGATGTAAGGTAACTTCTTAAAATGAATTGGGACACTTTACCATTTTCTATGCTCTGCAAAACTTTAAAGCATTTTTCTGGGAAGTATGAATTTCTTTAAAATTTGTTGGAAATTAAGGCAAAAACTGAGACCAGCACCTATTATCCATCTATCAGATTTTTCAAGTTAACTCATACAGAATTTTATACAAAGCATTTTTAATTTTTTAAATCCTTTTTATCTGTGGTTGTCCATTTCTCAGTCTGAATTATATTTGTCTTCTCTTTCTTGATTAATCTTGTCAGCAGTTTTCCTGTTTTATTGGTCATTTCAAAGATCAGTTATTTGCTGGTAATTTCTTCTTCCTGTGGTCTTGATTTTTTCCCCCTCCTCTCTTCCTTTATTCAAATGCTTATTAGTTAATTTATTTTCTGTTCTTTTCTTCTGTAATAATAGAACTTCTTGAATTTTCTTCTGAGTGTAGTTTTTGGATGGCATTTCATAGTCTTTGGTGTGTGAAGTGGTTTTTTTGGTTTTGTTTTGTTTTTTTTTTTTTTGCTATTTGTAAGTTGCCTTTGAGTTTTTTAGTTTTTTCCCCAAGAGTTACAAATTGAGTTTCCAAATTCTAAATGGTTTTTCTTCTTAAGCCTTTTGTTATTTAATTACTATTTTTTACAGCATTTGATTTAAGTGAGGTTTCTATAGTTTCTGCTTGTATTTGTAGCCTGTTATGTTGATTTTTGTTTTAATGTCACTAGTGTCTATATAATCATATCATCTTAGTGACTTATGGCTTCTATCTCCAGTAGTTTTTGCCTTCCATTCTACTTTTTTTTATACTAACGTTATACAGTATGTGATTTTTCTCACCCATTTACTTTTAAGATTTGTTTTTTGTATGTGTTTTGAAACATCATAAAAGCAAATTTAGGTGGTTTTTTTTTTAAATCTCAAAAACTTCTGATTTTAATGGAGACTTTATTAAACAGAAAACAGTTTTTCATTTTATATTCAGTTTTTTTTTTTTGTTTGTTTGTTTTTTAATGTTTTTTATTTATTTCTAGGAGAGAGAGACAGCGTGAGCAGGGGAGGGTCAGAGAGAGAGGGAGTCACAGACTGAAACAGGATCCAGGCTATGAGCTGGCAGTCAGCACAGAGCCCGACGTGGGGCTTGAACCCACGAACCGTGAGATCATGACCTAAG